>JAQFVV010012672.1:195025-795025 GCA_028023455.1 Epiperipatus broadwayi | reverse complement strand
GAGAAGACATATGATAGAGTGAACAGAAATAGATTATGGATAAGTTTAGCAAATCTGGGAATGGATGAAGCTTTAGTAGGTGTTATTAAGAAATTATATGAAAATAATTACTATACATATCAATTAGTGGATATAGAATCAGTTAAAGTTAAAAATGGGATGGGACTGATGCAAGGATGCCCTATGTCACCTATTTTGTTTGTGTTGCATTGGAGTGAAATGGAGAGAGCAATAGAAAGACTAGGAAGAGGGATAGAGATACCGTTAATAGGTGGCAAGAGAGTATATACATTGCCGGCTTTTTTTTTGCGGATGATATCTTTTTGTGTGGAGAAAGAAGAGAAGATATGGAAGTTATGCTGAGGACATGCGCAAGGGTGGGTAAAGATATGGGGGTTAAACTTAGTGAAGAAAAATCAAATATAATGATGATGAATGCTGGGGAAAGATAAGACAAAGATTTCTTATTGGGGGATATAAAGTTAAGTGTGGTGAATAGATATAGTTATTTGGGAATCATCTTGAGTAATAAGAAAAATTGTTTGGATGAATGGGAGAAAAAATTGATAAATGAAGCAAAGAAAAGAAAGGGATTGATAAAGAAATGACCAGTGTTTTCATATAATAAATATGATGTAGCTAGAATTGTATGAAAGGGAATGGCAGTAGCAGGGTTAACATATGGCAATTATGCGTTATGTGTTAGTAAAGGGGTATTAGATTACTTAGAAAATATACAAAGGGAAGTAGGAAGACATGCATTAGATACAAAGGTGTGGACAGCAAAGGAGGCAATTCTAGGAGAAATGGGATGGTCAAGTTTTTATATGAGGGATGCAAAAAGCAAATTGAAAATGTTCGGTAGATTGCAGTTTATTGGATAATAAAAGAATAGCCAAAATAGTATTTAATTGGATTACAAGTAAAGGGCAGGCAATAAGATGGGTGAGAAAGGTAATGCGGTATGCAGAAGATTTGGATAAAAAATTTATGTCAGTATACTTGTACAAAAGGTGGGATGATTGTGTTAGGAGCATTGTTGAGTGTTATAGTGGTAAGGAGTGGGATAGAAGAATAGATGCATTAATAAAGAATAGGGAGTTGGAGAACTAGTATGGAGAGTAAAACCGTGTTTAAATATATATAGAAGTAAATGGAACCTTGGGTGTGAGTTAATTTATGATAATAGTAAGGAAAGTAGTTTATTGTTTAAGGCTCGAATAGGATCTTTAGCAACAAGGGAATATACACGTAAATGGAAAAATATGAGTGATTTAGTCTGCAAGTTGTGTAAGGAAGGCATAGAAAATATTAGGCATCTGTTACTTCAATGTAAATGCTTGGAAGCAGAAAGGATACAAATAATCAAGTTATGGAAGATTAAATATGAACAAAGTGATTATACAGAAAGTGAGTTATTGGTTTTTATGCTAGGTTTGGGAAAAGATAAGGGGGATTTAGATATGAAGGTCATGGAGTTGACAAATATTATGTTGTGGAAATGGGATGGAGCAGATTATGGGAAAACTTAGGGTGGACAATGGAAAGGGCAGATAAAGTGGCTAACAGGTTTCTCTGGGCATAGCTGCTGAGAGATTCCTGACTCCATTTAAGGAGAAGTCACAGTGCATCACATCACATAACTGTAAATTAGTTGAAGCACATGGAAAAGGGTAAAAATTAATATTTACCGAAAATAGTTTTTTTTGTGTATGATTATTATTATATATATTATGGCTGTTATATAAAAATATTTTATATTATGTCATTGATTTATTTAAATGATATTAATAGTAAATACGTGAATAGGGAGATTTGGAGTTGTTTGCATAGTGGCAAATTTTGTGTTATTTGTTTTTTGACTAAATAATAACAATATTAAATATGTAAATAGTAAGATTTCTGATCTTAACACCTATAAACAGGAGAAAAAATTAAAGTTTTGGGCTAACATTTGCCCTTGTGATAAACAAACCTTCACATGTTCATCATTTTTCAACTTGTACTTATTTTCAATATGCTAGTGAAAGAATTTTATAGATGAATAATCAAAACAAACCACATGTTCATCATTTTTCAACTTGTACTTATTTTCAATATGCTAGTGAAAGAATTTTATAGATGAATAATCCACCACTGAGGAACCTATCCACTTAAATAAAACAAAGTTTGCCAGCCTGCACAGACCTCACTGCCAGATTACAATATTTCATCATCAATCATCAGCTGCATTAATTGTAGTTTTCCATCAGAACATTCATGCTACTCACTTAAATCTTGCCTTGTTTACATTAACAATAAAATAAAGTCTTGATAATAAAAATAAAATAAATTATGCAATACTGAAAGGAAGAGATTGTAAAAGAAGAGATAGTCTGAATTATCTTTTAAAATAAGATTTACAAAAAAATGGTTATGTTTGCTATGTAATGTATAATTCAAAAAAATAATTGTACAAGATATTATACAAGTTAATGCTTTTGAATATATTGTGAATTTGGTAAACTAATGATGAAAATAAAGATAAATTAACATGAGAACTGCTATGATTAAGCAGATTTTATTAATATATACTATTCTATTATTTATTAAAATTAGAATTAAGACATTTTGTAAAGTATTTTGTTTGAAGAATTGCTTTATGTGAAGATTTTGATGAAGAAAAAAGAATAAAAACTGGAGTTACTAGAGAAGAATGGAAAAGATAAGCCAGATTACAAACACTGAGATGTTAAAAAAAACAAGTATTTATTGAAAGAATTATAAAAAAAAACCAGACTGAAACCATATTTTAAGATAAAAAAAAAGAAAAATCCACAATAAAAAAAAAATATCTTGGAAATAATAATGAATGGAAAGGGGAGAAAAAAAATAAAAAATAAAATTATGATCTTAAGGAAAAAAGTAATCATGAATTTCAAAAGAAAAGAGCAAGTGATAGGGGTCTCACTTGAAATTACATGTGGAATCTGCATTTTAGCAATGATTGATAAATATTTATATATTAGAAATTTATGTAAACATCAATTAAAATATTTTATGAATAATTGTTTCATGCAAGATATATGTTAAAGATTTTAAGTTAATGCATTCATGTAAGAGTGGATGCTTTGAATTTAAAATGCTCTTTACTTTATGACAAATAATTATGAATATATAATAATAGTGCAAAAATAGTAACAATAACATAATAATAAGCTGAATTTAAAAGCATTTTTAATGCAATGGATCATGAACAAGTATTGAGAGAAGTTAGAGAAAGAATCAATGAATGTAAGTTGCCATTATGCTTTGGATTTGTAAATGATAAAAAGACATTTGATTCTATAAGCATTTCTTCAGTGATTAAAGTATTAGATCATCAAGGTATAGACTCAGGATATTGGCATATTCTGAAAAATATTTATAAAAATGCAACAGCAACAGTTAGATTACATAATGATACTAAAAAAATTAACATTGAGAAGAGTATATGAAAGTGTGACTTCATATCTACAACACTGTTTGCAGCAGTTTTGCAATAATTATTTTGTGGATTAAAATGGGAAACTAAAGGAGTAAAAGTAAATGGAGATTATTTAAGTCATCTAGATGTTGCAGATGTAGTTGTTTTTGGAAATGTTGCAAGAGTTATCAAATGAAAGTAAGAAAGTAGGTCTAAAGGTAAATGTTAAAAAGACTAAAATAATGTTCAATGGATTTTTTTAGAACAAAAATAAAGATTTATAATGATGATTTAGAAGAAATTACGCAACTACAAATATAATGGTCAGATTATTACTACAGATGGAAACATAATGGGTGAAATTAATTATAGAATTAATCTTGGATGGAATGCTTTTGATAAAAATAACTTAATATTAAAAAAAAATATGCCTATGACTGAGAAAAGATTTTTTAATAAATATGCTTTATCAGTTCTTACTTATGGATCTGAGACTTGGACATCTAACAGAAGAGCAATATAGAGACTTCGGAACACTTAACAAAGTATGGAAAGAATACATGTTAGGGGTGTTTTTATTGTAGTATGTCTTCAATTTTAAAAATAAACTGGTATAATTATAACTTAAATTTAAATTAGAAATTCTTTAAAAAAAAAGACAGTTAAAAATACCTGAATCAACTATACAATAAAAAAATTGTAAGTAAAAGCTATAACAAGCTTTTGCTGTCCAGATATTAAATTAACATGGAAAAGATAGGATTATGGAATTAATGGAGCAAAGGTTATCCATTTGTATAAAAGATCTATATCGATTATTAATGTTATCTTTACTCAAGCAGAAGCATTATATTTGCATGAATATATTCTTAAAAAGCTTGGAAATAACATAGAAGTTAAAAGTTTTTCTGCATCAAATGATTGGTTTTACCATGTTGGATTTAAAAATATAAAAATTGAAGGAAAAATCATGAGTGCTGACATCAATATCATTAAAACTTTCCCTGAGCATTACAATTTTTGACAGAAGAGAAATGTCACATTTCATAAAAATTTTGAATATTGAAGAGATAGGATTTTATCATAAACAAATGCCAACTTGCACTTATATTTTTATAAAAAGAAAAGAAAAGTGGTTATGGACTTTAAAGATTGCATAACATTAGTTGTTGATGCAAATGCTTATAAGCATTTAAAAAACTGAAGCCCCTTATTAAAGCTCTGAAAAATATTTCCACATCACCATTACCAATTGTTTGGCAATGTAATTTTTTAAAAAGCCTGAATTACGAGATATTTTTATCAATTAATTTAAAGATTATTTTGTACCAGAAGTGAAAAAATATAATCATAACAAAATCTAGATTTTAAGGGAATGCTAATTTTGGATAATGCTATAACTCATAACAATGATAAAATTGTATTTTTGCCACACTGCATTACATCCTATGGATCAAAGAGTGATAAATGTTTCAAAAGCCAATATTAAATAATGTTTTATATATGAAAAACTAATGCAGAAGATAAATGTAAGAAATGAAACCAATGTCCAAAACTACTGAAAAATTTCATTATTTTGGACTGTTTTTAAATTCAATGGCCAAACTTGGGAACTCATCACTTTGTTTAATGAATGGGTGTAGGACAAATTTATACCCTGAAGCTATCATTCATATAAAATTGTTAATGATTGATTCTCTTATGAATATTTAAATTATAACTCTTGCAAACATGCAGAATTTCATAAAGTATAAGAAAGGTATTCTTTGATATTAACAAGTAAAGAGCTGAAAGAAATGAATTAAATATCAGCTGATAAATTTAAAAAAACCGAGGAAACTGATGAAGTATATATTAAACAAAAGTTGAGCTTATTATCCAAGGCTTATAAAGATTTTTTAACCACTGAAAATGCTATTAGCTTTATTAAAGAAAATCTACTTTCTAAGCAAATCATCTAACTTTGAACAAAAATGCTATCAAAATCTTTAATGACAAAAAATATTTGCAAAAAGCCCCTAATAATAATTATTTTTTTCCACAAAAAACAATAACAACAACAAAAAACAAACAAATCAAAACTATGGAATCTCAATTTACATTAAATCCTGATTTGAAACAATTCTTTATTTATCACGTCAATATGAAGCAATATCTTAATTTTAACTTTAATAAAAATAAATCTTTACCTGGTAATGCCTGAATAAACTCCAATGCATCTTTTTCGGCACGACCCTTTGATTTAGCATATGGTGTTAATGTACTTGCATCCATATTTAACCAATCTGACTCTGTTAAAAGTCTACCATCCTCAGGAGGTTGTTCACCTAATATGAACGAAATACATGTAAAGTAAAATGATTAAAATATTAATTGATGTAAAATATCACAATTATAAATAAGTAAAATACTGGAATTCACACACTAAAGTAATAAAAATATTAAAAGTAATAGACATATAAAGCAAAATAAACATTTACATAATGCAGTGTATTATAAAAAAATGGTTAATATAATACATATATATATTATCATGACTTTACAGTCAATTTCCACACAACTTGTGTGGTGTTATGCATTTGTAAAATATAATAATATAAAACTATTGGATTGATGATTTACATATCTTACATAACTGCAATTGTAATTTCGATGCAGAGAAAATCACCAAAAAAAAAAAAAAAAAGATAAAATCAATTAAGATTTTTTAGTTTGCTTTACAATATTATCCAAACTCTTTTACATTAAGACCATTTGTTTAACTATATTTTACAATTCAAATGGATTTCAATTTAAAATATTCATGTACTCAATTAATCATCAATTTATATGACAATAGAGCACCATAAAAATAAAAAAATATTGATGCATCGCAATCTAGGCCAATGATTCTTAAGTGGAAGTGTCTAAATGTAATCATCAAATCAAGTGACAAATAATCGTAGTTTAGCATTTAACAACATATTGTTTTGTATACCTAAAAACATAATAATCAATAAAATAGTAATAAATAAATATGCTACATACATATAAATAACTGAAGTTTTTCATAAAGATCGCATTAATCATGAATCAATCCCCCAAGTTGTTTATAGAATAGTTTGCCCTAAAATAAGTTGTAAAGCTATATATATATATAGGTGAAACATGCTAATATTGCCAACAAGGTATATAAACACAAATATTTGTATAATAAAGCTAAAATTAAAGATGAAACTAAATCAATATTTTGGGAGCACCAAATTACAAACAATCATATTTTTGAACTTTCTAAAGCTAGCATTATTTGTTCATAAAGAAATGATATTAAAAGAAAAGTAAAAGAGGCATATATAATAGCCAATAATAACAATGCTATTAACAAAAGAGAAGCTTGCTTTACTCTTTCCAAAGCATGGAATATTTAATTATTTGAATATATAAATATTTTATATAGAACATTTGCACGTGTTTAAAAAACATTTATCATTCATTATATATTAAATAGCTATGATTATGGGGTTTTAAAGATTTCCCCGAAAGCGTTCAGCTATAAAGCTATAAAATTTTATTAAAAACTTCACTTATTTATATGTACGTAGCATATTTATTTATTATCATTTTATAATTTTAAAATGATGGATATATATTATTAATAATCAATAAAGTAAGTCGTATATATGTGACATTGCTTTTATGAGCTTGTATTTACAAATGAAGTATGTAATACAGGGAGCATACCAATAACTCAAAAAAGCTCTTAATTGATAAGTGCAGTAAGAGAAAATATTTAAAATCTCTACCTGGAATATACCCATCCCCAGAACAATTGGTTTTAAGCTTTTGGCTCATCTCAGTGAGGAGTTAGAATATTTGGACACTAGATTTAAAATATCAACTCAAAGCCCAGCACTTATTTAATATGTAACATTTAAGTAGAAACTCTAAAATTTTTGGACATGAAAATATCTTTAACTCCAGCTATCTAACTTAAATAGCTATGTGGGACTGAACCAAATTCAGATCTACCATATATTAATAGCCTTAACATTGCCAAGGCCTTAAAGGTAAAATTATAATAATCAATAAAGCAAGTCATATATACGTGACATTGCTTTTATGAGCTTATATTTACAAATATGTAATACAGGGAGCGTACCAATAACTCAAACAAGCTCTTAATTGATAAGTTAGATAGCTGGAGTTAAAGACATTTTCATGTCCGAAAATTTCAGAGTTTACATATTAAATAAGTGCTGGGCTTTGAGCTGATATTTTAGATCTAGTGTCTGAATATTTTAGCTCCTCACTGAGGTGAGCCAAAAGCTCAAAACCAATTGTCTGGGGATGAGAATGTTCCGGATAGAGATTTTAATTATTTTCTCTTACCGCACTTATTAATTAAGAGCTTGTTTGAGCTATTGGTATGCTCCCTATATTACATATTTGTAAATACAAGCTCATAAAAGCAATGTCACATATATATGACTTGCTTTATTGATTATTATAATTTTACCTTTAAGGCCTTGGCAATGCTAAGGCTATTAATATATGGTAGATCTGAATTTGGTTCATTCCCATATAGCTATATAAGTTAGATAGCTGGAATTAAAGATGTTTTCATATCTGAAAATTTTAGAGTTTCTACTTAAATGTTACGTATTAAATAAGTGCTGGGCTTTGAGTTGATATTTTAGATCTAGTGTCTGAATATTCTAGCTCCTCACTGAGGTGAGCCAAAAGCTCGAAACCAATTGGTCTGGGGATGGGAATGTTCCAGAGAGAGTTTTAATATTTTCTCTTACCGCACTTATCAATTAAGAGCTTGTTTAACTATTGGTACACTCCCTATATTACCTAAAAACATATATTTTTCATTATTATTTTTATAATCATTTTAGAAAGGCTATTATTCTGACAATGTTAAATGCACATATATTTATCCTATCATTGTTAGTGGTAATTTATATATTGTGATGAAAAGGAACTTTAAGATTGCAAATTTAATCCTATCATTTTTGTGGTCAGTATAAAATATCTTCTGATATAGACATATCTACAGTTGAAATATTTGATATGAATGTAATGTTAACAAACATCCCTAGAATATAATTCTGTTTACAGTGAGGTTTTAAATAAAGATAAACATTTTAAATGTTATTTAAAATATTTTTAAATCACAAATACATGAATAATATCATTTTTACTTACTTCATTTTTTAAAATGTTATTATTTCCAGAAAATACATATATATAATTAAATGATTTTTATACAAGTTAATTACAATAAAGCACCACACCAAACAACTAAAAAATACATTACCAAACTAAATAAAGTTACCTTTAAAAATTGAAATACACCTGCGACTCATTTTACGCGGATTTTATTTAACGCGATTTTGAAGTTACGCAATTCATGTTTCTTCTTAATATTTTTGTATGCGGTTTTCTTTTATGCGTTAACACTGTATTAGATCGGAAGTCGAACTCCGATAATGCGCTATTACTTTAAATAATAAATTTCACGCACTTACGTCATATTTAAAGTAATAGCATATTATTGGAATTCGACTTTCATCTTAATAATTTCAATATTTTCAGTGTTTTATAATAGTAAGATTTTATGCAATAATGAAATTAAAATCATGATTTCCACATTTTATGTACACACATTAAATTTTACAAGATTATAATGTAAATTTGTTCAAACATTGTGCGTGTTAATTTTGCATTTTAAATCACATTCTGTTTTTGCTTTTTAAAAAAGAACGTAATCACTTATTAATCATTTAGTGTCCACAAGTTTATTTTTAAAAGGTGAGTAATAGCTGTGGCACAATTAAATTTGACAATTAAAATTTAAAATCTGATTTTTAATTGTAATTAACAATTTAAAAATTACTTAAGGCGACCTGAAATTAATGTGATGTGAAACAAAATTTGATTTTTAAACGGAATTGAAAATTAAAAAATTAAAGACAAAAATAAGAATTTAATTTTTAGTTGTTAGTTTTAATTAAATTTTTCCCAGCAGTGTAGAAAAAGATAATGAAACAGAGATGGAACTTGTTCCTTTCACTGCAAAAATGATTCGAGAAGATCTTCAACTTTCTAATCAGTTAGCAAATTATTTTCTTATTAATGACACTAATCACGAACGTGCTCTTAAATTCCAACGAGAGCTAAATGGTTGTATGTCTGGATATCGCGAGCTTCATAAACAATTAATAAAATCATTGTCTCAAAGACTAATTACTAATTACGTTGTCACCAGAAAACCATTAACACAACATGAGAGTGAAGTTAGCGCTAGTTGTATTTCCTCTTGTGAAGAATCTGATTTTTTACCAGTTTGCAAATGAACCTGTTTATTGGCAAGTAGCGATAATAATTAAAATGTGTATAAAAAAATGTAAATTATGCATAAAAATATATTGTTTTGAATAAAATTAAATATTATAGTTAAAAAAAAGTTTGTCTTGTATCAATTTTTTATTAGTCATATTTTATTTCCTTATTTTTTTTTTGCGCGAATTTTAAAGTAATTTTACGTTGGTGCTTTGCTTTTACGCGATTTTTGAAAAATCACAGTCCGTATCCCCCCTTTTTCAAGGTAAGTTAAGTCTATTTTTGCGCGATTTCTTTTGCGCGTGTTCTCTGAGGAACCTATCTATCGCATAAAAAGAGACACAGGTGTACTAGAATAAACTATGATTAAAAAAAGGCAAACAAAGACAAACTACCATTAATGATGATAATCAAACAGTGTTATCAATAGGTTATAGCATCCTATTATTTAGTTGATATTGGGGCAGAAATCTTAAAATAAATACAAAGAAAGTTGGAATAAATAAAAATTATACAAGGCTTTTTGGCTAATTTTTAGGTCCAAGGATATTTTAAATACAGATATGATAAATTTGAAATGAGAAATAGCTAACTTCCCTTTTGAAATATTTTTAATTTTATTTTGTTTGCATATGGATTGTCCACATGTGTATAATATATATATATGAATGTAAATAAAGATTATTTTTTACTATATAAATATGTGCAGACAATGCATAAATAAATTATTTCATTACTGCATTCTAGAAAATATGCATATGCCAATCATATATTTAAATGTAAATTATGCAAGATTTATTTGTGTAAAGTAAAAGGCCAATGTGAATTATGAAGAAGCTATTATTCTATTGTGTATAATGAAGAGGCTAATATATATGAAGTGAAGCAATAAGTGCTTAATTAAATATAATTATGATTTGCATATTATAGTGGCATCTGATAGCTGCACAATGATGTTATAGTTATAATGGATTCATGTTTCTAATATATATATATATATATGTATATTGCAGTTATTTCTGAATAGAAGCATGAAGAAATTCTTTCACTGCAATAGAATTATATTTATTATTGAGCGTGCGTAAAGTGACACCCATGCAAGAGTTTATTTATAGACTGTAGAGATTTTTACTAGTTATTCTTTTCTTAATTTGTTATAATAAACTTGTACTTAGATTTATTTAAAACTCATCAATGCTGCCTGACTGATATTCCAATTCCCTCAAAACATAGCAGCATATTGCTTAAAAAAAAAACAACCCACCTACATTTATGAACTGTATAATAATCTAGAAAATTTGTTTTAACTGTAACTATCATATGACTATCAAATTAAAGAACCCAAAATTCATCAATTCATCCAAGTAAAACCGAAAATCAATCATATTGCTGTTGAGAATGTACATAGTTATAAAAATAATGAATAAATGAAGATGTAAGAAATGTTTATGTAATGAACAGTACATGAACAGATGATAGAATGATGAATATAATTTATATAAATGTAAAAATTTACAAGATGCATGTAATAATGAATTTTTATTTTATATGAAAACATTTCTACAATTCTACTATATAAAGATAATAATATGTTTGTCTGAAAAGATTTGAAATTCTGTAACACAATTAAAAAGAATTGCATAGAATATTACTGTATTCAAACAGTAAATGACTGCCTTTTTCTTCTTGGAGACTTTAAAAACATATGATATGTTGAAAGAATAATGAACTATAGTTTACAGTTATTGGAAATAATAGTATTAGAACAATGAACATTAATAGACTGTTATTAATTTTTTTTACAATAAATAGCCAGATTATCACAAACACTTTGTTTCGAAAAAAAAATACTATAAAACAATAATATTTTAGGGATTATATTATAGTCGATGAAAAATAAAACACTCATGAAAGTAATAAATCAAAATATATAATACTATTAAAACTTTAAAAAGCATATAATAAAAAATATCCATTTATAGACTAGTTTGGGAATTTATGCATAATCTCTTATAACAACCAATGACATCATCATTGAGTATCACTATATTGTAACTCTTTATTAATTGCTTAAGCAAGTCTTCAACTATAATGAGAAAACAGAACCGTGTAGAAAAAAAATTCTATTATTGACTTTCTCTATTTGGAAAAAACCTATTTTATTTTAATTTTCAAAATCTTAAACAATGCTTGCCATAACTAACTTTTCAGGAATCTTTATAAGATTTAACTACCAACTTTTTATTTTGTATTTACTAATAGCATTTTATAAAATACAATGTCAATTCTTAAAACAAACCCTTTTAAGTACATTATTTATTTGTTTTTATAAATAGTATTCAATAATATTTATAATGAAAACTATATTTTGGACTATACACATTTTATTTTACTTTTTTTAAAAATGTTTAAGTATCTAAAAAGTTAAAAAATTTATATATTCAAAAGCATAAATAAACATGCATATAATACAAATATTTTAGTAACATTAGTGAATTTCCATTAATGTGGTTTATTTTGTAAATAAAAATGAATGCATTAAGCATGAATTAAATTGAACATTGATTACCAATGAGAAAAGATGCCATCTAAATAAAAGTTTCTAAGATAAAAATAAATGAATAACAGATTGTGATATAAAATTTAGCATGGTAAAGCATTTAATCAAAAATGTAATTTGAATTCGAATTGTAATAAGAAGCAAAATATTTCTATATAAACCAATTTAACTTAAGATTATTTATTTTTGAAAAAAAAAAAACTTTTTTCATTGGCAGTAAAAAAATAACTGACTAAAGATTAAAAAAAAAAGGCACTTTATTAAAACGTCATTTCCTTGTGTTTTTCAGTATGTATGCATTATTGCTTGCTCAGAAATTATGAAATATTCATTGCACATAAATATGGGATGATTTAAAAAAAAAAAAAAGCTATTTGCATTTATTCAAACTAGATTAACTGTAAAAATACAAATCTAAAATCATTTATAATGGTCATAAGAGCAACTTTTTACCTTGAAATATTTCTTAAAAATTAAATAGTTTCTTAGAATCAGAACAGAGAAAAATGCAATATAATTTAATTCTTTTCATATATTACATAAGAATTTACAAATTACAAAAAAAAAACAACAAACAAACAAACAAATATAAATATTTAATATAAACATAATATGTATCAATTCACGTTAACACTGACTAATTATATTAAAACAAAAAATATTGTTTTATTTTTAAAAATTCCAAATAATAACAACAACAATAATAAAAATATTTACTTACATTTGATATGTTAAAATTTCTGTTGAAATCTTTTTAAAAAATATTAAAATTATTTAATCCAAGTATTAAAATGAAAAATCTATCACTGGGGAGGGGGGGATATTTCTATGGTATTAAAATCTATAGGACCAATACTACATTCTCAATAAGCTTGAATGAAGTGAATGTAATAGCTAGTATATATAAATTGATCATTATGAATAAATTAAAATAACAAAGAAGCAAACAAAAAAAATGCAGTGGTCATAAAATGCTGCAGATCAAATATTTCTTATTGGGCTATTATTTTTAGATTGTTGTAAATTTTTTCTGATGATATTATTGTATTTGTCTGCATATATATATATAGCTCTATAATACATTTTATAATTAATTCATCATATAAAGTTCAAGAATATAATCAAATTTGTTGGTCAATTGCAAAGTTAATACTGAAAATTTTACTATTTTTTATATTATAAATAAATATTTTAATTTTGTTTTTTTATTCATCTTTGACATCAAAAACAACAGATTGCACATTTTGGTACTAGAAATCACAATATTTAAGCACCCTTTTTTAGCCCAATCAAATTCTTATCTATGATAATAATGCTATTAAAATATTTTCTTCCACTTACTATCACATTTTATTCACTATTTGTATCATCATAATTAGGCATGACCTGGCTTTCCCAACTTATATTTAATTAAATTTGGTATCTTTTATAAGAAAGCAAATATAAAAAACAATCAATAATTTCCATTATTTAAACTAAATCCTTAATATTCTACCTCTAAAGTTGAATAATGCAAATTATATTTATTTTATTATTTCTAAAGATTCCGAGAGAATATTATCCAGCCTTTCATTGATTCAAACATTTGTATATTTTTTTGATTTTTCCCATATCAGTATATTTCTTTATGATTTATTATCTCTATCTTTTTTAAATTTACCATAAAATCAAATCCAATTCTTTTCGTTTTTATTAAAAAAATAATAAACAGTACATATTCATTTAGTATAAAATTGATATTACTCATATTTTTTTATTTTTTTGACATATCCCCCCAACTCGCAAAGTAATATATATATAAGGCCTAATTGATAATTTTTTTTTAGAAATACTGTAAACAATATTTTTTAAAATATAATAAAAAACACTTACCAGATATGGTTACAACTGAACTGGTAAGAACAACCCTTTTAACTGTCTTAACAGCCTGACATGCTTTTAATACATTAATTGTTCCTTCTGCTGCAGTTTTCACAATTTCATCTTCACTGGAAGTATTATGAGGTGGGTTTGGATAAGCCACATGAATAACATATGTACAATCCTTAACAGCACTAATAAAAGATAAATACATATGTATGTACATATATGTTTGCATATACACAACATACATATATAAGTTAACACATACAAATCCAAATAAATAAAGTTTTTGAGATTATTATTTATAGATTTTGAATTTAAATATGAAAATTGAACAGATATGTATATTGTAAATAAATTATATTTATAAATAAATGTTATATGGTATCATTCAATGAAATCATATTAAAAAACAAACGAAGTAATTTTTTGTAAAAAAAATCAATTATAATATGGAATAACATATATAACCATAGATGCCATAAATTAAAATTTTAATTACACCTGGCTCTCTTTTTACGCGGACTTATTTAACACGATTTTGAAGTTACGCGATTCGTGTTTCACCAAAAGTCGATTTCCGATAATGCGCTATTACTTTAAATAATAAATTTTGCGCACTTACGTTATATTGAAAGTAATAGCACATTATTGGAATTCAACTTTCATCTTAGTAATTTCAATATTTTCAGTGCTTTATAATAGCAAGATTTTATGCAATAACGAAATTAAAATCATGATTTCCACATTTTATGTATACACATATTAAATTTTACAAGATTATAATGTAAATTTGTTCAAACATTGTGCGTGTTAATTTTGCATTTTAAATCACATTCTGTTTTTGCTTTTTAAAAAAGAACGTAATCAATTATTATTTTCTTATTAATGACACTAATCATTAACATGCTCTTAAATTCCAACGAGAGCTAAATGGTTGTATGTCTGGATATCGCGAGCTTCGTAAACAATTAATAAAATCATCGTTTCAAAGATTAATTACATTGTCATCAGAAAATCATAATAATTAAAATGTGTATAAAAAAATGTAAATTACTGTACTGTAAATTATGCATAAAAATATATTATTTTGAATAAAATTAAATATTATAATTAAAAAAAGTTTGTCTTGTATCAATTTTTTTCAAATCTGAAATTTTTTATTAGTCATATTTTATTTCCTTATTTTTTTTTTTCACGAATTTTAAAGTAATTTTACGTTGGTGCTTTGCTTTTACGCGAATTTTGAAAAATCACAGACCGCATCCCCCCTTTTTCAATGTAAGTTACGACTATTTTTGCGCGATTTCATTTGCGCGTATTTTCTGAGGAATCTATCTATCGCGTAAAACGAGACCCAGGTGTACTAATTACAAAATTTTTTATACCCTTTGACAAAGTATATAGTAAAACATGTAAACTACAATAAAAATAATATTTCATGGATTGTTTTCTTTTAAATACGAATCTAAATATTAATTAAAAAATAAAAAAAATCATAATTGGCTCAAAACAGCTCATCAGTCGCGCATTGTAGCTGATTGGTTGACATTTCTTTTTCAAATTACGTAAAAAACTATAAGTATGACGTCAACAGAAATGTGAGCATTTAATCCATCTTAAAAATATCTTTAGAATGCCATCTTTTCGATTGAAATTGGAAGAAATTTGAATTTTTCTTAATTTTTTTTTTAAACAGGCGGATTTAATTTTTTTCTATTTTGTTCAATTTTCTAGTTTACACGAAGCGATAAAGGCAGAAAATTATAATCGGCCTGATTATATATTGAAAATGGATTAAAAATACACTGATCATTCACATTCAAGGATTATAATGGATATGTATCGTAAGTAGATTTTTTTAATAATATTTTAAATTTGTTAATATAATTTATTAATTTGCATTTATATTGGTGTGAGTGTGTAATATATAAATTATAAATAATATAATATTAAAATCATTTATGCTCTTTATTATACGGAATACAAAATTACTGTACATATGAATAATTCATATGTACAGTAATTTTGTAACATTGATATTAATAATTTATTACGTTTATATAGTGTGTTTGCGTTTACTCTTGTGTGTTGTATAACAAGTAATGATTTACATATATAGAGCAGCGCAATGTAAATTTTAAAAACTGATAATCAAATGTACAGAAAGGTTGCAGTTGGTAAAACAATCATAAAATTTACTGGGCATAGTACCATGTGAAAATATAAACACTTAAAACCAATAAATGAGAGATTTCAAATGATGTTTGTGTAGTAGTAGCCACAATGGTTATGCATATACCACATGGAATTTTATGCAGGCAAAGAATGAGAATGATTCTTGCCTATGCCTTGATACTTATGCTGTAGAGTCAGTAGTTTTGCCACATCTTGCATCACACTATTTTCAAGTCTATAGCTAGCAAATGAGCTATATGCAAATAAATTATATCTTTATGGGACAATAAATATAATAAGATAGCATCACTGGTGTGATAAAGAATATAAGCATCACTGATGTACACAAAAAATATAAAATGAAGAGATGAAACTCATTTTATCAGTGATACAGATAGTAGCCTACAATTTCTAGTTTTAGATAGACAAGAAGCCAATTGCTATGATGACAAATGCATATCTATCTTCTGGAAATGATTTGTTTTGTATCTTTTATTAGGATGAATCTTTTTCTTATAGACACCTTTGAGATTTGGTAACTTTTGGAGTACAAGATAAAAATGAAGAATTCATATGCGACTTGTTTTGGAGATTCTGAAGCTATGGATTATCTCAGGTAAGAAGTATTATATATGGTTTGAAAGATAATTTTGTGAGAAATACAAAGGAATTATCACTGAAGATGTAATTTAAACTTAGTTGATGATAAATTAGAAATTATGAACAAATAATAAAGTAATAATTATGTCTGATGTTGAAATTTCTTTTTTCCCTTATTTTTTAAATGATTATCACTATTTGTCTTAGACTTATTGTTTTCCTTTGTTTTTCTAATTTCTATTAATGTAAATTTTTTTGCTCTAACATTATTAAAACTGAAGTTATTGTGAAAATTGTGTCTCAGGTTAGTTTATTAAAAAATTCAATATGGCACCTGAAAACTCAAGCAATAAATTGATGTAATTAGATGTATTTTTTTTTCTTTGTTACTTTATTATTGTAAAAAAAATAAAAGTGAAATAAAATATTTATGCACAAATAGACTTTTTTTTTTTTATAACATTCCTAATTTATTTCAAAAGATGTCTTCGACTTACATAGGCAAAAATAATAAAAAATACTTTCACCACTTGTTAATAGTCCTTTATTACTTCATTTTTTAACAGTTGTTCTTGAAAAAGTTTCAACACTCATAAATGATTTTTAAAGATGTTTGGGCTGACAAACATTTTTTCATTTGCAAATGGTACACACATAAAAAAAAGGCAGAGGGAAAGTTATCCACAGATAATAGCAGAAAAATTACAAAAATAAATACTATTTCAATTAATATTTTAAATATTCATAAATGCAATTGCATAGTGATTTTTTAATAGCTTAAAAATACACAATAAATAGTAATTCATTTCTAATAATAATTGGTTTATAATTTTACAATATAGACTGTTCATTCTTTATATAAAAATTTAATTCTAATACACACACATATATAACTATAATAAAAATAAATATCAACATTTAGAGAAATCTATTCAATATATAAAAAAAAAGCTTAATACTATAGAAAAAAATATTTAAATAACTGTCTTTGATTTTTATTATTATATAATTTAGACAAGCTAAATTATATACTTACCGTTATGCAAGCAGAGGGGAAAATATGTTTCATAGACTAGATCAATTGAACATAAGCAACTCACCCCATTAGCAATCAGATATTGAATACATGTTTTTTTTTTGACTAAATTTCATACAACGAGATTTAGAGAGAAGAGAATTCAGGTCAAATTAACAATTACCTAACATATTTATTTACATATTATAACATACCAAATTATAATAATATAAAAATATAACAAAACTTGAATTATTTACAAAGTTATTTTAAACAGAATTCATTTAGTCTTAAATAAGGAAATAATAGTTTATGTATTTTCTCGATTTTAACCAAGTTTTGTAAAAAAAATACAAATCATACCCAACTTTTGCTTCAATTTGAAATCCAGATTTTGATTTACATTTTGACTTAGGCTGTTCTTGAGGTGATCACCCTCTCTCTTTTTGCTTATGTTTAGAGTCTCTAAGACATCTTAATTTCTTCAATTGCATGGTGTGAGCTCAGGAACAGTATTCTTGAATTCCTAACAGCTTATAACTTTTTCTTCTAGGGCAACACATAATCTAAATATCCAGCAATGTTTCTGAAAGTAGGACATGCAGGTGTCTTAGCAACAGCAAGTCAAGGTTTTGGTCACATCTCAGATAATCAATAATTTATAGGAATTGCATGGTGTAAAACCAAATGAACACCCTTTCTGCAAATCTAGCAGGGCATGGTGGTGGTAAGATGTCCGCAGAGATTTCAATACATTGCTTCACCCACAAAACTAAAAGTCCACAAAATTTAACAGGTAATATCAGCAATATGACATCAAAACCAACAGTCACAGAATAACTGAATTAATAACAATTTACTAGCTTTTATATCCTTGACCAGCCACTGTCCTGAGCATTACCCCAATGCTAATCATTTTTCCAATTTTTTTTATTATCAATTATCCTTCTTTTTAATTATAGCATTACTTATTTAATCAATTTACTGATTTACAGTAAAAACAATTTAATCCCTTCTTTCTTGATTACATAATAATTTTACAAAAATTATTTTACACTTCATTTCCTTTTAAAATTAATATTTTGGTTTAAAATATTTCACAATCAAAGTAAATTTATAATTAATATAATTTTAAATTCATCCCCCTTTTTTTTCTTCTAATTTTCAGTGTACATCATATCAGTTTGAACACATAGTTTTTAAAGAGAAAGTAAGCAGTTTATTTCAAATTTTTATTATTTTTCTTTCTTCTATTTTTCCTTTAACTATTTCATAAAAGGAAACAAAACTGCCACTCATTCTTTTGAAATTAAAATTTCTGTTTTCATTTTAAAATTGTGGGAAAACCAAATGGACTATGCATGTGTTAATACCATCATTCTCTGCAGTTCAATTTCCTTTTTCATATGATATATGACATGTTAAAATCGGACAAAAATTTGATTTTTTATAAATTTTTTTAGTAATAAGTCAATTTAATTTTTTTTTTCTGCTCAATTTATTAGATTGTATGGAGAAAACAAAGGCATAAATGTTTTAACAGCAAAACAACATGCTTCAAAGATTTTGCAATTTCAAGGCCTTCATCCTGAAAATAAACTAATACCGTGTATTATATGTAAGTATTTAATTTGAGAATTTGTTATTATTTGATTATTATTATTATTTTAGATTTTTTTATTATTTGATAAATGTATAATTTATTAAGGTATTTGTCTTTGTAGTAGTGTGTCTGTGTAGTATATAAATTATATTTGAATTCAAATATAACGCAAGTAGTAATTTTGATTGCATCTATAAAATTAGACAATTATGTACAATATAATTTTGGGGCTCTGATCCAAGTTTGAGCCAACCTTATTTTATAGACATAATGATTCTCAAAAGGTTAATAATTTATTAGCATGTCTGTATTTGTATTAGTATGTTTGTACTAGCACGTCTGAATAACAAGTAATTATTTTAACTGTATCTATAAAATTAGGCTATTATAGAGCAGTGTAATGTACATTTTAAGACTGATTATCAGATGCACAGAAAGGTTGCAGTTGATGAAGCAATCACAAAATTTACTGGGCATAGTACCATGTGACAATATAAACTCTTAAAACCAATAAAGAGAGGTTTCAAGTGGTGGGTGTGTGGTGATAGCCACAATGGTTATGTATACCACACAGAATTGTATGCAGGCAAAGAATCAAATCCAGATTCTTGCCTATGCCTTGGTAACTCATGCTGTGGAGTCAGTAGTTTTGCGACATCTTGCATCACATTATTTTCAAGTCTACAGCTAGCAAATGAGTTATATGCAAATAAATTATATCTCTGTGGGACAATAAATATAACAAGATAACATCACTGGTGTGCAAAAAAAATATAAAATAAAGAGAAGAGACTCATTTTATCATTGATAAAGGCAATGGCCTTCAATTTCAAATTTTGGTAGACAAAAAGCCAATTGCAATGATTACAAATGCATATCCATCTTCTGGAAATGATTTATTTTGTATCTTTTATTAGGAAGAATCTTTTTTCTTATAAATACCTTGAGATTTTTTAACTTCTGGAGTACAAGAACATATGAAGAATTCTTAAGGTTCTATTTTTGTAAGTTCCGAAGCTATGAATTATCACAAGTAACAAGTATTATACATGGCTTGAATGAGAATTTTGTGAGGAATACAATGACGATATAATATTATATCAATGAAGAAATAATTTTAAACTTAGTTAATAATAAATTAGAAATTATAAACAAACAATAAAGTAATAATTTTTTTGAATATTGATATTTTATTTTTTCCTTATTTTTTTAATGGTAATCACTAGTTTTCTTAGCTTTATTTTTCTATTTTCGATCAACATATAGCATTTTGCTCTAACATTATTAAAACTGAAGTTATTGCAAAAATTGATCTCAAATCAATTTTTTAAAAATTCAATATGGTGCTAAATATTGCAAAACAGTTAAAACAAGTCTGGTATAATCTGACTGGAGTTCTTTTTTTAAAAAATAAAATTCTAAACCAGTCTTTTGTTCTCTATTTCAAAGTGTCTCCACTCTCTAATTACTATTATAATGACTATTTAAGTGATCTAGCCATTTCATTTTAAAATATAAAGGTTCATAAAAGAAGAGTTAAAAATAGATATCTTAGTTCTGCTTTGTATGTCCATGAAAAAGATACAGGCCACACTATTGATTTTGATGGAGCTATGGTTGTCTTCTTTGAGAGAAATGAAATCAAAAAAAGAATTAAAGAGACTTTATTATTGAAAATTTATTATTCTGAAGCAATTAACTTATTTAAGAGTTCTTTTAATATTAAGGGTGGATGGGAAGTGAATGGATTTGTGGGTAGTTTTTAATATTATATATATTGTGTAGTTTTTGTAGTTCTTTACACTTGAGAAGTCTGCTTGTAGCATTGAAACCTTAGGTTGTGTTTTAATATTATTTTTATGCTGGTCTGGTTTAATTTTGGATTTGGGGTAGTTTTGATTTGATATATGTAACTTGTATATTTTACATATTTGTTACAATATATAACAGTACAATTACTTTTAAATATAGAGCAAAGACTTTTTCAACAGTCCCCAATGTACACAGAAATGGAATTATTCTCCGATTTTCCAACCATAAGGATATTCAGTTTTCCATTTATTTTTGACAATTTAGTTAAAAATAGCTAGAAACTCACTGAACAAGGCCTTTTGAATGGCTTGCTAGATTAGCTTGAGCCAACTATCTGATCTTAAGCTGTTTGTAATATGAAAATGTTTTGACATTTTATTTAACTCAAATTCAAACTCCGTATCAGGGGTGGACAAACTTTTAGACGTTGAAGCTACTTTTTTGGTGAAAGTGTACCTGAGGGCTACTATGTTTTTTTTCAGGGCTTCGAACTGGAAACCGGGAAAAGCATTTTTGCCGAACGAAAAAAAAATAACGGTTCGAAATCCTGGTTTTTTTAGAATGTACTTATGAATTGGTGTTTCTTTTCCTTGTAAGGGCTTTTTAGATACTCACAAATATTGGTGACATTTTTAGAAGATACTTATGAACTGATGATTTTTTTTTCTATAAGATACGAACTGTCAAAGATATTTTACTATGACTACTATTAAATTACCTCAGTTCCCTTTAGTATTATAATTTGTGTATGTTCTTTATAAAATATTTATTAAATTACAATTACTGAATTACCTATAAATAATTATTTTCTAGAGCTGGTCCTAAATTTAAAAAAAAATTCAAGAAAATATAGAGAAAAAAAAAGAAAATTATTGTTTTAGAATTTTATTAAAATAAATTAGATGCAAATTTTACAAACAAAAAAAATTACAAAGTAAAACAAAATATTTTTTTTATTATTTTGATGACACTTGGCATTGCATAGTTTCGGCAAGTTTGTCAAAATTTGGCTTGTATGAACTTAAACTAATTCTTAAACACGATTCCAAATGTAGATCCGATAACTGTGACCTATGTTTAGTTTTTATCGCATTCATGCAGGAAAATGCTGATTCGTACAAATATGTTGAACCAAAAAATGCATTGAAATATGCAGCAACTCTCCAAATATTTGGATATTTATCCTTGCTTATTAATGTCCAGAAGCTCTCATTTGAAGCCATTGATTTTAAATGTATATCACATTTAATATTTACTATTTCTTCTTCCAGGCCCGCTGAATCTGTATGTATAAATTCACTTAATTTCATAGGGATATCTTCAATATTGATGTTAACATTAAATGGATAAGACAAAAAACTAGCAATATCTTCAAGTTTGTCAAATTCCATGAATCTTCCTTCAAATTCTTTTATGAGGAGTATTATATTTTCAACATATTTGTTGTAGATTAGATTCTTTCTATCTTTAGACTCATCAGCCATATTTTTGAAATGTTTTAATTCACAATGCTTCAGTTGCATTACAAACATACTTAATTTTTTCTTGAATAACTTCAAAGTGCTTATCATAACTATTATTGTTTTATCTTTTCCTTGTAGTTCTACATTTAAGTTATTTAGTTTTTCTGTAATATCACAGAAAAAGGTGAGGTCAAGAAGCCATTCTTTGTCATTCAGTTCTGAATATGAATCACCTTTAGTTTCCAAAAATGATCTTATTTGTGGTAGAAGTTCTCTGAATCTGATTAAAAATTTTGCTTGACTTAACCACCTTACGTCAGTATGTAATAACAATTCACTATGTTCAATCTCACATTCCTTTAGCAAATCCCGGAATTGACAATATAACAAGCTTTTTGATCTTATTTTATTAACAATTTTGAAGGCAACACTCATAACATGATTAAATTTCAATACTTTTGAACCCAAGGCATGCTGATGTATAATACAATGATAATCCATAAAACTAGGTATATCATTATCGTTTCTCCTCATCTGATTACAAAGTCAAAGCAACAATGTAGAAAGATGTTGCAGAAACTGGCATATCAGATAACACTCCTAAATAAAGATAAGTGAGGTGAAGTTTGTAGAGTACATTACCTATTTCAGTTAATAAACAATAAAGCAGTCTCTCTGAACACTGGTTTGTGTCTAATCAGCACTCTAGTCAATAAATAAAACTTTCATGCCTTTTTTCTAGGCAGGCAACACAGTACTTTCTTTTTGGAATATTATGAAACTACTAAGAGCACAACTTGAGTAACCAGATATCAGAAGTTGTATTTTTATCTATGAAAAATTATATGGTACACATGGACATTATGGCTATCTGCACAGATACATAATTTGAACCCAGTTCCTAATAGCTATCTGTTGCAGAACCATCATTTGAAATATCTTTACTGGTTTTGAATGACATTATTAAATGTTAACTGTAATTGGTAAATTTCTTAATAGTTTTATCAACTATACTTCTCTATGTATCTGGTACACAGCTCTAAAGTTTACATGGCAATGGTCATGGTTACATATATAACTGTGGTCACACATATATATCTTATTGGCTAAATTTTATTTCAATTTTTACTTTTAAATATTTGGCTTTTTTTTTATTGTTAAAATTTAGACAAGAAAACACTTAAAAGGAATATCATAAATGACTTTTTCCAATATTTTTCTATAAAATAATAACTAAAAAACAAAATGCTTAGGAGTGACTGAAAATCTAGTAAAAACGCTCAATCGTCAAAAGTCTAATTCATCAGAAAAAATATCATGCGGTAAAGATTATGAGCAAAGATGACTTGTTAATTCTTTTTTTAGACATTATAATTACTTTTACTTTTAAAAAATCATTAGCAAAAATTATGAAAGAAACTTAGTTTGTCAGCACTACAACGAGAAATCGTGAATAATACTTGAATCTGTTGATTAACCATTATTCTCCACTATAAATTTCTCAGTAAACATTAAACTGTAAGAATAACAAAAATGAAAAAAAAAAAAAAAGTTCTATTTAGAAAAATCATAAAATCTTTATTTTTTATAGAATGATGCAAAGTACACGTGTACTGTGTATGGTTTTCACATTATCGTAAGTTGAAGCAGAGAATCGCTAATTAGAAAATACAAGACCGTTTACTTTTTTATTTTTTAGGTGCTTGTCTTATAGATAAAGACGCCGTTCGATGGCGCCGTTTTCATGCTAAAACTATAAAATATGAACATTCCCGGGCTGTTGATTTTAATCATTTTGATGTGTTTTTTTGTAATGCGAAAATAAAAACAAAACAAAATCGCCTTTTTTAAATATTATTTTTTATTAACGTATACAAATTAAATGGTAATAATAAATGTAAAATAAAATAAACAAATTACAATTTGATTCGTATTTTTTATTTTGCTTTATTAGAAAAATCAATTTT
This sequence comes from Epiperipatus broadwayi, assembly GCA_028023455.1. NCBI lineage: Eukaryota > Metazoa > Onychophora > Udeonychophora > Euonychophora > Peripatidae > Epiperipatus > Epiperipatus broadwayi. The sequence continues at coordinate 770,192 of JAQFVV010012672.1, read as the reverse complement.
CTATCGTATATTTTTTTACTGGGGTTACGGCTTTACCGCTATTTTTACTTCATATAGAATGACAACAAAAAGTAAAAGTTGTTACGGTTAGTTTTAGTGTTCTGTTGTTTGTAAGGCTAAAATAAAAAATATCAAAATCATATTTTTGTAAATATTTTTTTTTAGTAACATCTATAAAATAAATGATAACAATAAACGTAAACTATATTCAACAAAGTATAACCGTAGTCGGAGAAAAGAAAAAGTAAAACTTTTTTAAAAAACAACAAAAATGTCTTCTTTACTTATTAATCATGTTTATAATATATGCTTTTTATGAAATTTACAAAAAAACCGTGCAGAATTGTACTTTGGATATTTTTGTGTTACCACTCTTTTTTACTTCAAAAATATACACATGGTAGAATCTTGTTTGTCTCGTGGAATGTTACGAACAGTACGTTACTTGACATGTTACCTAATTCCAACTCACTTTACACATATATCTTGTCAACATTTTCCCAATTAAAACTTCAATATAGTACGGTGTAAAAAGTCTGATAATTATTACTTTACAAATCTGAACATTTCAATACTTTAAAATAAAAAAAAATCCAATGAAAGCAACATTTCCATCCAATTAAAAAAAACACATCCTCTCACCAAGCCGTAACCATTTTATAAGCTGTGCGCATTCGGAAAATGTATTTGCTGCAATGCGACATACATGCTGTACTACGACGCGACATAGCGGCCTGCAATCTGTAGCACAACAAAAAAGTTGTATTATAGAAAACGCAGGTTTGAACATGTCGGCCGCGGAAACGACATTTTTATTTGTTTTAGCATGAAAATGGTGCCATAGAGCAGCGTCTTTAGCTATAAGACGAGTACCATTTTTTATTATATTCAAGTCAGCTCCGAATTTATCACTATAATTTGTCAGTGTTCACAACAGCGCGGTTTACTTTCAGTACCCTTGCGGGCTACCAGTAGACCGCGGTCACAGTCTTGGACATGCCTGCTCTACATCATGGGTATCAAAGGCAGATATACTACATGTCATGACATTTTCCATTTATTTATATTAATTAATAGAACAATTTACAATCAATTGTATGATTGTCAAATTTAATTTTTCATATTGTTGTATTTGTAAATACTTTACTTCTTCATGTTCATTTATATAATCTTTTATATAATTATAATTAATATTATCATATAGCTAATCAATTACTGACTTACTTTTCCAAAGTTTCTGGTTTTGTCAAGTCAGCCTCTACTAATTCTACAGAATGCTTAGCTTCTGGACACAATTGTTGAAGATGCTTAGTTTTCTGCTCATTTTCCAAACTTCGTACTGTGCCCCTAACCCTGTAACCATCTTGAAGTAATTGCTGTACAATATGAGAGGCTATAAAGCCAGATACTCCCGTAACACATACAACTAAAAAAAAAAAAAGATTAAATAAGAATATGTTTTTGCTATAATTTAAATTATGTAATATATATATATATAATTATGTTTGGTTCAGTAAAAAAATAATAATAAAGCTTTAGAGAAGATAGCAATCAAAAAATTAATAACTTTTTTTGTTGCTTTACCTTTTCTATTTTTGAATTATTTGTAGATCTATAGAAGAATTACTACATTGTAATGAAAATTTACAACTAATGTGGAGGTAAAGATGGCAAATATGTGCCTTGTTCTCCTGAATGAGGAGTGTGTAATTGCATTAAATATGGAATAAGAAAAAAAGAAATAAGCAGCCTGCTCAAATCATTTATGTCCATAATTAATGCTAAATGTTTTGGGGTTAAAGTACTTCACTATCATTCAAGGTTCTCTTTTTGCTATTAGAATTAATTAGATAATAGCACAACTTACTCATTATTGATTTTATTAACATATATCTCAAATATAATTCAAGATTCAAATTTAATAATGATCAAGAGATAGGCAACAACTGATAACTATTTTGATATAGTACATATAATTAACAGATAGGAAATAATTTTAACTCCAAGATCAATATGAAATATTGGAATCTCTTTTATATATTAAAACTTTTCCATTTTATTATTAATCATAAACACCTTCCTATTTTATTTTAAATAGTATAAATATCATCATCTTTATCTAGCTCTAATATATGTGTGAAATTCACTATTTATATGTATGCATCAGATGACATAAATAAATCAGTGCTTTGCACTAAAGTAAATTTTGATTTATCAATGTATAACTCTAGATTGCATGGACACATTCTAGTTTAGATATATGTCAAATAATAATCAAATATCTTTTCAAAATTAAAAATATCAGCTAAGATATGATTTAACATAAAATCAAAGAAATATATTTTTAAAAAAAATACAGGTAGATTTTCTACTTAATTACCATAATAATTCATTCTTACAATTAAAATAGGTTTCTTTCAAAATGCATATATCCTAAGTAAAATTATCTTCCACCAGAGACAAGTTTTCTTTTAGCATAAACAAATTTTACTTTCATTAGTTACAAGTGTATGAGTCATTACTTTGAATAGTGTAATTTCAGTTTTTCATTTTAGGTTCTCTTTTAATCTTAAATCACATAGATGAGTTACATTAATGCAAAAAAAAGATGCATATTAACTTATGGTTGACTCCATGCTAGTAGGTTTTATTTCTCTAAGTCTGATACTAAAAATTATAGTCTTCAGTCTATCTGATTAATGATATCTGCATTTTCCAATATATATATATTTTACTATAAGATAGCATTGTCGAGTTTTTCTTATAAAACAATTAAACAATATAAACCAATTTTAAAAAAAATGACAATTTACAAATATTTTCAAAATATATATTATTTTCTTAACTAAATAAAATAGGTTTAAAATAGTACAATATTTTTTTCATACTTTTATTTCTTAAAACAATTAACAAAACAATCTACAAATCACTTTTAACTCTTTAATTGGAGTTTATCTTCAAACATGACCAAATGTTGAGTTTTTCTTATAAAATAAATAATATAAACCAATTTAGATAAAAGTCCCAATTCACAAATAATATTTCCAAAATACACTATTTTCGGTTATTTTCTCATCCTTGGTGTTCGCCACAGAATGGGGTTGATGCTAATCAAAAACATATACTGAAGCAATGGATCTGAAGCCCGATCCATGCTTCACATCTTCCTATAAACTTAATTAGTATTGTAGACCTGAATTAAGTTTATAGTTCAATATCAGCAGGGTTTTGCATTAGAGTTAAAAATAATTATGCTTATCAAATGTGTATTACATTTAAATATTTTGTTTTAAATAAATTTCATTCTATTAATAAAAATTGCTTAACCTATTAGTCAAACATATATATACATCTAGCGTATATATATGAGTTAATGCAAAATTCTGCTGAAATAAAATGCTTATTCTACTATAAAAAAATAATAATATATTGTTGTTAAAATTTTGTTAAAATATTTAGTATGATTTGATTTTGAGATAAGCCCGCCAACATTTTCTAAAAGAATGTATAGTTTTGATTAGTGAGCCATTCAAGTCTAATTAAAGATGGCCTTCTCTTTCTTTCTTTTTAATTAATAGAATTCAAACTTTAAAGAAAGAAATCTAGAGTAAAAAAGTAAAAGTTATTTTTAGAAAATGTTATTTTGAAACAAAGGAGCATGGGGAGGCTTATCAAGATCTCAGATCATACAAACAATAGAAGGTAGCTGACAGAGAGGGTATAAATAGAAGTGAGAACAAAAGACTAGATTATTCAGATTTTTCTTTTTGAAGGATTCAGATTTTTCTTTTTGAAGGAGTCAGATTATTCAGATTTTTCCTTTGGAAGGATTCAGTATTCAGATTTTCCCTTTGAAGGATTCATTTATTCAGATTTTCCTTTCGAAGGATTCCGTTGATTCAGATTTTGCTTTTGAAGGATTCATTCAGAGTTTTCTTGCTGGTTATTCCAAGTTTCCTTGAGAGTGCATTCATATTTCTTTTTGGAGAACTCTCTCCGATTTGCTTCACATTTAGCTTGTGCTCAAAAAAGTTATACAGCTGTCATTTTCAAATAATGGAGAAGTTTGAACATGCTCCAGTTAAAAGCCATAGTATTTTGAAGGAAATGAATATGCTCGGCTAGGCAAATAAATAGCTTTGCCTATCGCCGAGGTTCCTGAATACCATCCAAAATGCCATAGTATCCACTCAATAGTCATCTGAACTCTGTGCCGTGTCTGGAGAACTTTTCGTGAAACCATACTACATATTTTCATTGTCCGGACAAATCCCTAATCGACGGTCAGATCAAGCCACGAACGCCGGAGGGAACATGACCAAGGAAAAAAAAGGACGGTAATCATATCTTCTCTATTGAACTATTTCTTATGCTACCTTTTGTTCATATTTTTTAATTGCTTCATTGAATTATATGTATTTGTTACGTAACCATTTTTATTAGACTAGTCTTAATTATATATATTGTGTGATCATCTATCTATATTTAACCTTTTTTTTCCTTCGTTATTCTTCCTTACTAACCTGTGTAAATATTTAATATTCCATTGCGGTTAAGTTTAATAGTTAATTTTTGTTCATTTAAAATCTCTTTCCAGTTTTATTTATGTTTGTTAATTAAATACGAGTCAGTTTCTTTTGTGTGCCAACTTGATCTCTATGATAACGCCTCTTTTGTCCGCCATGAGCTTTACGTATATCTGATTTAACTATATACGTTTTAAATAATTTTTAAACACTGTTTGTAGCGCAAAGCAATTAGAAATGCTTTGCGAAAGATTCTTTTTTTTATCGTACTTTATCGAGAAGATCGAGTTGACAATTTTATTAAAATTGGGAAAAGATTTAGACCGCAAACCTATTAATCCGTTTTTATTGTCTAATTAGTTTGTTTCATTAATTTAGAGGAATAGCGGAGGCCATTAAATCATTATTCATATTTTAAAGCCATTAATTAAACATATTATTTAACTATCAAAAGCTTGAGTTTCCTAATTTTATTATAATGCTTTATTTTACTTTTCTAATGATCCAGGCACGCAAAACACATATTTCTTAGTACTTTTGCACATTTAACTATTTAGTTCCGTAAGTTTCCTGTCCATGTTTCTTTCCGCTGATGCTAAGCCGTCGCCGGTTGAAAAATAATTTATGCGTGGCTCAGATGGTGTTGTTTGTTCGTGATCAGGCCTCGAGAATAGGCGAATGGGCAGAGGTCATAGTATTCTTGATTTAATATCTCGCGTATGAGTGGCCCCGAGGTACCTTCGCCTAGTATTCGAACTGGGTTAAGCCAACATACATCATCTGACTGTCACAGTAGATTTTTTTTTCTCCGTATTCTGTCGACCAACGTGGGCCGAATTTCATTTTTTATGGGAAGAATAGGAATAGGGTATTTGAAAATATAGGTAGACGTATAAGAATTTTTTTTCTCCGTATTCTGGACGCCCATCGTGTGTCTATTCGAAATTTACATACCCTGCAATGCCCTGTATAACATTTGTATGGGTGTATAATGTTTTTTACTTTCTTCTGTTTTAAATTAATGAATAATATATATGTAGATTTTTTTTCCCGGGTTTGTACGCATATATATAATGTTTTTTTAAATAACATGAAATAATTGTTAGTTATACGTAAAATTTTTTGCTTCTAGTTGGTCGTAGTGGGACGTATGTCATTTTTTTTAAAAAAAAAATTAGTACCCTGAGAAGTTAGTTTTAGTTGAATATATTTATATAAAAATAATATATGTATAATTTTTCCAAGTTTGTTTCCTAATGTGAGCCAAATGTCATTTTTTTTAATTAATTAAAAAGTTAAATGTGTTCGATGAGGCGGAAGTGTCAAATATATACCCACCCGCCCTCCCTTAAAATAGCTTTCGTACTTTATGTTACTTTAGTACTACTTAAACATGAGAAGTTTTGAAATAATAATGTTTTTCGAAATATAACATATATACGATAGTGTTAATATTTTAGTAAAAATTACAAATAGAATTTTTTCTCCGTTTGTATAAATTTTTGTGAAGATCTTAGATAACATTTTTTTTTTCCGTTAATTGAAATTTTTTTTTGAAGATCAACACGTGTCAACGTATGGTGTTAGCAAATATTTTTTTCACTTTCTCTGCGTTTCGTTTCTTTATATTGAATAATTGTAATCATGTAAATTTTTTTTTTCCTTTTCAAACATTTTGAAATTACGTTTCCTCGCAAACATATATAAATTAAGTTTTGTTTCAATACTAGCAAACTTAATTTTATCTTTATGAAAAGTAAATGCGTATGTTCGTTAATAAATATATAAATTAAAGTATTTTTGCATAACATATATGTCAGCCACCTTTAGTTAAGATTTTTTTTTCTTCTCTCAATTCGGATTATGCTAGTGAATCATTTATTGAGTAACCGTTAGGTGAAGCCCCTTTAAAGTAACCGTTAGGTGAAGCCCTTGTTTTTTAGTGATCGTTTATGAAGATTCTTTTAGTAACCGTTTAGGTGAAGACCCCTTACACTTTAGAGTTTAGAATTGCTGAGTAGCCTGAAATAATAGGTCTACGTCTGCAATCATTGTTTCCCTGTCATAGTTGCGACCAGCGTTTACTAGCCTGAAATAATAGGAGTATGCGGTTGGCAATTTGACATCTTTCTAATAAATTCATGTACATGATAATAAAAGAAATATTTGTATAGGTATATCTGTTTGTATATTTATATGTAGTCATATATATGCTTATTTAATGATGTACATATTCATATATATGGGTGTATATGGTATACACTTCGTTATAGTTCGGTAAAACCTGTTTTTATATAAATGTTTTTTGAAACAGTTTTTGATCTCAATGCATGATTCTGTAAAATTGCTTGATAATTGTTAATCTATTTCGGGTGTGACCAAAATGGTAGTTGGTTTCGATCCCAGGTTCATAATTCGGAGTAGCGGTTATCATGGGATTTTACTTTTATTTTAATTGTTTTTTGTATTAATATTTTGTTTTGTTAATCGTACTTTAGGCTGGTTAAATTTTTTTTCTGTCTTGACCAAAATGGTAGCGTGGTTTCGAACCCAGGTCAGACATGTTACCTTACTTAGTTGTTATACGTCTTAGACTTACTTAATATTGTCATTTAAAATACCATTTACTTATTCATGCAGAGATTTTTTTGAAAGTAAAGTGAAAATCAAAATAAATTGTAATCGCATTAAACTTTATAAACCTTATCAATGTGTGCTTGGATCATTATCCATTAATATGTATATTTGATATGGCCATTGTCTTGTCGACTGGCGCCCTTCTCAAATAAATTTGTCGGCAAGTGCAATCTCTCATATCGGATATCAAATAAACCAAACTATAGTAGATTTTTTTTTTCTCCGTATATTTCTTAGTACTTTTGCAAACTATAGTAGATGATCAAAATAACAATGTATGCTTAGTGAGCCAAAATAATTTTTAAACATGACTTATGTATATTTTGCTCACATATTTCTTTATATATATATATACTTGTATTAATGTAAATGCATTTTTTAGTTGTTTCAGGTGTCAGAGAAAGCCAGGTCAAACTGGAAGTGTGTTATTTTAATTATATTGGGACAAAATAGCAGTGATATTTTAATGAAATATAACAATAAATAAAGTGAGGAGAATAATATGTAGTATAAATATTAAAGACAGACACGGCAGGATTTTATATATATATATTTTCATGTACAAACAGATACATATAGGCATAGGGTTAAGATAGGACCTCGTGAGGTAGGCAAAGTTAATTTCTGAAAACATAAATAAAGAATTTAGAATACTGACTTATTTTTTAAAGAACTAAAATTTTTCTTCACATACAGGATATAGCTCCTAGATACACGTAATACAATATACTTATATAGATTGTTATTAAAATACGTTTTAGAAATAAATTGTGATTTTTGTGTAGCAAAATAGCCAATAAAAAAAATGGACCAACAGAAGAAAGACGAACATGACAGCGATGAGGAGGTAGTGCTCAACCTTCCAAATACGGCAACGTGCAGTGACCAAAAATACAATTTGGAAGATCTCGTCAAAGAAATGAGAGATGAAAATGAAATGATGATGAGAATGTTGCAAGAATTTATGAATATCACATCGCAAAGATTGAACCGTTTGGAGGCACATATGGAACTCCATCAAGAACGGAGTATTGTAACAGAAGCATCACCAGAAGATGATACCCAAAATCAAGATGACACTGATATGAAATCGTCGAGTGATTATGAATCAGGTGAAGCCACTCACCAGTCGGATTTCTCTGGACAAATGAATGAGGAGAGTAAAAAAACAAATGATCAACAGCTGTTGAACCAACTCCAGGTGCAACAGGACAGTGAAATCTTTACTGTGGCAAAGATTAGCAACATAAAATGTTTTAGAGAAGAACCGGTTGGGAACTCTAGACACCACCTTGATAGCTTGAAAATCTGTTTCCAAGTCCAGAACATGACTGAGCAAGAAAAGAAGGCAAAGGAAAAATTAAGACGTACAGCTCGGCATCGCAAGAATCGAAACCGGCAATATAAATGCAGGAAAGGAAAGCAAGCATGGCTAAGAGACCTTAGGCCAAGTAGTAAAGTGTGGAGGAAAGTTAAAAAGTTCTTCCCAATATATAAAGGCCCTCACACATTAAAAAAGAAGTGTGGAATAAGTGTTTTGTTTTGGAAAAATAATCTCAGCCTACAAAGACAGTATAATGCTACAAACATAAAACCTTATGTACCACCAGACCCCGGAAAATATGCAAATTAAAAATAGGTACATACCATGTTAGACTAAATACAACACAGACCCGATTTAAGACACAGAAGATTGAATTATGGATAAACCGTGAGATATAATAAAGTAAAGAAAACACCGTAGGTAGTAACAAATTAAATATTACAGCAAATACAGAGTAGGTTTGAACTCACCTGGCACAAATTCTTACCTCTGACCTGAAGCAACAGCATTTTTTTTTAACATTTTTTTTTTGCTCACTAACTATTGGGAAATGAAGCAATGGATCTGAAGCCCGATCCATGCTTCACATCTTCCTATAAACTTAATTAGTATTGTAGACCTGAATTAAGTTTATAGTTCAATATCAGCAGGGTTTTGCATTAGAGTTAAAAATAATTATGCTTATCAAATGTGTATTACATTTAAATATTTTGTTTTAAATAAATTTCATTCTATTAATAAAAATTGCTTAACTTATTAGTCAAACATATATATACATCTAGCGTATATATATGAGTTAATGCAAAATTCTGCTGAAATAAAATGCTTATTCTACTATAAAAAAATAATAATATATTGTTGTTAAAATTTTGTTAAAATATTTAGTATGATTTGATTTTGAGATAAGCCCGCCAACATTTTCTAAAAGAATGTATAGTTTTGATTAGTGAGCCATTCAAGTCTAATTAAAGATGGCCTTCTCTTTCTTTCTTTTTAATTAATAGAATTCAAACTTTAAAGAAAGAAATCTAGAGTAAAAAAGTAAAAGTTATTTTTAGAAAATGTTATTTTGAAACAAAGGAGCATGGGGAGGCTTATCAAGATCTCAGATCATACAAACAATAGAAGGTAGCTGACAGAGAGGGTATAAATAGAAGTGAGAACAAAAGACTAGATTATTCAGATTTTTCTTTTTGAAGGATTCAGATTTTTCTTTTTGAAGGAGTCAGATTATTCAGATTTTTCCTTTGGAAGGATTCAGTATTCAGATTTTCCCTTTGAAGGATTCAGATTATTCAGATTTTCCTTTCGAAGGATTCCGTTGATTCAGATTTTGCTTTTGAAGGATTCATTCAGAGTTTTCTTGCTGGTTATTCCAAGTTTCCTTGAGAGTGCATTCATATTTCTTTTTGGAGAACTCTCTCCGATTTGCTTCACATTTAGCTTGTGCTCAAAAAGTTATACAGCTGTCGTTTTCAAATAATGGAGAAGTTTGAACATGCTCCAGTTAAAAGCCATAGTATTTTGAAGGAAATGAATATGCTCGGCTAGGCAAATAAATAGCTTTGCCTATCGCCGAGGTTCCTGAATACCATCCAAAATGCCATAGTATCCACTCAATAGTCATCTGAACTCTGTGCCGTGTCTGGAGAACTTTTCGTGAAACCATACTACATATTTTCATTGTCCGGACAAATCCCTAATCGACGGTCAGATCAAGCCACGAACGCCGGAGGGAACATGACCAAGGAAAAAAAGGACGGTAATCGTATCTCCTCTATTGAACTATTTCTTATGCTACCTTTTGTTCATATTTTTTTAATTGCTTCATTGAATTATATGTATTTGTTACGTAACCATTTTTATTAGACTAGTCTTAATTATATATATTGTGTGATCATCTATCTATATTTAACCTTTTTTTCCCTTCGCTATTCTTCCTTACTAACCTGTGTAAATATTTAATATTCCATTGCGGTTAAGTTTAATAGTTAATTTTTGTTCATTTAAAATCTCTTTCCAGTTTTATTTATGTTTGTTAATTAAATACGAGTCAGTTTCTTTTGTGTGCCAACTTGATCTCTATGATAACGCCTCTTTTGTCCGCCATGAGCTTTACGTATATCTGATTTAACTATATACGTTTTAAATAATTTTTAAACACTGTTTGTAGCGCAAAGCAATTAGAAATGCTTTGCGAAAGATTCTTTTTTTTATCGTACTTTATCGAGAAGATCGAGTTGACAATTTTATTAAAATTGGGAAAAGATTTAGACCGCAAACCTATTAATCCGTTTTTATTGTCTAATTAGTTTGTTTCATTAATTTAGAGGAATAGCGGAGGCCATTAAATCATTATTCATATTTTAAAGCCATTAATTAAACATATTATTTAACTATCAAAAGCTTGAGTTTCCTAATTTTATTATAATGCTTTATTTTACTTTTCTAATGATCCAGGCACGCAAAACACATATTTCTTAGTACTTTTGCACATTTAACTATTTAGTTCCGTAAGTTTCCTGTCCATGTTTCTTTCCGCTGATGCTAAGCCGTCGCCGGTTGAAAAATAATTTATGCGTGGCTCAGATGGTGTTGTTTGTTCGTGATCAGGCCTCGAGAATAGGCGAATGGGCAGAGGTCATAGTATTCTTGATTTAATATCTCGCGTATGAGTGGCCCCGAGGTACCTTCGCCTAGTATTCGAACTGGGTTAAGCCAACATACATCATCTGACTGTCACAATACATATAACGATTCCGGGCTGGATCTAAATGATCGATTTGATCTAAAAAGATCTGATTTCTTAGATTTGTAATAAAATATTCTACTAACTAATACTATTATATGATGTTAGTTTTTTTCATTTTTGTAAATGTTTACTAATCTTATCTTGTTTTTGAGTTTGTGTGTGTGTGTCTTTAAAGTTACTGTGTTTTTCTAATTTTTTTTTGACTTTACGTATGTCTTTTTAAAGTTACGGTCTTTTTTTTTTTTTTCAAGAGTAAATCAATAATTTGATTCAAAAACAAGACGTAATAAGTAAATGTTTATTAATCTTATCTTGTTTTTGAGTTTGTGTGTGTGTATTTAAAGTTACGGGACTTTTTCTCATTTTTTTTTTTGGACTTTATGTGTGTCTTTTTTTAAAGTTACGGTATTTTTGGTCAAGAGTAAATCAATCATTTTATTAAAAAAAGCAAGACGTAATTCTAAATCTATCAAAAGTAATGTAATTTATATACTACAATTTAGGACCGTCATTGAAAGACTCGATTGAAAAATGATACCCAACTAATTTCCGTTTTCTTTTTTTGGGGGGAGGGGGGGGAAAGTAATGAATCAGAAAGTGGTTTGTTTTTGTTAAGTCTGTCTATATAAAAAGGGTACCGTTATTGAAATACTAAATTTAAAAATGATAGCCGACTAATTTGCATTTCTTTTGACAGTAATTAATCAGAAAGTGGGTTTCCTTTTTTTTTTTTGGTAAATCTTGTGTATATATAAAAACAAACAAACCGTAATTCAAAGACTCCATTTAAAAAAATCAAACCCCATTGAATTTGCTTTTTTTTTTAAAGACAGTAATTAATCAGGAACTGGGTTGTTTTTGTTAGTATGTAGATATAAAAACTAATCTTATTTTGAAATAATAAATGTAACAAAAAAAAAAAAAAATACCAGACTAATTTTATTTTTCGGACAAGTAATTACTAATAATTAGACAGTGGGTTGTTTTTGTTTGTGCGTATATATATATAGCTAAAGTAACTGGTCACGGACGAATTCTCGTGAAAACAGTACTTTTCGCGTGATCCTTTAATTTTTTTTCCCTTTCGCACCCTTAAAAGCAATTTTTGAGGGTTACCCCTTCGTAATGGAATCTTCAGGACATTATTACTAAATTTATAACAGTAAAGTAAGTTACAACAAATTAAAAAAAATAGACGTCTTATCAAATTTAAAAAAAACTACGACTGCTTCAAATACACACACTTTCACACGAAACTACAGAAAAAATAGATATTCTACTATTATGAGAAAATGATGAATAAAATCAATTACTACAGCAGCCAATCAAGGTATTTCTTTCTCTTTGCTTTTAGCATAGAAAAAAAGCCATAACCGGCAGCCGTCGGGAACTCTTTCTGTGTTTTATCATAGAAAGAAGTCTCTTTGTGTTGGCTTCTGTTGCTGCCACCGCCCAACATAACGTGAGAACTTTTCTGCATTTATAACATAGAAAAATTCCTCTTCTGTTGGGTGAAGGCCGGTGAAACTGTATATTTCTAGGAATTTACCTAGAAATAGCGACATCTTAAGGCAAACACCAGGGATGAGAAAACAACCCTATTTTCTTATAATTTTGCATCACTAAATAAAATAGTTTTAAAACAGTACAATATTTTTTCACTCTTTTGTTTCTCAAAATAATTAACAAAACAATCTGCAAATCATTTTTAACTCTTTAATTAGAGTTTATCTTCTAAAATGACCAAAGTCAAAGATGTTTAATTACTAAAAATCATATACAACATTAAATAAACATTTTGTATGACAGCAATCTATTAAATTCTTTGATGCTTTTCTTATTATTTAGTCTATTTTTACTCCAATTCCCAATCTTGCTAATTTTAATTAGCAAATACATTTTTTTTAAAACATTTCTTCAGTTTCTAACATACATACCATCAAGACATGTCACAATATATACAGAAGTTAGAAAAAATAGTAACACAGAAGTGGAAATATATATCAATATTGACAGACCTAAGAAAATGGGTATCTGACAGTGTGAAATATTGGACTTGTCCAAATTTTAAAAACAGCCAGCTTTGGTTCTTAATTGGTTAGCGCAAGTATAGAAAAACTTTTCAAACAGCCACCTTATTGCTACAAAATTTTAAAGAAAATGAAAACTACCTTTATTTTTGTATGCATATAATTTTATTTTTAGATTTCATTTCAATAAACTATATTCTCAATATTTATATAAATCCACACAATTTAAAGCTTTAATGTAAAAAATGAACACCAAAAAATAAAATGTAAATCTAAAATTATATTTACATGTTCACACAAGTATGAAAAAAATTGATAAATATTAATTATATTTATTATAAGTAATTTTTGAATTTAATTTTTAGTTTTATAAAAAACAAAAATTATTCTTAATTCTTATATTGAGAGTCTAAAAGTGTAATAAAATGATGGCTGCATATATACTATAAGCAAAACTTTTAAGGAGTACTAAGGTACAATAAGTAAAAAATTAATGTCTCAGAAAATTCAAGGTTTTTCTCCATTATAAAATATTGTTGAAATAAACAATACTATACCAAATAAAAATATTAGTAGTGCTTTCCAAAAATAACTGATTAAATCAATTGCCACAAGATTGTAGTTAAAATCTCCAAAGGAAACAAATCAGTACAGAGGCAAAACTTAAACAACTATTTCAAAGCCACTAGTGTATCTGATGTAACACAAAAATAGTGATACAAACAAAAATTGATGTTGAAAGACTGGAAACATGTTATGCAGTCACACAATCCATCTTTTGAATAAGGAAGTGAGTTTCAGTCCATGCAAATAAATAGTTTACAGACCACACTTATCTTATTTAATGCTAATGCTTTAATTCACAAAGCCCAAACATAACATTCAAACATTGATCAGAGAAACATGAAAGTGATATTACACATCTACTAGAACATATGTAAATGCCCTTTAAATATGAAGGTACCGTCAAAGAACATTATAGAAAATTAATCAGACTAATATTTTCTAATAACATCTCTCAAAAAATTACTTTTCTCTAAAATAACAAATTCCTCCAAACTTAATTCAAATGTTATATAAATCTATCCTAGCTAAGTAAAAACTTTTGTCTTTTTAAAAAATCCCATAAATAGTAAGTTTTAAAGAAGCTACATTCATACACATCTGGGTCTCGTTTTATGCGATAGATAGGTTCCGCAAAAAACCTGCATTAAAAAAAAATCGCAAAAAAAAACAGACTTAACTTACCTTGAAAAATGGAGGATAGATTCTGTAATTTTCAGAAATCGCATAAAAGCAAAGCAACAAGGAAAAATTACTTTAAAATTCGCATTAAAAAAATAAGGAAATAAAGTATGACCAATAACAAATTTCAAATATTTGAAAAAAATTGATACAAGACAAACTTTTTTTAGTTTTTTTATTAACTACAGTATTTAATTTTACATTTTTTCATACATATTTTAAACATTATCGCTATTTGACAATATGCGGTTCGTTTGTGAACTGATAAGAAATCAGATTCATCACAAGAGGAAGCACAACTAGCGCCACTTTCAGTCTTGTGCTGTGTTAATGGTTTTCTATCGACAATATAATCAGTGATTAAACTTTGAGACAATGATTTTACTAATTGTTTATAAAGCTCGCAATAGCCAGACATAACTATTTAGCTCTCATTGGAATTTAAGAGGTTATTCATTTCAGCAAATTCTCCGGATTTCAGCACTTTCTGACATTTTTCTTTGTCTCACACATCAACGTAAAATCTATAATTAAATGATTAGTACTTATCAGAAAATAAATCTGTCTTCATTTGATAGATATTTTTGTTTACTACTGAAATAAATTTTAAATGTTCACATTTTGTTTCTATATTAAAAAAATGAGATCACAATCAAAACAAAAAGATTATACATTATCATTAGAAAGATTATTTTCAGTTTACAAAATCAACAAAATCTTTGTTATTTATTTTAAAATTCTAAAAGAATATTTATTTCCGTTACATCTAACAAAATATGTTTTAAAAGTTTAAAATTTTTGAATATTTATTCGATATTTTTATACTCGTAAGTATAAATCTATTATTATTTACTCATAAGTATAAGTAGGTTATTTATGTAGAAGATTCTAAATACAGCTTCAGGCCATGTTCACGTTGGTTGCTAATATAACGTTATATTTTTGGGAAAAAAAAGTATTTCAAGACAAAATAAGTTATTAATAATTTAAATTTCTTGATATCTAATAAATATAGTGAAATATGACCTTCTTTATCGCATAAAAAAAAAACCGCATAAAAAATATTAAGATGAAACATGAATCGCATAACTTCAAAATCGCATTAAAAAAATCTGCATAAAACGAGACCCAGGTGTATATATATTTAGATAACGAGACATGTTTAAAAAAAAAAATTCTATTTTTTGAAATAAATTTGCAAATCAGAAAATCATGCATTGCATTTATTATTATTTTTAATTAAACAAAAAGTCAATTAAGAAATATGAAAAGAAATGAAATCCAATATAAATCACATTATAAATTAAAAACAAAATCATATTTATAATATTAAAAGAAAAAATATTGCACTTTTTTTTAAGGAAAAAAAATGTATATAAAATTCCATATAACTAATTCAAATAAAAATTGATCTTTGAAATATAGATATTATTATCGGCAGCCATTTGTAAATAAGTATGATTATTTTGAAGGCAGAATAAAGTGTAAAGCTAGATAAGTTTTATGATGACTATACAAATCAAATCTGCAAAATACAAATATCGCTTTGAATCATTTAATATTAATTGAAATGCTGTCTCTTAATTTTTTTGTACTGACATGTATTCTAGCCTCAGCTACATTCTTCCACTATCTGAACAATACATATTACACCTATTTCATAATTTAAAAAAAATTATAATATAAATGGAAATTTTCCTTTTCTGCAAAAACCCAACTTAAAACACCCTAACATTTTTTTTAAAAAACATCTGTCACCTTTCATTTGCTTCAAATGTTTAATTCGATTAAAATGTGCTCTTACAGTTGTAGATATCATTTCCTGCTGAAGAACATATCAACCCATTTTATAATATGCCAATGCATTTTCAATGTGGCTCCAAGTTCTGTCACTTATGATGCGAAAACTTCTTAAGAACACCCAAGCAATAACTAACTACACCTCGGTCTCTTTTTACGCGGACTTATTTAACGCGATTCATGTTTCTTTGGAAGTCGAACTCCGATAATGCGCTATTACTTTAAATAATAAATTTCGCGCACTTATGTCATATTGAAAGTAATAGCACATTATTGGAATTTGACTTTCATCTTAGTAATTTCAATATTTTCAGTGCTTTATAATAGTAAGATTGTATGCAATAATGAAATTAAAATCATGATTTCCACATTTTATGTATACACACATTAAATTTTACAAGATTATAATGTAAATTTGTTCAAACATTGTGTGTGTTAATTTTGCATTTTAAATCACATTCTGTTTTTGCTTTTTAAAAAAGAACGTAATCAATTATTAATCATTTAGTGTCCGCAAGTTTATTTTTAAAAGGTGAGTAATAGCAGTGGGCACACTTAAATTTGACAATTAAAATCTGATTTTTAATTGTAATTAACAATTTAAAAATTACTTATGGCGACTTGAAATTAATGTGATGTGAAACGTAATTTGATTTTTAAACGGAATTGAAAATTAAAGACAAAAATAAGAATTTAATTTTTAGTTGTTAGTTTCATTAACAATTAATAAAATCATCTCAAAGATTAATTACTAATTACATTGTCACCAGAAAACCATTAACACAACATGAGTGTGAAGTTGGTGCTAATTGTATTTCTTTTTGTGAAGAATCTGATTTTTTACCAGTTTGCAAACGAACCTGTTTATTGGCAAATAGCGATAATAATTAAAACGTGTATAAAAAAATGTAAATTACTGTACCGTAAATTATGCATAAAAATATATTATTTTGAATAAAATTAAATATTATAGTCAAAAAAAGTTTGTCTTGTATCAATTTGTTTCAAATTTGAAATTTTTTATTAGTCATATTTTATTTTTTTTTTGCGCAAATTTTAAAGTAATTTTACGTTGGTGCTTTGCTTTTACGCAACTTTTGAAAAATCACAGTCTGTATCCCCCTTTTTTAGGTAAGTTACATCTATTTTTGCACGATTTCATTTGCACGTGTTTTCTGAGGAACCTATCTATCGCGTAAAACGAGACCCAGGTGTACTTGGTTAATTATATTCAAAAGATTTTTGTAATACTTCCTCTTTCTCAGATGATAACCATTCAAGCTAAAAGTTGCTGAAGGTTTTTCTTTCACCACTGGCTAATAAAACACAATTTTTTCAAAGAATGCATTACCATGAGTTGGCAAAAATAGCACACTCATTAGCTTAACAGTAAACCAAAGACTCAAGAAATATTAAGGCAAATATAAATTAAAGGGACATTTACAGAGACTTCAGACTATTCAAAAAAGTATGGAGAGATGCATGTTAGGAGTAACAAGAGACCAAAAATGCAACATATGGATAAAAGGACAAACAGGAGTTACTGACATTGATGAAAGAATTAAAAGACAAGTGGAGTTGGGCTAGACATATTGCTAGAAGAGATGAGGATAAATGGACAATTAAAATCTTAAATGAAATTTCAAGAGATTGTAAAAGGAAACTATGGGATATGAATGGATGAAATAAGAAAGTGTGCAGGAGAGATGTGGAAAAGAGAAGCTAGAGATCGGAAATGGATTGAACTTTGAGAGACCTCCATCCTGCAGTGGATTGATAATTGTTGACAATGATATATATATGAATGAAATTTTTTTTAAAAATTGTGTAAAAAATAATAATTTGATTACTACATTTTAATATTGAGTTTTTTTTACGTTTTATTTTTTTCATTAAATAAATAATGTTTCATTAATATAAACTGACTTCTTTTCTTTTTCGTAATTTCAAATAAATAACTGTAAAAGTAAAAAAAAAAAAAAGAAATAATGTTTTATTGATGAATTCCTCCAACTGCAATCCATTAACCCAACAGTCTAGCCATATTACAGACATTTAGTCTAGAAATCTCAAAAAAAAAAAAAAAAGGCCTAGTCAGCATTAGAAAAACTATTGTGAATTTTTTTTTTTTAATTTCATTAAACATACTAAAGCAATCACTTTGAATTACAATTTTTAAAAAATAATTTGTTTAAAGTGTCAAACAGGTAGATTATGTTAGAAAGAAAAGGTGCAATTCCTACTCACCAATTAAGTTCTTAATTAAGGCAAACGTGTGTGTGCGCGCATAATATATATAATATTGGAAGGAGGGGGGGACAAAAAATTAAAAATTTATATGAAATAGGATACACTGAAAAAAGAAGTCAACCTTCATATAACTGAGAAGAATGCAAAAGATTAAATGTGTAGACAAAAGTGAGAAAGATTAAATATATAGATGATTAAATAAATAAATAAATAAATTTTATTATTGAAATAAATTTGTCAGAAAAGATCAAGCCATAATTTCCCAAAATTTGCAGAAAAACGTTAGAATAGGAAAACAAGAAGATAATTTAATGACTATTCACTGAAATATACCTAAAGTACAGTTCAGATTTTATAACAATGTAATTTTCTATATATTATTTTAAAAACGTGTGCAATGAAAAATGTGTAACTTCTCTTGTAAGAATTGTAATATATGCATAAGTGTTAAGTGCGCTGGGCTGCTACAATAGAGAAGCTGAACAGAGTAACAATATGATGGCTTAGCCTCAAAAGCACTAAGCCATCGCATTGTTACTCTGCTCAGCTTCTCTACTGCTATGACCCAGCACACTTAACATATATTAAAACATGCATATGTGTGTGTATATATATACGTTATGTAATTTTAATGATAGAATGATTACTATTTGAGAATGTTTTGTAATTTCATTTACAATAATTTTTGATTTTAATTTTACCAATAGCAAAACATTATATGAAAAGATTTTTGGAGGCAAAGTTCAAAATTTTATATATCTTAAAAAAATATATTTTACACTACTTACAGAAAAAAAATTACAGAAAAAAATTGCTATTAATTGAAAGTCTCTTTGAGTCTTTAAAAGTTCTTGTTAATACAGTTGTTATTACTATGTGATTATTCATATGATAAACATGGATGGATGCATCAGCCAGCATCATGAGTTTGCTGATTTATTAGCACTGACTTTTGAGATCAAAACCCCACAGATTTTCTTGTCAATTGTCTGATAGTTTTTAATTGAAATATTAGTTGTTTTTTTTAAAGGCAAGATGTCTGTGTGAATATTCTTTTTTTTTTCTTAATAAATATTTTTAATCATGACAGACAAAACTAAATTATGACCCTTATTCCTAGAAAGCTGTAAAGTTTCCAGCAAAGACAGCAGTCAGCTGTAGGCAGAGATAATAAAAATCCCTCAATTGCAGATCAAGCTGCCATTCAATAACAACTTTTTATTTAGGTACTTATAACTGCAGGTCACTTCAAGTTAAGAGGATTGCTTAAATTGGAAATGTCTAATACTAAATACTTATATCATTAGATTTGTGAAATTAAAAAGTGAAGAGAAATGCAGTTTACTATAAAGGCACAAATATTAGGAATAGAAATTGAGAAGGTTTTATTATATATAAAAAGTATAAACAACAACATTTTGGATATCCATACTATATCAGACTGAGTGGCAAGATTATTGAAATTAACAGAAGATAGCAAATACAGAAAATTCAATTTCAGGCCACAAGTTTTCAATATGATAAAAAAAATAGATTTCTATAGTTATATAAAATACTTTTGATCAGACTTAATAACATTTTAAAATTGTCATAAGATACTTTAATGATAGAATTGATAAACAATTAAAAAATAAGTGCTGTGGTTAAATTTGGTTAGGATGACAAAAATGAAAAGTGACATTGATTTATGGAATTCACAAAAAAAAAAAAAAACTGCATTATTATGAATTCTTTCTCTGAGAAAAATGCTGAACAGAAATGAACATGGAAACATTAAAATGAAAGTATAGCAGAATTTGATTACAGTTTGACTAATAGAAAATAACACTTTCAAGATTATAATGTTATTAGTAGATTCAATACACGAAGAGATCATCGATTGAGATATACTATATGTGTTTAGGCAAAACTCAAAAACTATAAAGACAGACAAACTGATAATTGATATTCCTAAACTTCAAAAATTCTAATGAATTTAAATAAGAACTTGCAATTCATTTTTAAATATTAACAAACTTCAAAGATCTATTCATCTTGGCTGAAATCAATAACTGATACTTTATTAAGAATTGTTAGAAAGATAGCTAGTACAAAATAATAATATTATATTAAGACAATATATGAAGAAAAGAACAAATATTAAAATTATAAAAAATGATTTATTAAGACAAATTAAATATCTAAAGTTTTGTAAAATATTATAAATAAATAAAAAACACATTAATAATAATATAAAAAAACAATTGTGAATTGACAAGGAAAACAATACAAAAGAATAAAAATATAAAACATCTTGGTATTATAAGGAAAGTTGTTTCAGCAATAAAAAAAAAAACATGGAATGATTACTGAAAAAGGGATGTCATCATATAAAGAATTATATAGTAGTAAAGAAAAAATCCAAAAAATGATGGAGTTATTATTGATATTTTAAAAAAGCAGATAAAAAAAAATTGTTGGCAAACCTATATATTAAATGATAAACATGTACCAAATGATTGGAGAAATACAATAGTAAAAGTGATATTTAAGAAAAATAATAAGAGATATCAGAAATTATTAGACCTATCAGTTTTAAATGAAATTTATACCAAAAGTAATTATAGCTAATCTACAATGAACTTTGGATTCAAACCAATGGGGAAAAAAGTTAAATTTAAAAATAATTTTAGTACATAGGATCACATTAAATGTCGAGAGAAGTTATGTATAAAAAATACCAATGAATATAAATTGCCAATTGTTATGCTTTGGATTTGTAGATTATGAAAAGATATTTGATTCTATAAGCATTTTTATGGTGATTAAAGCAAGAAAATCATCAAGATATAGGATTTGTAGACTATGAAAAGATATTTGATTCCATAAGCATTTTTATGATGATTAAAGCAAAAAATCATCAAGATATAGACCCAAGATATTGTTAAATTCTTAAGATTATTTACTAAATGCAACAAAAATGATTATATTATATGGTACACTAAGAAGATTAACATTGAGAAAAGAATACATCAGGCTGATTCTATATCTATCTATACAATACTTTTATAAGAAATATTTAGTGTATTAAAATGAGGAAGTCTAAGGGGCTAAAAATAAATGAAGATTATTTAAAAATCATCAAGATTTTGTAGATGATATTTTTGTAAATAATATTTCAGAACTTCAGGGAATATTGCTAGATTGATCAAATAAAAATAAGAAAGAATTAATGATAAATGCCCAAAAGACAAAAGTAATGTAATGATAAATACTTAAAAGACAAAAGTAATGTACAATGAATTTTATCAAAAGAAAATAAAAAATAATATATGACTTAGAATAACTACAAATATCTTTGTCAAATGGAAATATAATGGGTGAAATTAATCATAAATTTGAACACAAATAGTGGTTTTGGTAGAAATAATTTAGTACAAAAAACAAATATGACTGTGATTGAAAAGAAAGATTTTAATGTTAATTTTATCAGTTTTTATTTATGGATATGGACCTAACATTTAACAGAAGAGCAATAGAGATACTTTAAACTACATAATAATATATGGAGAGATTATATCAAAAGTAACAAAAAAAAATTGAAAATAAAATACAAACTGAAAAAATTAAAACTTAAACTGAATTAGATGGAACATATTGCCATAAGATAATAAATAGTTAACTGAATTCTAAATTAGATCCCAAAGATTGTAAAATATCTAAAAAAAGACATGTAGATGAATGGATAAAATAAGAACTTTTGCTAGTGTGATAGGGAAAAGAGACTATGTAACAGAAAAACTGAATTCAACTTGGACTTCCATCCTGTAGTTGAAAATGATGATGACTGAAAAAAATCTTTCAATAATTTGTATGAATTTTAAAACACAATTCATACATACATCTTCCTTGCCATTATATTGTGCACATAATGCATGTATAAAAGATGCAGTGATGTAATGTAGCAACTCTTCATAACAGAAATAAAATATAATACTTCAGAATGGATGTATATGCGAAGAAGCATTTGTAGTGAATTAAAATTTGTGAGCATTCTTAACTATCTATAATGAAATATTAATCTCAACAATAATAGTTCTAAGTATTTATTTCAAGAAAGCAAAAAACAATATATGATCTTTTTTTTGAAAAAAATCTGTTTAAGATACAGTTCTAAAATTGAGAAGCTAGAATAAATTATACTATAAGAGTGACAAACAATGGCAAACTACTACTGACAATAATTATTATCATTTGACTGTAATATTCTATCATCCAGAGACCTTAAGCTGCCTTGGACAGATAATTTAACTAACATTTACACTTTTAACCATATTTATTTTTATATTGTTATAATAATAAATTATCATTTTTTTTTTTTTTGCTTTGCTTTCTTGTTCAAACTTTATATCAATTTATTGGAGATCATGGAAATGTATTTTAAAAAATGACAAATATTTAGAAGCTACTTGCTAGGAAAATAATGACTATCACAAATCAAATAAAGCAATTGGGATGAATTTTTTAAATGGCAAACTAGAAATATATTGTTCACATCAATTAGTCTTACAGCTATTTTCTTAGATGAGCTTATTTATTTTTTAAATTGTGTGAAGTCAGGATTAATTAAATTAATCTTTCTTTAAATACACCCAAAGCATCTTATAATAATTATGATTGAACATTATCTATTATTCAAGGTTTGCATCTGTAAACATTTTGTTGTTTTTCCTGACTAATGTTTAGAGATTTATTTGCTATATGTTTACAATACTTGTTCAGTAATTTTTTATAGATGGTAGTTGCAATCAAAGAGCAATCTTGATTTTCACACTTTTTCTAATTTGCATGTACTAAAGTTAAAAAAAAAATTTTTTTTCGGTATTTATGTATAAGACCTGCAACTTAAGAGACCTACTATGCCTTTTCACATCTGTGATAAATGTCTAATCTTGCAATCCCAATTTCTTTTTTTGTTTTTAACAAAAAACATTTACTTATTAACATTTCTTAATAAAGATCCTATGCAGAAATTATATCACACAAACACTTGATAAATAAATCTCCATTTTGAAAAAAAAAAAAATTACTTTAAGCCTTCATTTTTTGGAACACTATTTTATCACTTAAAATAAACTAGAAATGTCCTCCTCTGGAGAACTATAGAAAGACAAATGAGTGTTTCATCATGATAATTCCTGTCATATATACATGGTAAGTATGTTTTCATTTTAAGCAATTTAATTTGCCGATTATGTAGTATTTTTTTTTTCTTCAAATTTTGATTTAGGGTCCATTTTGTAATTTCATATCAGATATAGTAGTAGTAATATTTTAGATATAATATTTAGATATGCTAATATTTTAGATATAGACATAGTAATACTTAAGTATTTATTTTTTGCCAATTTTGCTTTTATGATTATATTGCAATTTCATGACAGGCTTAAATATATGTATTTTTTTTTTTTTTAAATTCTAAGTAACATTTGTGAATTGCATAATCCCATATCTTAATATGTTATATTTATTATTTTTGTGTGAAATTTATATTTTTAGTATTGTTAAAAATGTACTTTTTCTGATTTAGTCTGGTGCAATTAGTGTTACATATTAGAGCTGCTATGCTTTTTCACATACATACTCAGTCTGCTAATAATTTTGTAAATCTTGTGAAAGTGTCATGTACACATGGTCTGTGTTGACGAATTTATAATTTAAGTTTGTCAGAAGTTCCAGTGTACAAATTATTTGGTCAGATTACAAGATTAGAAAGTTATCGCAGATTGATACAGATGTGAAGAGTGTAACAGGTCCAATACAGAATACCACATTTTCTTCCCTGCTTCAGAAGAGATAATTCAATTCTTCTCCCAGAAGCTTTTTTTTTTTATAAAAAAACTTGAAATATTGCAACATCTTAGAATTTCAATTACATATCTATCTATAATTTAGTAGGTCAAATATTTTATCGATCTTTTTTTTTTTTTCATATTTTGAAATATTACAATATTTTTATTCTATATAAAAATATTTACTTCATGAGTACTAATATTTCACACATTAGAAGTTCTATTATATAACTATTTTGTATGTAAATATTAAGGGGGAGGGATCCCATTTTGGGCATAAAAATTTTGGTAAAAAAACATGTCCTGTTAAAAGTTAAAAAAGTTATTTAATTAAAACTGTTTTATCAATGTTAAGTGCATAAAGCAAACATATATCCAAATATAACATTATTTTGTCTTTATCTTTTAGCAGTGAAAAACATTTATATACTATATATGCAAATACAAAAGATATATACTTCTTATCCAATAGAATTTTTTTTTTTTTAATGATAGCAATTGCATAACTTGCAAGTCATATTTTTTATTTATAAATTACTTTGTAAAAGGTTTTTTTTTGTTCTCTTTTAAAAAAAAAAGTTTATTTTAAAAAAAAAAAAAGTTTATTTTAACGAAAAAAAGAAGTCATGGAATATTTGCTTAGATATTTTAGAATTGTTAAATATTTTCAGGATATGTATTACTAATTAATTTTTTTTAATTAATAATTTACACATTATAATACTGAATTGTTTCTGTAAATTAATATTTCAAATTTAGTTTCAGAAAGTACAATTACAAATTTGTCAGCAGTTTGTGAAAGCTATTATCCATATATAAGTGCCTGAATATATATATATACTGTACCGGGTGCATCCAGAAGATGATCCAGAGTACTCTATTTGCTAGGTTTAACTGGGTTTAAATCTTATTTATCATAAATTTTATATTATATATATTACGTGAATGGACCGGCCCTTCGAGCAGAGGGGAGATACCCACGATCAGACCGAGCTATGCAACACATAACATAATCACATTTCCAGACTGTGGCTAACCTCAACTGCTAGATTCAAACCCCCACTATCCAAGCACTATTTGTTTTGAGGTAAACCTCAGGCACCAGCTAGTTATGAGAACTAACATGTTTGAAACAGTAGGCCCATAATCCAGCGCTCGAAATATCCCACGACTAGCTCAATCAAAAGAATAATCTAACACATTATTGCTTTAATTAGTGGTAAAGAATTGACCGACAAAATTAAGCTTAAAGATAATTTATTTTAACTTAACATTTATTGTTCTAATTTTCACTACTTATATGAATCGTAATTAAATGAAATGATTTATCACCACCTCAGGCACACACATATTATAGTAAGATATACAATATAATATAACAAAGAGTATTAAATAATACAAGGCACTTAAAATACATGAAATCAATATAAAATTTCCTAAAGCATTAACATACACGACATTTCAAAAACACGCACATCAATAGTTCTTTATGCATGCTATAGAGTTCATTTATTAACTGACTCTGGGAGGCTTTAAGGATTGTAATGGCTACTTTAATATCAGAAATGGAAATAATAAAAGTTACTTATTATCTATAGGATTTGAACGGTGACTTCTTGAGTTGTTGCTTCAAGTAAAAATCTTTCCAACCAGTTGGATCCGAAGTTTTGTGGAGGTTTTAGGCTTATTTTTCCATGGTACTATTCTTAGACAGTTAAACATTCTTGGCGATTTTTCAAGTTGTTAAGCAGGCATCACTTTTACAGGGCAAATTGCTGATCTTATTAGACTAAGGGTTGGAGCAAGATCATATGTTCCTAAAGCTGCTCAACACTGCATGGTCTCTGATTCTGGATACATAATAGACTGACTGATTGATTGACTTAACTGCACTGATCTGATTGTGATCTCAACTGCCTGATTGATAAAAATCCGGACTATTTATATGATGACCTGTTGTCACTTGGGTAATTGGTTTTTATGTCCACCAGCTATATTTGTTGTTGAAGTTCCTCCACTGTTTTTAAATACATTCCTTAGATAAGCTTTCGATTATGTGTTTTCATTTGATAGCCATTGCAAATTCTTAGTTTATATCTCTTATGATTATATCATATTTGTTTAACTTTCATTTATTCCTTAACATTGAACACGCACATATTTATTTTATTAATTATTCGCTATTTACGCACACGTATATTTTATTCTAATAAATAATTTAAATGAAAGAGATTTCTTTTTTTTTCTTTAATAATTTAAATGGAGAGATATTTTTAATTTTATATAAAGGATTCATATCTTAAGCGTTTATTTTCTTTTAAATTATATTTTCTACCCCCTTCCAATTAATTAATTGTAACTTTTATTTCAAACTACTAATAATAGAAAATAAACTCTTTAGACTTTTATTCTATTTTCTTTTATCGAATGGTATTTTATTTAGACTACTAAAAACTCTTTAGGTTTTAATAAACAACAATCTCTCAAACTGAAACCTTCACATTATTTATGATAATTTTATTTTAATAATTTTTTAAACAAAAATTTTATGTGGATTGCTTTTTTCATAAGCGGTACAATACATATACGTAAATGTGCACACATAAATTGCCCAATGCAAAATTATTAATGTATATTTCCAATCGCAAATTATAATTTAAACATTTGGGAATAAATTATTATATAATCTAATATTTATTGTCAGAAAAGACCATAGGTGGCTCCTGAATCAAAAATAAAATTTCAAAACATTTTCATTTTTTGAAAAGTAGTGGTATAAAATATTAAAGGTAAATGTTTTATCCTATTGTAATCATAATTCTATGAAGAATATAACCAGTTACTAAAATGGTTATTTTAAAACTAATATATCAAAACTCATAATTTATGAATAAATTTAAAATTGATAATTTTGAAAATGTTTACATTCTTTACTATTATTTTTTATAATAATTACATTTTCTCAATTTTATGGATAATATAATTTAGCATTAACTACATATAAACTGAACTTTTTGTGAAAATTGCATCTCCAACTTAATATTCAAAAATTCAAACTCAACCTCCCATTTTCTTTGGATTTTAAAAGATGTTAAATTTTCAATAAATGAGTTAATGATATTTACTTCCGCCCATAATGGCTTCTAAAGCTAATAAACTATATAAAGAAGAGCCCATTACAGAAAGAGAAGCATATTTATGTCATGGAGGAATCATACCAATTGTTGAGATTTAGAAGTGTTTTTCAAATTGATATAATAATAAAGGTGTCACATTTCAATGACTGCTTAACTAATTTGTCTTTATGTATTGATTTAATTATAAACAATGCATATTAATTTTAATAAATATATGTATGTAAAATACTACAAATAGTTTTCCTTTAAATATACTGTATGCACTAATGTAAAAATAAAAAATAATGTGTTCAAACATGGAGTTAAAATTTTGCATGTTAATAATATTTCATTAAAATTTGTATATGTATCTCTAGATTCAAAGTGCTATAATAAATTGTGAGAATAGGATGATAAGCAATGGCAAGTCATTATGAACACTAATCAAAAGTGATCATCTGATAATAGTCCTCTCTATTAGTAACTCAAACTGCATGCCAGAAAAAAACACAATGATGTTTAATTAAATTTAAAAATCAAATGTATAGTATACAAAATTTAATTTAACAAATTAATAATCTTATCAATAATATGTAATTAGAATGCTATAAATACTGCCTACATAAAAAATAATGTAAAAGGGGAGGTAATAATAATACATAAAACCATTATCACTAATAATGTTAATTAGTATGGCAATTTCAACTCTAAAAAAAAAAAGAGAATGACAAAAGAATATGGAAATATAGTAAGATATTAAAAAAAAAAAAGAACAAAAAGACAAGACAATAACAAATATTGTAACCTCCATGGCAGAGTTTACATGCATGGCTTTTTGGTAAATGCATAAAAGTCGTGTGTAAAATGAATTATAGAGAAATTTGTAATAATAATTGTAAAATTCATAAAATTTTGCAATTTTTTATTGTAAAATAAAATTAACTATTAATAATACCAAGTTGATATGGAACCCAATTGGAAACAAAAAAAAATTTGGTCATCTGCTTTTAAATAAAAGAGGAAATCATTCCTTCATTATATGTTATACTTACAAGATAGAAGAAAATTGCAATGATTATTTATGTAGAAATAATGCATGTCCAGGGTTAAAATCTTCAGAGTACTTCATCCCCTGAAATTTCCAGTAGTGTAGCTTATTGTGGAACTGTAAATAAAAGAATATCTTAGAAATTAACTCCAATTCTGCCAGCCTATTATTAATTGCTTTCAGAAACTAAAATATGTGACACTTCATATAAGAAAACTTGCCCTCTAATTAGTTGTACAATGGAAATATTCTTCTATGACTGAATTTATAAAACTCCATAATTTCAACACCCTCAATCATAGGGGGAAAAAAACTCCATAGGAATCAACTAGAATTGAAACAAACCATGAGAAATAAAAATATTAAACAATGCTTGCAGACATTGAAAATTATAGCTATTATGTCTATAATCAAGTCAAAGAAACATGGGCTCACTAAAAAATAAATAAGTGCATAAACTTATTATAAACTTTTTCTTTTTGAATTATGAATAAATATTTTCCTACCATGTGCTTTCCAAACAAATATGTAGATGTAAATACGATTTATATTATTTTCACTATGTTCATTAATTTAAATTAGTTATTGTTAATAATTTTTGTTGCTTGTTTATATCATATCCAAAATTATTTTATTTTGTCATATAATAATGAGGAGAAAAGTCAAGAAATGGCTGGATCTGATTAAAGGTTTTTTTTTGTGTGTGTGTGTATCAAGTCTGGACATTATCCCTGATTACTAGTCACTCCACTATGTACACAGTTGCCATTAGATATTTTTAATTTCCTTAGACTAACTTAGTTGGCAAATATCATAAGCTTATTATATATTTAGTAACAATCACTATTTTTATTAAAAGGGCAATTAACATTATAATATATTGTAACCGGTTGGGTTACATAGTACACCCATAATAATATAATGTGTGCGTATATATATATATATAAAGTAAAGGAAAAGTAGAAATAAACACAGACATACATTTTTGTAGATATTTTTCTACATTTCCTAAAATAAAATAATAAGTAAAGAGTTAAATAATAACTCTGATTTAACATAAAAATTGTTTTATAAATTAAACTTTTAAAAGGTCTGAATAAATATAAACATTGTATTATTATTATTATTCTGATTGAGAAATGTAAAAACACAATATTGTTTTCAAAATTTTTTAATTAATTAAAACATGTATATGTTTTCAAAGAGATTAGAGAGCTAAAAATAAAATTTCTGTTTTCATGAAGGTGTTATTATCACCTTAGATGATTCTATAAAGGGGCTGATAACAAGATTAGCTCCAGTCTGGATAATAATTTTTGTAAGAATGGTCAGCTGAAATTCAAGTTGGTTATAATATATTGTTGCAACTTGATGAAGTGAAGCAGTTGGTTTTAGCTGACCATAGAATTTGCAGAATAGCTACCATAAACTGATGTAGCTGAAGGCAAGATAATAGACTGTTTTTCTTAGCAGAAGTTTGAATTCACATGGAGAAAATGACCTACTTTTTTATGCTGAAATTCATAGCCGTAAACGTGGAGGATGGTTGCTTGCCTGAAATCTATCAAACCAAGACAGCTGCTTGCCTGGAATAATCCTAGATAAAAAGAGACCGACTACAGATCAAGACTTTACAAGGATTGCATACTTTTACCTGATGATGACAACAAACATGGATTTTATTTTTCTAATGGACCAAAGAACCAGCTTGCTATCATAAACTGATGTAGCTGAAGGCAAGATAATACTGTTTTTCTTAGCAGGAGTTTGAATTCACATGGAGAAAATGACCTATTTTTTTATGCTGAAATTCATAGCCGTAAACGTGGAGGATGGTTGCTTGCCTGAAATCTATCAAACCAAGACAGCTGCTTGCCTGGAATAATCCTAGATAAAAAGAGACCGACTACAGATCAAGACTTTACAAGGATTGCATACTTTTACCTGATGATGACAACAAACATGGATTTTATTTTTCTAATGGACCAAAGAACCAGCTTGCTAAATAAATAATTATATATATGCTCATGTATAAAAAGGCAGAGAACAGATAATATATATAGCTGTGGTGAGTAAAGTTATATATGATAATGAAATTTTAAATAATTTGTTTAGTAAAATTACATTTTGAAAGTGATACGTGAATTTGTACTTTTTATGCTTATGGTGTCTGGATGCAGTGTGTTCATGATGCTCCGAAGTATATGCTCAGCACTGTCTAGACCTAAATATTTAGCTCCCAGAGTAGTCCAGCAGTGTGTAAGTAGGCCTCATAAATAGGCCTTGGTCTCATGAATAGACCTCATCTATACCCCTATGTCTCACAGAGATGAGCAGGGTTGGCTCAATGCCTTTTTATTTATTTTTTCTGGATACTACTCTTTGAGGATGATCTTTCTAGGTACTTAGAAGGGGCAGTGCTTAAAAATGAGGTACTTTCTCACGATGTCATGGAGCATTGGGTGCTTGATAGTTCATGCTTGGCTATCTTTTTATCATGGCATGGGGAGCTGCTGTTCACGTATTCACTTTTCCTACCTCACCTTACCTACTTCATCAGCATTAACTCACCAAGCAGAAAGACGTTTTAAAATTTATATATTCTTAATTCTATAAAACGATTTTATTTTTCGTTTATTAAGAAAAAAGAGACATTTTATATTTAGAGACATTAATAATTAATCAACAAGTACCTGTCAAACAAAAGTTGACTTTATTTGGTTTGATAAAAAAAAGGTTATTATAACGTAATCGGGCTTGGTCACTTGATGGCGTTGTTGGCAGTCAAAAACAATACAATGTACGGTTTTCAGGGCCGTGTGATTTTTAAATCGGTTTTTTTTGGTTATTAATTTATTGATTGCTATAACTTTTTTTATTTTTAAATCGCTGTTTTTGGGTAAATTATCATCATTCTTCCTTTTTAGCTACTCTGTGATGCCTATTTAGCGATGTCTTTCGCTTAATTATTGCTTTCGACATAACAAAACAACTGTGTAGGGTTAGGGTTCTGTTGTTTGTAATGCTAAAATAAAAAATATCAAAATCGTAACCGTAGTTGGACAAAATAAAGAAACTCAAACTTTTTTAAACAACAACAAACACATATAAATGTCTTCTTTACTTATTAAACATGTTTATAATATGTGCTTTCTATGAAATTTACAAAAAAAACGTATATTTTTATTGGACAGCAGAAATACTCGGCTTCTGTTTTCGGCAATTGAGGAAAAAGTTACGCGATCGCCAGCCATTTTATGAACTACATGGTATTTCACGTGAAAACGAGATTTCGCACGCGAACTCGGCCAAATTCATTTTGACATACCCTTGGCAAGCTTTTACACATTACACCTTCTCTAAATAAGGGTGTGGCCATTTGGAAAATTACTATAAAGTCAGGTTTCTTAAATTCATTACAAATACAAAGATTGTGTAACATATATTGTAAAAATCTAACTAATCAAACTACACACACATATATATCAAACTACACGAAAGATAAGTGTGTGGATTCACAGTAACTGTCGCGAAGCAGAAATAGGCCGTATTATTT
This sequence comes from Epiperipatus broadwayi, assembly GCA_028023455.1. NCBI lineage: Eukaryota > Metazoa > Onychophora > Udeonychophora > Euonychophora > Peripatidae > Epiperipatus > Epiperipatus broadwayi. Next base: position 738,077 of record JAQFVV010012672.1, on the reverse strand, counting down.
CTGCGATACATCATCATCAATGGGCTTCTAATGGTTAAGACAAACATAGATGTTTTCTATAGCCATAAGTCAGGCCTTGTAAACGGCATTTGTTAGGTGTTTTGGTGAGCCAGAACGCCATCAAGTGGCCAAGCCCAGTTTATGTTATAAGAACCAAAAAAAAAAAAGAGAACTTATAAACTGGTACTAATTTTAAATTATATCTATGTTTTGTTTATGCACACATATATGAATTAAATTTATGTATGTTTTCCAAATGAAATTAATTAGCAAAATAGGACATATATGCAAATTTTGATAATTTGTTATTGAATATTAATTGTATATTATAAATCACGCGTCTGTGCGCACATATATGTAAATCCATGTAACAACTTGAATTCTGAATAGTAATTACGTAAATTGATGTAATAATTTGAATTTTGAATAGCAATTATGTAAGTCACATATATGATAATTTTTTTTATATTGTATATTATTCAAAATCAGACCTTAAGTATCATCTATTAATAAACTTATTTAATTGTTAAAAATGGTTTCCATCATCTCTTGGTCACATACAGTAATAAAACTTGTGTTCTCCGAGCTAGATTTGAGCACGGGATTAATATATAAATGGGGATGTGTATTTAGTGCTTTGGGGCATCCAGAGATATCAATAATCATCCTGGTTGGTGCAAAAGAGAATACTCTTTAAAGCCCACACACTATATTTTAGTTTAGTTTACTCTTATTAAAAAAATTTAAGTTCATAATTGGCCAGTACAAGTGGCCTGAGCATTGATTATGATCAGCATATTTTAATGTTCCAGCATTATTGTTTAGATTTTCTGCCTGTGTATTTTAATGGATGGGCACTAAGCTGGTGCATTCAAGTTATGTTTAAATAATTGCCCAAGGTGGCAAAGGCTCAGTAGTTAGCCTGGTCTACAGAAGACCCATTTCCAATCCAGTCACCAGATTGACTGTTAATTTACTGTATTGATGTATTGTACTGATTTGTTTATTCCCATCAATTATAATGATGGATGGTTCTCTTCATATTTACTTATACTTACTTTGACTTTTGATAATGCTGGTTGATATATAATTGATGTATATTTTAGTTACTCTTCTGAGTTAGCTGGCTGATCTCTCAATGATCTCACAGATTTTTGGATCTCGTGCTCTTCCCTTAAATATATTTTACCTTTATTATACTTTGTAAATTATTTGAAATATTGTTGACTTTGGAGTGATGATGATGTTCCCCATCATCCCAGGTTTACTATCTCCACCCACCCCATCCCGTTACAATGTCAAACAAGCTTTAATTTCAATAAATAGAAATTTTTGAATAATTTTCTATAAATATATTTTGTTTCATAAATTAATTTGAGTAATTGTTCTGTAAATAATAAATAAAAAAACTACAACATAAAAAGTGTAAAATCATTGCCAAAATATATATACATTGATTGTATTTATTAAATTTTATAAGTGTTATTATTGTAATAAAAATGACTTTTTAATATTTAGAATTAATGACTAAAGTGACAATTTCCTCATAAGATTAAAATTGCTTTGTAAAAAAACTATTTTCTAACTTGAAATCAATCAATAAAAGGAATATTAATTCCTATACTAACTAGAGTGCTTTCATCCCAGCAAAATTTTGTATAAATCACTAAAAAAAAAATTATCTGATTAATAATACAGCATTAATAAAATTCCTAGACTGCAATAATAACATTTCTTACTTTTTATAATTAATATAATTAAGTAATGTAAATGATTCACTTATTTTTTTTTGTTTGAATTAAATGAAAGAAATTTATTCTTTTTGTTAAAACAGGTAAAAGATATCCATGGCAAAAACATGTTTTAAAAGAAATGCTTGATTATTCCTTAAATGATGACTTATATCAAAACCAATCAGATATCAATTGCCAGAATGAGAGATCATTAAGTGGATAAATATGATACTGATTACATGTATGTAATATCATTTGCTGGAATCACAATCCATGGCTAAAAGTTGACAGAATATGCCAATTGATCAGTTGCGTTTTTATTTTTTAGAATTAAAATAAAATATTTATGAAAACAAAAAAATATTATTTATTTAGAAAAGTCTAAAAACATTAATTTAATTTTTTTTTGTTCATAATAAAAGTATGTTGTTGTTTTTTTAAAAAACAAAACAAAACAAGAAAATAATATGATGGTAATAAAATCATGAAAATAGTATAATTTATTTAGAAAACAAACCTGAAGTGAATATGTTTAGTGAACAAAATGTGACTTAAAACAAATATTCCCATTAAGTGTGATCAATGTAAACAACAAAAATAAATAATTTATAAAGGCAAATAACATTACAAATCAGGAAAAAGGAATAATGTGCATGGCAAAAGTGCACTAAATGTATATTTGTTTCAAATAATAGATATGCCAAAAATTTCATTATTTTTATACTGCACCAATAAAACTCATAACAAAACTGGACAACATGTCACTTGCCATAGCTTCATTGCATTTGCATCAACAAGTAATATTTTTGATCATTTAATACACTTCTATCAAAATGTTTTTGAAATATTTCTATTATCAAGTGATGTGAACTGAAGAGTGCACTTACATTTTTGTGCCAATAATCTCTTTAATGATTGTGTCACTGCACAACCTTGTGCCTGATCTGGTTTTACTATACTGAAAAACAGAAGAAAAATTCACCAAGGTTGAAGAATTTACTCCCTAATTTGTGCTGTCAGAACAATTTGTTCAGTCAGAAATGAGAATCTTTTCCCTTATTTTAATTGGAATGGAGTGATATATAATATTTATTTCACCTATAAATACACATTAACATAAGGTATACATAGATCTTCCTTGATGATATTTCCATTTTAACATTGTAATTTTGAGAATAACAATTAAATTGAGAATTGGTAAAATTATCTGTCAGCAACCTCAAGAAGAATGGAGAAATATTACCATAATAAGCACTAACTTATGTAGGAAAAGTTAAATGATAAAAGTTATGATAACAATCTTATCATTCTTATTATTATCTGAAGGTATAATTCTTAGGAAGTATACATTATATCCAATTCTAAAGTTTATTTTAATTTTGAAAATGTATGAGCAAGATATGAAATTTATTTTCACTTAATCTACTATCTTTTATATTTATATCAATAATCCCTTGATAATTGTAAAAATTATATATCAAATCCTAAAGCTGATCTTAATCTTGAAAATATAAGAACAAGTTACTATGAAATTAATTTTATCACTTATTTTACAGCTATCTTTTATATAAAATATTATCAATAATCGAAACACAGGCTTAATATATACCATGTGTCTATATATGTAATATAGGGTATATGAGCACAGACTTTCACATGACCCACCACTCTCCACTCTAACAACACTGATACACTCAAGCACATATATGCTGAAAAGATAAATAATCACCAATATACGTATTTCATGCTAAACCAGCAATCATCAGTTGGTCCAGATTATCATCTCCCACACATATATACTATAAGTGCTCAGATATATATTAAGATAGACTATCGTCATACTTTAATGGACTGGCTCCAATCTACTACACACTCCAACTCTTCACCCGTCCATCCAATTGAAAATCTGATGATGGAATGCTCGAAGGCCACCCTAAGGCCGAGATTCTTGTGACACCCATGTTGACCCAAGGTCAATCTGAACCCCACATGTACAGGACATAATCCATTAAATACATATGCAAGGATGGGCAGACATCTCTATAATGTAATAACTGAAACACAGGCTTAATATATACCATGTGTCTATATATGTAATATAGAGTATATGAGCACAGACTTTCACATGACCCACCACTTATGTCCTGTACATGTGGGGTTCAGATTGACCTTGGGTCAACATGGGTGTGACAAGAATCTCAGCCTTAGGGTGGCCTTCGAGCATTCCATCATCAGATTTTCAATTGGATGGACGGGTGAAGAATTGGAGTGTGTAGTAGATTGGAGCCAGTCCATTAAAGTATGACGATTGTCTATCTTAATATATATCTGAGCACTTATAGTATATATGTGTGGGAGATGATAATCTGGACCAACTGATGATTGCTGGTTTAGCATGAAATACGTATATTGGTGATTATTTATCTTTTCAGCATATATGTGCTTGAGTGTATCAGTGTTGTTAGATAGAGTGGAGAGTGGTGGGTCATGTGAAAGTCTGTGCTCATATACCCTATATTACATATATAGACACATGGTATATATTAAGCCTGTGTTTCAGTTATTACATTATAGAGATGTCTGCCCATCCTTGCATATGTATTTAATGGATTATGTCCTGTACATGTGGGTTCAGATTGACCTTGGGTCAACATGGGTGTGACAAGAATCTCGGCCTTAGGGTGGCCTTCGAGCATTCCATCATCAGATTTTCAATTGGATGGACGGGTGAAGAGTTGGAGTGTGTAGTAGATTGGAGCCAGTCCATTAAAGTATGACGATTGTCTATCTTAATATATATCTGAGCACTTATAGTATATATGTGTGGGAGATGATAATCTGGACCAACTGATGATTGCTGGTTTAGCATGAAATACGTATATTGGTGATTATTTATCTTTTCAGCATATATGTGCTTGAGTGTATCAGTGTTGTTAGATAGAGTGGAGAGTGGTGGGTCATGTGAAAGTCTGTGCTCATATACCCTATATTATCAATAATCCTGGATAATTAAGTTATTAATTTTTAACTATTATCAATTAAAGATGTTTATACAAGTAAAATAAAGCCAATTTTTGAATGCATATAAAGACTGTTTAGAGTAAAAAGTATCTGAAGACATTTTATTATTTTAAAACCAACACTTAACGTTTGGGTTGAAAGGATAGATGGATTCTTTCTACCTTTTCACAAAGACTTTATCTTGTGTTTGGAAAGTGACAGTATTCATTTATAGTTAAAATCCACAAAGCGCATGTGCATTAGCTTAATGGCTGATTATTACTACAGTTTAAAAACATCGTGCTATATAAAATAAATCTTATTTACATATGCTTAATTTCAACTAAGAAATTGTAAATTCTAGTAAATTTCGCAAGCATCATTCATTCAGGCATAGTAAAGGTAATTTAAAGTGATTGTTAATATCTTCATGTTTTCATTTCCGAATGCTTAAGATTTGCCCATACTTAAACATTTGAGTTGAAAGAATAGATGGATTCATTCTATCTTTTTACAAAGACTTTATTTTGTGTTTGGAAAGTGAGAGTATTCATTTATAGTTAAAATCCACAAAGCGCATGTGCATTAGTTTAATGGCTGATTATTATTACAGATTAAAAACATCGCACTATATAAAATAAATATCTTATTTGCTAATAAAATATTAAGTGGGGGAAAAAAAACAACTTTATCAGGACCTACATTCCAATTAATATTGTAGTTTTTTTTTTAAAAAAATAATGTCTCATACTAGTTATAGTAATTTATATTTAATATGAAATCTCTTAATTATGCTCCAACATTATTTCAACAATATACTATCATGGCAAATATTTTATTTACACATCGCTCTTCCATAAACTTAATTCTAAGTTATCACATTGTTTTCTCTCTCAAAAGATTACTTATTTTTCATATACATATTTTGTGTTTAAAAAAATGTTTAATTTTACAATAAATCTAACAAACATCATTTAACAATGAAACATTACAATAGCCTGAAATAATAGTGACAAATAAATAAAAAATTACACATACATTTTAAATTATACAGTATAAATAAATAAAAGAATAATTAAACCTTTAAAAATACTCATTGCAAGATTATCAACATTAAAACTATATGTTCGATATGCACTATGCAAATGATAGATACAATGTGAAATATAAACTTATTTAATCATATAAAGGTAATATGCTATGTTTAAGTTCAACAATGCATTGCATGGAGCTAATGAATTAAGATTTCACAGTTAAATTTGCCTTAAAAAAAAATAAAACGGATAACATATATTTGCTTGGCCTTAATTCCAAAGTTCAGATCAATGCTTTTTTTTCATGAAATTATATAATACTGATATGTCCACGCTTTTTAAATCTTATGACCCAGATCCTTATTAGGGAGCTTTCTGTTCTCTGAATAATTCCCTAATTTGTTATGTCTAGCTGTCTCTTACTATACTTCCAGACACCTTGTCTGCAAGCTTAACTGTTCCTAAATATTTAACTATAATAATTCCCCAGTAACGACTTGATACTATTAGATTAAGATTAATTGCATTTAATAATAATCTTAGTAACTGTTTACCAAACATTAAAATTTACATAGGTCTATCTATATTAAATATATACATAAGCCCGTTAGTATATAAAAATAATAATCAAGCTCCATGTGACCTATATAAGTCCTAGCTGGCAGTTCGCATGTTCGGAGGCCAGCTCTCTGCACATAAAGTCACCGTGCATTCAGGCAATGTTTTGCATCAAATTATAAGTTCATGTGTAATAATAGTTTCCTTCTCTTGATCCAATTTGCACTGAGTCTTCTCATTGTTTCCTTTCCTAATAATGAATGGCTCTTAATCCTATCCATCAGATAAGGTGATTACCCCTTTCACTGCTCACATGCTGGATACAAGAATTTAAACTTATATATATAACTTTAATTAATGAGTTATATTTACTTACAGTTTATTATCATAGAGGAAATCTAATTCTCGAATTCCTTTGATTGTTCAATATACCATTATAATACTACATTCTCTCTTATGGTTAACTGCTTTTATTTTTCTTATAATTAGAAATTAATCTTTTTTCTAATCTTACAAAGTTATAATTAAATTTTATTTCATTATTTTAAAAGGATCAGTCTTTTAAAATTCTATGATTCTTTTATAACTTAATATTTATTTCTATTTGCAATTTATATCTTTATATGTATGTGTATTTAAACATACACATATCATTTCCCCCAAATTCAGAGATTAGCTTTTAATCTCTGAACTTACATTGTAGTCACTAAGATACCTGTTTTTTTAAATATTATTTTCCCTTTTAACACACTGGTGAGAAATGGATTTGGCCTCACTTGGTGCGATCTCCGTAAATGTCCTTGGTTGCCGATCAATGTCATTCTTTTTATTTTTTCTCATGTCGTCGTTACTATCTGGCCACCAGACACCACTAAGGGTGAGAGCTTTTGTTCTGCTGATGTCTGCTGGTGAGAAATGGATTTGGCCTCACTTGGTGCGATCTCTGTAAATGTCCTTGGTTGCCGATCAATGTCATTCTTTTTATTTTTTCTCACGTCGTCGTTACTATCTGGCCACCAGACACCACTAAGAGTGAGAGCTTTTGTTCTGCTGATGTCTGGCTGACTATCATGCCCCCACTTTGTTTTGTCTACCCTTGACTGGTATCAACATACAATAACCTTTCATAATGCAGTTTTTGAATAACAGCTGCATATAGGCATTCCATAGTTCCTTCTAAAGAAAACTGGGGTATTTCTTTGGCCAGCCATTTTTGATCTATCTGATGATCCATTGATAGCCATTGTCCTCTCCTGTCCAATGAGCTAGCATTTTATTTTTTACTCTAGATTTCAGTACATCTGTATACTTAGTTTCTTTATGTTTCTGGTTCCCATGGATTTTTCTGATCTGCTTTTGTTAGTTACTAGTTGCTAAAGTGGTTTTTTTACTATGGATATATCTGCTTTACCCAAATTCCACTTGACTCCTCTGGAAATTTTTTTCTTTTGGGGCTATTGATTTCATTAGTAACTGTTATTTGTCCTAATATGGGGTTGGCATGTACATGTAGTGGTAGTATTATAATCGTCCCTTCTATATATTGGCACTTTAACTACATCCTTTATGTTAATGGTGTTACCATTCACATCTAACGCTCTCAGGTCAGCTTTTTGAATTGTAGAGATTTTATTACAATTGAAAGTAATAGTATATCAAACACAGACTGATATTAGTGGTGTGCCATTCCCACTGCTGACTGCCATGCTATCAGTTGATCACATATTTTAATTTTCATCACTATTTTATCTTTATCTGTTGTTGCAATATTTTTAATATTCGTAAACTGCCTTTTCTGACCCTGTATTATACAGTTATCATCATTTGTATCCTTTCTGATTATGTTGATCTCTTTTTTGCATACAACTTCCATATCCTCTTCTGTTGCAGTGTTTATGGCGTTCAGATATGTAATAACAATTACTGGCCTTGTGACGATTTTTTCCACAGCAAAAGCATATAAATAAATTTTTGCTGTTAATAATTTTCTCTTGTTCATGACTTTGTTTTCAATTGGGTTAAATGTTTTAACTTCTGTTTTTTTTTTAAACTCTATGTATTTATTTTTCCGATCGCTCCAGAACTAGTTCATAAGCTGTACGATGCTTTATGGCCTCACTGTAGTCTAAATTAGTTACCAACAGTAATTGTTGATGTAAGTTGTCACTGTTTATGTCTCTAAAAAACTGTACTTTTTGGTCTTTCAACCCTTTCATAACAATTATTTGTAATGCAATTTCTTTTATATTTTCCTAGAATAATTCCCATTTTTATATGAATTTATCATTTAATATCAATACTATTGACACTTGTTTATTTATCTAATATGAACAATTATTTCTAATGCCTCTTTAATTTATCAATAGCTCATTTGTTTCTCAATTCAATTGTAACATTTATAACAATTTTATATCAACTATAGATAGAATATCATTAATCTCACATTTGAAAAAGTCACTCATAAACATAATGGAAAATAATAGCAGCTTAAAAACTATTATGAATAATATTGTGTTAAATAAACAATTAAGCAATAATTTATGGAATGATGTTCCATAAAAATATTATTATACAAAGAAAGCTTACTGCTATTATTATAAAAGTTGCTTCCATTAAGGATAATTCATTAAACAGCAATTTATTAATGAAAATTAATTAAAAAACAATATAAATGTGATTTTTTTTTTACTTTTGTTGCTTATGAAGAATGCTATCTTGTTTATTATTTTTTAAATACTTCATTAAAAAAAAGATGTTTTATGTGTTTCTTTCCTACTAATATAATGTTTCTAGTAACAAAAACTAATTCCTGCTCAAAAATGAGCATATATCTTTCTAACCCTTTGATTAAATTATCTATTAATTAATTAAGTTAACAATAATAATTTTCTTATTTCTGTTATTTTATGACAAATTAAATCTGCATTTTTTTAATTTAATGTTTATATGAAGTGTTAAAAAAAAAAGAGCCCAGGCTTAATAGCATAATTGGTGCTTGCAACTAGTTATAATTCATAGAAACTGTTAAACACTAATTAAAGTAAGCAGAAAATATAGTGTAGTAATAAATTATATATATACTGAAATGTGACAATATAATGGAAATACCATTAATGCAAATACCATATTTATTACAGCCCTTATTACTATACAATTTAATCAACTTTACATATATTTTTTGCATGTCACAACTGATATCAAAACATCCAGATAAAGATGTTTAATTAGTGTTCAAGGTTAAAAATATTTTACCTATGCTTATTAATGATCCAAATCTATACTGCCCTAGATATAAATTTAATACTAGTCTACTTTCAATAAATATATAATTTACATTTTCTTTACATAAACTTGTCAATATTTTGCCTTTACCATAATCTCATAAGCTTCACTTGCTTCTACTACCAAAGCATTTTAATTTTATATTATCACTATATAATACTTTTGTACTCTTTCAATTTTCCACCTTGTCACCATGATGATGATTATTCCTACCAGAATAATCATCAAAATTCTTAGTTCAACTTTCAGCCTAACCTTCAAGAATCTGTCATAATTAGAATTTTAATTTATGATCAGTTTTGTTCTTGGTTCTAACACAAAACATAATTTGTTATATCTATTTCCTGAACAAACTTTTACAAATACTCCTATATGGCTAATTTTTCCTTTTCTATCTCCAACAAACTCAAATGTATTTAATATTTTAGATACATTTTATATTTGGTTATTACCTATAAATGTAATATTATTTTCCTTAGACAATGAAACTTTCATTCTCAAATCTATATGCTTGGACATAATTGTAAAAAAAAAAATTACAAATAATAATACTCATAATAAAAAGTATTTTTTACATATAAATAAAACATTGAAGAACAATGTGTAAAGATAACTATTTTAGTTCTAAAACTGTAATATACAAGAAAGAAAAAAAAAGAGGAAGTTAGGGAAGGGGTGGGGATATATATATTAAATAACTGTAGAATAAGGCTCATGATGACTGGGTCCTATATTAATCTGACTAAAATCAGTAAGATAAAAGCAGGCTCCGTGCAAGTGGGGGTGCAGGTTGTTTGCTGCACAAAGGCGCCTATGAAAGGGAGTGTCAAATTGAGACATGTAATGATAATAAAAAAATTTAATAATTATATTACTACAACATTTATATTTATTTTCATTTTCTACACAAAATTCTACAGTTTATGTAGGCATTACCTACATTGATTGGACACACAGACTCACGAATGTATCCAAGAAAAAAAATATTGCAGTGGATGGGTGGGCAAGCAACTCCTGTTCTCCAATAATTGTTTGTTTGTAAGCAAAGAAAATGCATTTAAGATCTATTTTCTTTGCATAGTTCACTATATTATCTGTAATGTGAATAGCACCACCACTTTCTTACAATCACAACCTTATTTGATATTTCTAGTTGATGGAGTGAAAATATAAGGCAATTTTATTTATTAAGCTTTAAGTATTTAACTGCCTAATATTTAAAATTGTTTTCATAAATTCATGGTAAGTATGATTTTAAAAGCATGAATTCTCTTATACAAAAAAAATTCTTATTCGTTAATTTACTATAGATGTCTTAAGTCTGGAAAAAAAAAAAAAAAAAAAAATTATCTGATACTCAAAATAGAAAATGGAAGATCTCAATAGAGGAATTGTGTCTTCAACTGTCAGGTTCTTTGAGCAAGTTCCTGGAATCTTCAACAAAAAAAAAAAGACAAATGAAATACCATAGGCATCTCTATCTCTTGAAATTTGTTAACCATTTTTGGAAGGAAATTGTACAGAAGTGAAAGATAAACAATAATGTTCTATAAACATCAGAAAGAATAGAACAACAACTTAAGGATAAGGGCGTGCACCATCAACATCTACCGAAATAAGGGAGATAAAAATGCATGAATAATAAAGTTTTGGTTCGTCATCAATGTTGATGGTACTCTAGTTTCAGAATTAGTTGAACAAAGTCAAATTGATGACATTTCAAATAAATTTGCCTATTTGGAAGAGCTAAATATGTGGCCAATATTTTTCTCAATAAAAGAGACTTAGTCGAACATCCCCCCTCCACAAATCATCAACTGGAATTTTCCAAGAGATAAGTCAAAAAGAAAATTTTCCACTTATTATAGTAATTACTTCCAAATAGCAAGAAATATTAAGATTATGGTTAGTCTACTCAGTTTCTAAAGATTCAGTATTTTGTTTGTACTGCAAACTTTTCAGTGATGGCAAGTCACAACTTATAATGAATATGGATGCAAAGACTGGCATTTATCATATATTTTAAGTAAACATGAAAAAAGTGAATTTCATATCAAAAATAGTACCAGTTTTGCTTATCTTCAAATAAATTTAGCAAAAAATATCTCAGTTGATTCACGAGAACGGAGTTGTATGTGACAGAAAGAAAATAATGGTATTCAGTAATAGAGTGGATAATTCATGTTATACAGTTCTTAGCCCGACAACCCTTAGCTTTCCACAGATTATCTGATCAGTTATATGAAAACAATAATGGCAATTTTTTGAAGTTAATAGAAGCGTTCTTAAAATTTGATCCAATTATGACAGAACATTTACGCTGTATTCAAAACCCAGCTTCAAAAAATGTTACCCATTTTTAAGAACAAATTCAAAATGAAATTGTTCAACTTCTTTCTGATGCTATTAGCCAAAATATATTAGAAATGGTCAAAGATGCTAAATATTTTTCAATTTTCTTGGATATAACCCTTGATGTAAGTCGAGTTAAACTAATATCAATTATAATTCGTTTCATACGTTATAATAAAAAATCAAATACAAATTAAATTAGAGAACATGTTCTAGGATTTTATTTTAAATCATATTAAAAGACTAAATTTAGATATTCAATATCTTCAGGGATGGATATAACAATGCCATTAACATGAAAGGTAAATATGACAGGCTACAGCAAAAAATACTGGAGAATAATCCTAGAATTTTTCATGTTCTTTGTTCAGCAAATAACCTCAATTTAGTTGTAAATGATGCTGCAAAAATTTCATTTGAAACTTAATTTCTTCAGTATAATTCAGGAATTTTACTATTTCTTTTCTGCATCCACAATACAATGGACTATTTTACTTAAATATGTAAAAAACTTAACATTAAAACCATTGTCCATATAAGATGAGAAAGTCATATTGAAGCGATCCGGCTATTAAAATTACAGGCCAAAAAAATATATCTTGCTTTACAAGAAATTAAAAATGATACTACAAAAGACATGCACACAAAATTTCAGGCAAACGCATTGGCATACAAATTAAAGACATTTAAATTTATTTCTTCTCTGATTGTGTGGCATGATATTTTGAATAAAATTAATGTCATTAGCAAGATATTACAGAATTGTGATTGTAACCCGAGTTAAATTCTTGAAAGTTTAAAGAAATTAAAGATGACTTGAATGAATTTAAAACAGATAAATCATTTTAAACCATTATAAGTTGTGCAGTTCAGATGGCAGAAAACTTAAAAATTGAGTCAATACTTTCTGCCAATATAAGACGAATAAAGAAAAGACTTTCCGATTACGAATCGGAAGACCAATGCATCAAAGACTCAAAATTAAATTGTAAAACATCTTTATCTTTGGTAATAATAGATTCTGCATTAATGTCATTGTGTGAAAGGTTTTAAGTTTTGAAAGGACATAATGAAACATTTAAAGTTTTATCGAGATTAAATACATTACAAGATTGGGATGAAAGTGAAATTTTATCCACTATGAATTTACAATTAAAATTATCAGATCATTCGAATAAGAGCAGCGATGTAGATGGTGCATCCCTATTCAAAGAAATAAAATCTTTAAAATATCTTTTAGATCAAAAGATGACTGTCAAGGATATTTTAAATTTTATCTATAATCATTTGATTGACTGTTTCCCTAATACCGCTATTGCCTTAAGAATATATTTGACTTTATTGGTAACAGTTGTCACTGCTGAAAGAAGTTTCTCAAAATTAAAAAGATAAAAAATTATTTAATGTCATCAATGTCACAGGAAAGCTTATCAAATTCATCAACAATCTCTATAGGAAGTGAATTATTAGATGAGATGAATCCGACTGCTTTAATTAATAAGTTCTTTAGTTTAACGACTAGAAAAGTTCCTGTGTAATGAAATTATTTGTATTTAATTAATAAAATATATATGTAATCTAATCATTTTTGTTTTTCATTATTTACATAAAGTGAAAGAATGCACATATGAACATTCAATTTGTTTTGGGCCTAAAAAATAGGTATGCCGAAAAGTAGCTGGCACAAAGGAGCCTCATACATCACCACCGGCCTTAGATAAAAGAGAGAGAGAGTAGAAAAAATAATACATTTAGTTAAATATTATTAATGAATTAAAATGAGTTTTCATTAGATCATATAATTTTTTTGTGTACAATTTCAATATAATTAATAATGTAATATATATCTTACGAAAATTATAGTATACCTAATTCTCTTTGTACAAGAATTTGAAATAACATGAGTTAAAAAAAAAAAAAAAACTGGTATTTTGGGATTAGAGCTACTGCGACATATTCATGATTGAAATGAAGTAACACACTTTACTGTCTGGAAGGCTTTAAAAAAAATCATCTTAATTCTCAAAGTAATTCTTAGATTGTCATAAGCTCTTATTAAATATTTTTTTATAATTCTAAATAATTTCATGTAAGTAATATAAAATAATTTATGTTCCTTTTTAGAAGATTGTAAATGTTTTTAATTCAATGTTTATTTACATATTTGTTTCTGAAGACGAGTTCGTTACTATTACATCACAAAACTAAAAAAAAAAATTATGTCCGTTATTATCATATAATTTTAAAAAAAATGTTTCACCATTTTCCCCCATTATTTTAAAAACAAAAATCCCTTTTTCAGCAATATTCCTGCAAATGGGGAAATTTGTTTGTATTGTGACATTTTGTTTTGAAAGGGAAGTATCTTTTTGGTATTGATACTTTGTTTGCATTTTGACATTTGGTTTTAAAAAAAAATTCCTTGTTGGTATTGATGTTAAAAAAATTTAACTTTGTTTAAATTTAATTGATAATTTGTTTAAATTTATATTTATTAATTTTGTCAAAAATTTATAGATGTTAAGTTATACATTGCAAGTTTTAGTGATAACAATGGTATTCCAATCATGCGCAAACACATGCATTTATTGTCAGACAGTGACAGGGAATAAAATTTTGGATACTTTTCTGTTTTATGGGCAAGCAAGATGTTGCTTATGTTTTTGATAAATTAATAATCTTTATTTCAATTTTTTTTTTTTACTGATAATGTGGAAATGATGATACGCTTTGAATTTCAAAGCTTTTGATGCTTTGTGTAGAGAAACCAATGAGTTTGTTTCATTGTGTTATCAATTTCAAGTTTTTTTTATTTTTCAAATGAAACATGTTTCTATAACTCATTTTTTATTTATGTCCAATGTGTATGAAATAATATTTGATAAGGCAAAATATAACTCTATAATAAAATTTTTCACATGGTTTATTTAATTATTTTCATTGATTTTTTAGATCCGGAGCCAATCTCTTTACTTTCCATATATACAATGTATTTTTTTACATGTAATTTTCGGGAACTAATCTACCATGTAATGAAACAGACAGATCGAAGGATCGATCTTAGTTTCATAGTTTTCATTTTGAAGTACGGTAATTCTAAATCAATATTTACCCGCAATGAGGCTTTTTCTATTCCAGGCCACATAAATTTTAAGTTAGTTATTTTATGCTTTGTTTAAAAGAATTTAATGTAAATATTACAAGTATAAATATTACAAATCATGATAAATAATATTCGTGTGTGTGGTTTGTAGGTTTATATTCGCTCAATTTAAAAGTTTCATTGCGTGTATATATTTTTTTTAATTTTAATCTTTCAAAATTATACAAAGTCATTTAAAAATGCTGATCAAAAGTCACATTCCTTTGATCGGTATTTTTAGTCAAATCTTACGTGTACAAGATGTATAGAATAATTAGTTTGTACTTTGAAAGTTAAGATAATGAATTTCAATTTTGTATTCACGAATTCCTATGTAATTATTTAGTTTGTCAATTTAGAATCATGTATTGAATTTAGAAATAAATGTAAATCAAACAATGGAAATGAGAAATGTAGGACTCTTATCAAGAAAGGCGAATGCAATTGTATAGTCAAAATTAGATATTGCTGGAGGCCAGAAAATCAAAGGAGGCGGAGTCATGAACAAAAACTATGCAGAGTGATCAACCGTAGCCATCTTATGTTATAATATACTAGGGGACTCTACTTTTTGACTTTGCTGTGGGTAGACCGTCTCGGGCTACAGCAAAGTAGTTGTGCCAGAGAAACCATCTCAACTGTGATTAAGAAGTTGCCCGGTAAATTGCAATAATGTTGGGCTAAGTCCAAGAAGCTGATCCCTGTTCTGCCGATTTAAATCTTTCGAGCCGCTGACCCATAATGTTTCCTGTGCTTCCAGTTTTCTCAATTCCAACCTTTAAATTAATCATGCCGTTCTAAGGAATTCAAAATGCGCGCCTACGTTCTGCATAAACATTACCACAAGGAGAAAAGCCGGACGAAGAAGAATGGTAACTCTTGTTACATGAACTTTTTAACTTTCCTCTAAGCTTAATAATTTTATTATTTAATCTGTTATGAATTAATCTAGGTAATTACATGTAAATTTCTTGCTTTCCTTCGTTAAAATGTTACACTAAAGCCTGTCAGTAAATTTCTTCTCTAATACTTCTGTGCTCTAGTCTTTAGATGATAATTTACTAATATTTTGTGCCTAATAGTAATTCATTAGTGAATATACTTATATTTTTATTATTACTTACATTTACAAACAAAGCGATGCCAATAATAATATTTTTCAACTCTAGTTAAAGCCATTAAAGTTTATTTCATAGTATTATTAGTATATTCATTTTAAAAGTAATTTTCTTTTATCGAACTAAAAAATTTGGTTCGTTTATGTTGAGTTGAGAAGTATTCAAGTACCTGCATTGTTCCTTTTATTTTGTCAAAATGATATTTTAATCTTTGCTCCAAATAACAAATATAAAATAAAGTCTAAATTTTTATTATGTTATTTTTTATATATGAACGGAGTAATAATATAAAGTGAATATTTTTGTTACTATTATTACCTTCCGAACAACCTGGGGAGTTATGGGTTTCAGAGTGAAATTAATTAATTGTTACTTTTGTGATCTTTTGATTTCGCTATGTTTTATTTTGAATAGTCATATCAGATTGTTGCGTAGAAAATGTTACGGAGAGATAATCAAGGTTTTATATAGTTTCGCTTTAAGTCCACTTCCGATCACTCTTCCTCGATGTTACTGTGGCAGTGCCTTTTCCTTCGCCTAAATTGGCGTCTCGTTTTTACTACCAATTGGAAAGAAAGAAATTCTTCTCCAGATAATCTCTTGGATCACCGGGGTTCGAAAATGATCCCGGCTGGTTGTAGTGTCCCGGATCTACTTGGGGGCATTAAGACTTGTCAAAGTACAAGCCGCCCGGTCTTCCGTCAATGCACCGCAAGTTATTATTGTAGTATATCTTAAGCTCTGCAACCATCAGTACATCATTATTATATTATATTTTTATATAAAACCTCCTCCAATTATCCGTATACGTAATGGTTTGAATCTATTAAAATCAAACAACTTAATATAAAATAGTAATTGAATATTTTAAATGCTCAAATTACTCTGATTCTCATATCAACTCGTACGACCATTTAAAACATATAAATATTGGCATGCGTTTTGTCTATCAGTCTAAAATGATTATTAAGGACTAGTAGCAAATTATTAGAAATATACGTATGAAAATTTTACCGTATCTGTACATAGTATTCAATGATGTCAATAATTATTAAAAATTTATCTAATCTATTTTTGTCTCTCTTGTCTTATTACTCTCGAAATCCAGTTAAGCACCTGCTGTCTGTATCGACAACTTAAATATATATTGAATTATTAACCGTACCAAAATCTTGAATATAAGATATATATGAATAACTGATTGTAGGGTAATTTAGTCTGTGTTTTCCGACGAGCTAGTAAAGGGAAAACCACGTACCGTTGTTGCGTTGTTCATCGGTTGGTCATGCCAGGGGTTTGGGTTTGAATTTGGTTTGCATTTTGGAATTTATTCCTAGACGTGGACTGGGTTTGAATTCGGATTACTGTGCGTGATTAAGCATGGTGATTTTACCGGTACAGTAATAAGAGAATTATATGGTGCTTAACAAAACCTTATGTAACAGATACTTTTAAAGTAACAAATTTTCTACATAGAGAATATATTTAAAATAACTACAAAATTATAAAAAGCATTAACAAAACAAAGATATAATTTTAAGAATCTAATCATATTGGTTTTTTTTTTTTTTGCAAATAACTAAATTATATAAAGAATGATAATAGAACTTAAAAAAAAAAAAAGAATCTTAATCTATAATTGCAATAATAATAAAATTCACATCTAGTAAAAAATTTAAATTATTAGCAGAAAATTGAGAACTGCACCAAAATCTATCTAAAAATAACAAATACCAATAACTTAGAAAGGAACAAAAAAAGTCAACAGAAAAATAATGTTTATAGAAAAAATTGCAAACAAGACTAATGTGTTTTATGTTGCTGGAGACAAGAACTTTACAATAATATTAACTTTTATTATTTCATAATAATATAAATCTAATAGTATAAATTGTATTAACTATGTTAAAAATATTAATCAAAATATTAGAACATGAATAAATTGTAGTATGTAAAACTTGTTTACATAATGTGTTACTTCACAAAAAAAAAAAGTACCAAAAAAAAATTGCTATTAGCAATAATAATTATTGCATATAATATTATTATTAAACAAAACGAAACAAAAAATGATAAAAGTTTGTTTTATATGTTCCATGCAATTATTTCTATTTTTTTTCTATATTAAAAGGATATAGAAATGAGAATTTTTTTCAATAAGATTCTACCCTTCCCTCAGAAATGTTTTTTATTTTTTTCTCCTTAAAGCCTGAAACACACCTTTCTTTATCACCTCTATGTCATTTAATATAAGCTTTAGTAAGTAATACATGTCTGATAATAATGCTTAATAAATCCCTATCCTAGGCTGTCTTATCCCTAGACTGCTTTCAAGCTTATGGTTTTTATCAATGAGAAGCTTTGGATTTTGGAACAATGTTTAGGATTTAAAGCACCTTCCTTCTGGCAGCCATCATTTAATTCTGTTATACAATTAACCTATCAGATTAAACTAATATATATATATATATAATGTTTTCAATCTGAGTCAACTTGTTTGTAATATTGTTTCTATATATTATGAAATCCATAGATTTTAAACTATAGGCACCTCTATTCTGTGACCTGGATTTGCTGATATTTTATTGGTTTACCTGAAATAATGATGTAGCACCTTATAAGCTAAAAAAGGAGAGATTATACATGTATTCTCTATTGATAATACATTTTTTTTTTGCTTTTTACTACTTACAGTTTTGCCAAATTAGAGTGTGAATAAAAATAAATCAAATGGGTCAAATACTAAGAGCCAAAAGGATTATAAAAAATATTTCAAAGGTTTATAGAGGGTACTAGTTTAGCTATAAATGAAGAGATAAAAACTAAGTATTTGATAATGGAACAAAAGAGACAGACTGGAAATGATCTGGGATCTCCTACTTTTAAATGCCTTTATATTAACTTGCTCTGTCTGTGTTTCTGTCTTTATGTCCATATTTTTGAATTAACAAAAACTTGAACTCACAATCTTATGCTTTCTAAGAAAATTCCTTAATAACTGAGCCAGCAAAAGTATTACATTTGTAAAATAAAATTTTAATAACGATTTCATTATTAAATAAAACAAAATTTTGTTTGCATTTATTTAACTCATACTTAATTAAAAAGCCAATTCAGAAATATTTTTATATAGCAGATGATCACAACATTTAAATTTAGAATTAGTTCGTTAGAGGGCTTATTATTTATTTTCACATTTTACTATTAAATTATAAATTTTGTCAGATTTTTTTTGCAATTTTAACCATTTTTAAAAATATATAAATATAAAAAGTAAAAATAATATGTAAAAAAAATATTTTTTAAAAATAATCCTTTTATGTAAACAGCCTAAAAAATATAAAAATAACAGAGTAATCTGATTAAAAAACATGTAGTTTCATAGAAACAATTTGAGGCTATGAAAATCGTAACGACCTCAAATGCTTTTATGAAATGACAGATTTTTTAGTTGAGTAGTCTGCTATTTTGATACTTTTTAGATATTTGTTTACATAAAAGCATTATTTAAAAAAAAATTTTTTTTAACCTTTTTTTAAAAACTTTTTTAAGATAAATAACTAATAATGGCTGTAAAATTGAAATTCATACAATTCCAGGAGCTGTATAAATAAAACCAGTTTAACTTTGTTAATCCTTCAATTATATTTGATAATAAAATTACTTAAAAAATTTTTAGTTCATAAATATTGTAATATTTTTTAAATAAATACCATCAAAATATAATTTTTACAAAAAATAAAAATCAAATATTAAATTACTTAGTGGGCAGTCTTTTATGTCTGATTACTATTGTGTTTTTTTTTTAAATTCTTCTAAGTCTTTCCATTTAGCTTAACAAATACTTTGCAAAAATGAATCAGATATTCAAAAAATTCATTTGATATTTTTAATACACACAAAAAAACTTATTTTCGGGTATAGAATAAATCAGTAGTTAGTTTTAAAATTATTTTGCTATATTAAATTCATTTTCAAAGTGATTTTTCCAAATTTCAAAAATTGTATTTAATATTGATACTCCTTAAGCTTTTCCAATAATTGTTCCATATGATTCCATAACAGAAAAAAGAGGTTGGAATAATTTGCTTCAATAAAAAACTAAATATATTTTAACCGACAATCCCATTTATCATACCTAATGCTTGACAAAAAAAATCTTTAAAAGTGGACAAGTGGACCACATGGTATAATGGATGGAATACTATGGCTGTCTAGTCGCCATAACACCTGTAGACAGTATTTAATCACTATCTACCGAATTGGAATTCAAATTAATTATTTTTTTTTTGAGATTTTATACATGCAATTTCTAGATCTTGCGTATGTCTTATTTATGAAAATAAGTTAAAGTTTTCCGGTGGCCATTGTCCCTTGAATAAAATCTAGAAATAAATCTCTACATGAAAAGTATATTTATGAGCATCAGTTGAAAGCTGACCTCAAGCGCCAGACTCACTAGTACAGTGAGAATTATACTTTTCCTACTTTCCTATCTAATGAGGTGCCCGACCCAAGCTAGCTCATTCTCAGGATTGGGAGGAAAACCTATCGGATGAATGGAGGTATGTTAAGAAATATGTGGATTTGGACGCTCTTTTTTTATCTTTATTCCTCAAGTTAATTACTTTCTTTCTTAAACATTAGATTTGAGTCTAAAATATATTTAATATATACATGCCTATTCATATCAGACATATTTAGATAATTTTTCAATTTATCTTGGCAGGTAAAGTAATAGGCGAATATAGATGATAAATCAATATACAACTTCAATTATAAGGTAAATATATGACTTTTATTATTAATATTGTAACATATCATTTATAAGATCAAAATTATATATCATTTCCAGATTAAAGTATAACAAAGCCATAACCATAAATAAAACAAAAAAAAAAATCTTAAATAACAGATAAACATTAATTCAAAAAATAAAAATAAAATACAGTTATATGCTATAATTTGATTTAATAGCCTAATCAGGTAGAATTATTCAGAGGGTAACGAGAAGCAATTCTAAGTTATATTGAGATAAAAATATCACATTGCCTGACGGACTCCGGGATTTGGATAATGAAATATTCAGTCACGTAGTGTAGCTAGTTCAATTTTATGGTCCTGAAGAAATCAAGGTTTACTTTATTAAAGCGTGATATCTTTTTATTGGTGAAGTTAGCATTAAAATTTATTTGTATATGAACGAGACGCGATTTAAATTATTAACGACATAATCTTCCAAGGTGAATTTGTTCATACTTTTAGATTTGATCCTTTCTATTTTGTTCTGTATTATGCAATATAGATTATTGGTGAGGTTCCTGGATTCTTCTGCGGGCAGGCGGTGGGTAGAATCAGCTTCGTATCGGTGGCGGATTGTGACACCCTTTACGTATCTGCTCTTACCCAGACATTATAAACGTTGGCATTCTACAAATTGATCCAGGATACATCTCTTTGACAAAACAGTTAAATAAAAAAAAAAAATTAATGTCTTTTACAGCAACTCCAGCATAATCATCTCGATTAATAGATCAAAGCCAAAAAATTAAATATATATAAGCAAAAATCATGATTTACAAGATGTCCACAGTTCTCTCCTGTTCAGCTGTTTTAATCTAACTAACTTTAACTTCTTTGTCCACTTTCCAAAAAAAGAATTTATCGGCACTTCGATCTATCTCTCTTTTGAATGCTTTTTTTTTTTTTTACGTATTTTCTTTCTTTAACATTTCCTTTGTCTTTTGGTTCCATCATTCTTGGTATTTTTAGTTCACCATAGATTCATTGGCTTTCTCGGAATTTTTAAAGTAATTAATCATTGTGTTATATAACCAAGAATTGCATAGAGGCATATACAGTACTTCTTTTCGCCACCCTCATTAACTTAAGATATGATCGAAACAAAATCTATATTTGAAACAATCGATAACAATATATATAAAAAATATTTGCATATAACTGTATTTTTTACATTTATAATAACATTAAAAAAAAAAAGTATTTTAAAATAAATAATTATGCCTAGTTAATCCTTTCCCCATTTGTTTTCTTTTTTTTTAAAAAAAGTTCAATATTGATTTACATATATATATAACTCCTCATACGTTATATTTAACCTCTTGATGACAACTTAAAATGATTATATGTATCAAGGGTAATGGGTACGTGTTACGTAATTTTCTTGTAACAGGTTTGAACCCGGCTACTGTTACAATATATAGACATGTCATTTAACATTCAGTAAAATCTAGAAAATCATATGGCCACCTTGGTATATAAAATTTAAAGACCATACTAAAATAATAAAAGTACACCATCATTAATATATAGATTATGCCTCCCCAGCCACTAATTTGATGAAAAAATTTCTTCAATGAAGAATAATTACTTTTCAGTACTTCAGATTTTTTATTGATTTGTTTACTTAATTAAAAAATAATATATAAGAATGCTCTTTGAACCATTAATTACTTAATGATTTAACTTTTTTTTTCCCAATTACATAAATAATTTTGATATTGCTTCTCTAAATTTATTGCTAAATGACTATTAAAATCATAATTTTAACCATAAAATGCATGTTTTAATTTATTGATTATTTTTTCTCAGATAATTTTATATTAAACAATGATCAATTTTGCTGACTTATCTGTGAATAACTTCTTCCCAGATTAAATATTTATTTAAATTTAATTTAAATATCATGTACAGACATAGATATTATATTTTTCAAATATATGACAACTAAATTATTAATAGTATTTAATAATTATGTTCTATTGGTGTGTTTATATATAATAATGTATACATACTTTATTACATAAATATAAATATGTTCCATTGATGTGTGTTTATATATAATATTGAATTCATACCTTATATAAATATTACTACTGATGGATCAGCCAGTCTATCATTAATGATTTGTCAGTGCAATAAATATCTATCTTGCAATACCTATAAATTTCATCCAATCTGCTTTATAATTAATTAATTCTGTTGGGCTTTGGTATCTAGATTTCCTTATTTTTTTAATTTTTCAATAGGATCGACTATCTTCATTAAGATGCTTTAATAGACTGGGTCCAGGGAATAAAATTGAGCATTTTCTTCATTTAAAGATTCTATAATTAGATTTTTAACACTTTTTTAGTGTAAAGCAGAATATTTTGAGAGAAAATTTTAAATTGCGCTTCATCCTTTTATACAAATTCAAAATCCCTAACTTTAAAAGAAAGTTTGAAGAATATTCTGTCTGTTTGTAGGGTATAGATCAGATGATATATATTGCAGAAGGAATCAGTTTATCCGTATTCTTCTCAGGATTGTGAACCATTTTCCTTATTATTTTTATCAATGTATCTCTCATAATGTTATTAGATATTATCAATGCTTAAAGCAAATGAACATTTAAATCAGCAAACTTTGACATCCATTTGAACTCATAAAATTTAGTAGGAGACCTCTGTTAGGAAATATTGATTTATATAGTCCATATTCATAAATAATATTGTTCACAAAAGTTTTGCCAAAAAATTGTAGCTTCTTGGTAATTACATGTATTGATGTCTGTCTCCTTCTAATATAGTAATCTACAACAACCATACTTAATGTCATAAGCAAAAGTTCCTAAAAATTTCACCATCATTCTTTTGCATATACCCTCTAATATTTAAGTCATATCTTTTATTAATAAATTAATATTTTCTCTGTACTAAAATGCTTCCCAAAATGTCATGACTTTGGAATGAACACTTTTTCCAATACATTTATTTTATGATCATGAAATATCCTAGGAGGGCTTCTATATCTATGCCAGTCAATATTTCTGATTATCTCTTACTGTCACTAATAAAAAGTTATATTTGCTGTTGTAGGTTTTATATAAAATTGTTTTCCCATCACAATCAGGATTATATTTTCTCTAAAGATAATGTAACATCCTTTAAGATTCTCAGAATATTTTCATAGAATAAACTTGTCTAATAAGGTAGTTATGAATGCATTAATCTCTCTTAGGACGGTATGTTTATTTTCTGTCAGATTGATAATCTCATCAACTCAGTACTCAACTATTATCATCCATATAAGTGTGCATGATCCTGATAATCTATTCCATTCCAATTTGAGTAGCATGTTGCACTTAAGCATCAATTAAAATTTAGCTGAAAAACGTTTTCTCAATCAAATTACCATAGTTATTACATACTACTGACAGATCAGGATGTTAAACCAGGTACAATTAACTTATTTTTAATCTTGTTAACAGAATTTTAACACTCAGTGCTCCATCTATCACAGAATTTTTTTTCCTTAAGAATGGATGTAGTCTTACTATACAATAATCCAATATCAGTAATCTATTTGAATTGCTAAATTTCTTTATGACTTCAATATTTTCAGATAGAAGTCCATTCTAATCTAGTTCAGTGGCAAAAAATTGCAGCTGGAAAAGCTTACTAATCACATAGTGATTAGTTGTATATTATATATTTGCTACATAATAAAAACTTAAAAGATTGAAGATTAATAAATTCAATTTCTATTTCAATTGAAAGACCATTGAAATAATCTATTACAGAAAATGTTACAAATTTATTTTAAAAGATCAAAACAAGTATGCATAAATATATCCACACATTATAACTTTATACAGCATTTAACTTAATAAAAAAAAAAAACAATATATATATTCAGTCTCTTTCTACATATATAAAACTATTTAAAATTTAAAAAAAAAAGCTAAATAAAATCATTAAATCAAATGATCTTTGCGATAATTTAAACATAAACACACATTTTTAATATTAATTTAGAAGTTGAGAAAAATATATAAATATTAATTTTCACTTAAGGATAATTGATATATTTTTTTGATAAGTCTTTATTTAAATATATATATAAACATTGTATATCATTATGAAACTACTAGATTTCAAAATGAAATTATTATATATATACAGAAAATATATTAAATTTTAACAATGAATTGAATCCAGTCTGTCAACTATATTTGAATGTATAAAAACCTATACTCAAATGTTGATTTAAAAAATAGTTTTCAAAAATCTAGCAAAGTCACAGAACTCTATTTTATTTTTTCTTAAAAATATATATTATTTGTTAATTCCATATAACTCATTTAGGAAGATTATCTAAAAAATTCACACAACTCTCCTTTTTGTCAGTTTGCTTTTAAAAGCTTGCTATACCCACTCACCCCCTCTGCCGACATATATATGCATTTATTGTCATTAAAACATACCAATTAATAATTTAACTGACCTGAATTGTCCATTTTTGTTGTCATTTTTTCCTAAAAAAATCTTAACAAGTAAATAATTCTTCAAGCAACCACTCCAAAGTATGAAAATAACATTAAGGCATAAAGTAAATTTCAGCACATAGTAAGGACAATTTTCATACCTTGATTACATGCTTAACATTTTTCATACCAGCAATTTTTATTAGTTATAATATTATATTATAAAAACAAATTAATAACGATTTACTGTATAAATAATAACTTACTATCATTATCAAATTAAGCAAAAAATGCATTTAAAAACTATTCATATAATACTAATAATTAATTTACACTATAAAAATTATAATTTTATTCAAATAGATGATAACAAAAAAAATATATTATTTTTATTGTATTAAAAGTCTAAATAAATTTCACTAATAGCCAATCGATATATATATTGTCTTTGGTTAGTTAAATAACAATATAAGTGCTTAAAAATTCATTTAAAAATTATTAAAATCACCATAAATGCTAAAAAGAATTATTGATTAACTAAAAAACTATTACATTATTATTAGAAATATGACAACATTACTTTTATGAAGTTTTTTTTAACTTGGAACTAGTATTTTTGTTTATTTTTAATTGTTTTATTGATTAGATCAGGGGTCCCCAACCTTTTTGCACTTAGGAGCACATTCTATAATACCGGCTAAGTGGGGGGCACCATTTATTTTTTCAATGTACATTTATAGTTGGATATTGTTAATAATACACATAATGTACAAAAAAATATTTATTTCAAAAATAAAATTGTAACATAATTATCGTTTATATTTTTATGCTGTAAAAGTATAGTATGCCCTACAATTTGATTACAATATAATACAATAATTTATAAGAAATTTTAAAAATTAAATTTATTTGTATCAGATAAATAACTTTTTATCATGTTCAGATAGCGGCGGGCACATGTAAAATGCTCTGCGGGCACCATGGTGCCCGCAGGCATAAAGTTGAGGACCCCTGGATTAGATTAAGTGTTAACTGAGTTGAGAAGTGGCAAAGTAAACAGAATTAACGAAATTCCATTGGTTATTAAAGAAAATGAGAAAAAAGGGGTTCAAATAATTAGTTAAGGTTTGTAATATAATTTATAATTCAGGAAAATGGCTAGTAATAAGAGAGAAAATCCAATTCAATGAAATATGAAATTTTAAACAATAATTTTAATCATATATCAAATTAAAAATGATAAAAATATAACTGTTCTTGATATATATATAGATAGAAAGGAGATTAATATTGGTTTTATTGTTTTATAAAAGAGATTTAATGAAGTAAATTGGCTAATTTTGTTAGATATATTGAAAGGAAAAAAAAATATTATTATTTTAATTATTTAGTCAAATGATCATATGACAGAAAATTGAAGAATTAATACTAGAGGTATGAGGATTCACTATATTACATTTGCAAGTAGTGAAGATTAATTTAATAATAAAATATTATACATAAGTGATTGAACTCATTATATATTTGGGATAGAAATAAATATTTAAAAAAGTAAAGAAATGTGGATAGACTGTAAAAAGGAAACATTAAAGTAAACATATTGTTAGGAAATTATAGATCTAATTAACATTTTTAAATATTTTGGAAATAATTAATAATAGAAAAAAGTTATTTTTAGACTGCCTATTAAAATTTGGTACAAAAGAGTTATTAAAGATTTAGTTTGGAGTGTATATTCATATGAAACAGAAAAGTGAACAATTAAAAACAGCTAGGAGAAAAAATGTGGAATAAAAAATATATGTTAGAAAGACAAAATAAACAATAAAGTATTGAAGAGTACTACTATATTTCAAAAAATTGGTAAAATATATAATTTACCATCATACTGTGATAGTACAAGTTGATATGCAAGGTCATGAATTATAATTAGAGGATAATATCAGATCCTACCTGGAACCAAACTATACAAGACTAACTCACCCTCCCCTATCTCTAGGTTGTAATTTACTTTTACTAGCCACCATTCATGACACAATAAACTATTGGTTTATATATGCAAACACCCAACCAAATCATTGATTATTCACTACCCCCTCCACGTTAATATCATAGTAAATGGATAATGCAAAAAGTAAAATCAATAATTTCTTAACAGTTTAAAATTTTACAAAATATATAACTCAGTAACTATATTTTTAAATAATTTTTATTCAAACAGTATCTGTGAAATAAATGATTAGATTTTCCAAATTCCCTAAGATCAATTACAATACAAACTTTTCAAAGGCGAAAATGACTTTCCTCGAAATAAGCTAACAACATTCCTGAGAGCTATATGTGAATGTATAAATTTACATGGAATCAGAATTACTAATTTTAATCAAGGATATGGGAAAGACCAACCCAAGGAATGACGACCCCAGGATAAACAAGCAAGTTAGTATTGATCCAAGTGTTGAGATCAATATTATTAATCTGATTGTATAAATAATAATACCCCGATTTCATTCTGAAGGATATTCTTGGCACACATAGCAAAATGATATTAATAAATAATATCAAATCTCCCTCAAACTTATATGTTTACTTAGAATAAAAGCTCGCCAGTAAGAGTCACTTAAATATTCATATCAAAATAGCTAATAACTTAGAAAACCTTTAGGGATAGATTGAATCACATCACTTGTATACTAATCAATAAAACATTAAACACAATTGTGATTAAATATTATTAAAAATGATTACATAATAAAACATACACATTTAAATAATTTTGTACACTTTTCAGTTATTCTAATCTCATTTAAGTAATTTAAACAGAATGTAATTTATCAATTATACAAATCAGTCTATATATTACACATACAATATGTACTTAATATTTATCCCAGTCCATAGGTGTTGCACTGTTCATGTGCATTCCATAGCAAAAACGATTCGAAGACACAAGCTCATATATGATGTAAACATGAAGACAGTTCATTCAAAAACAGGAAGCGAATCAAAATCATACGTCTGCATAACAAATTTTAGTTTTATCCTTGGCTTGTTTGACTTCTTAAAAGTCTTTTGGGCATAGCACACTGTCATGCAAAGGCACAATTGCATTGTCAGCCATGGGAATAGTGTCCCTAGAAGGAATTAAGATCATATTAATTGGACATCATCGTAGTACACCATCTTACAAAATACGAAGTGTATTTTTTTTTTTTAAAATCTTTTTATACTTTTTAAAGTTTTTACTCCCTTCCTTTCATTAGCATTTTTCTATTTGACTGTTCACACACCTTAGTTCCAAATTTAGCTTAATTGATAATGAATACAGGAAGCACACAATTGTTTTTTTCTTATTGCTTCTATTCTGGATCTAAATTTTTCTTTGTTTGCATGTCTATTTACAAAATTTAAATTATACTCCTTTCTTTAGTTTCTCTATTCTTTCTTTAAAATGGAGTGCACTCCCCCCCCCCCCACTAACATACCAACTATAATTATGCTTTAGTTCAAACAGATTTTGATCACTCTATACATAAATTAAATATATGTGACATTGATAAAAGTATAAAAATAGAAAGATATAACTTAACAAAATATATATTTTATTATGAGGTGGAAAAATTCCACCTTAATACTTAAAAATAAATCTGAAAATGTAATTATCCATTTTTATGTTAATTAATAAGGGGTTTTTATTTCAACTTTTAGAAATGTATTATGTTTTTACAAATATCACAATATATTTGTACTAATATGAAAGAGCATAAAAATGGTTGGAATATTAGGAGATAAAAAGTGATAAATTTTCATACAAGATTGATTAAAAGTTTTTTAAAAAAATGGGTTTTGAATATTATTTTAATAAAAGAAGTGTATCATATTTAGTAAGGAACTTAATGATATAAAACTTATAAAATTTTATAATATCTTCTAACACTGACAAGAGAAAATAAATTGTATTAAAGAAAATGGTAAAAAATGGAAATTTAAAATTAATACTATTATTTGTTTTATTACCACTTGGATATATTAGCTTGTTGTCTAATAATTTCCACCAGTCTTCAGTCAAAAAACATACAAAAATATATATTATCAAAATCTGCTTTCACATGCTTTAATATAGAATGTTTTCCAAACTATTTTTTTTTTTTTAATGAATAGTAAACAAAGAAAAAATTAATAAAATTTGATATTTCTAGATAATATTTGGTCAATCAACAAATAAATAGATAATGCATGAACTTCATAATTTTTTCAACATACACCTGGGTCTCGTTTTACGCAATAGATAGATTCCTCAGAAAACACGCGCAAACGAAATCGCGCAAAAATAGATGTAACTTACATTGAAAAGGGGGGGATGCAGTCTATGATTTTTCAAAATTCGCGTAAAAGCAAAGCACCAATGTAAAATTGCTTTAAAATTCGCGCAAAAAAAATATAAGGAAATAAAATATGACTAATAAAAAATTTCAAATTTGAAAAAAATTGATACAAGACAAACTTTTTTTAACTATAATATTTAATTTTATTCAAAATAATATATTTTTATGCATAATTTACAATACAGTCATTTACATTTTTTATACACGTTTTAATTATTATAGCTATTTGCCGAAAGACACGTTCGTTTGTAAACAACTAGCGCCAACTTCACACTCATGTTGTAACAGTGGTCTTCTGGTGACAACGTAATTAGTAATTAATCTTTGAGACGATGATTTTATTAATTGTTTATGAAACTAACAACTAAAAATTAAATTCCTATTTTTGTCTTTAATTTTCAATTCGGTTTAAAAATCAAATTTCACATTAATTTCAAGTCGCAGTAAGTAATTTTTAAATTGTTAATTACAATTAAAAATCAGATTTTAATTGTCAAATTTAATTATGCCCACTGCTATTACTGACCTTTTAAAAATAATCTTGCGGACACTAAATGATTAATAATTGATTACGTTCTTTTTTAAAAAGCAAAATCAGAATGCGATTTAAAATGCAAAATTAACATGCACAATGTTTGAACAAATTTACATTATAATCTTGTATATCGATCCAAACGAAGCGGGAGATCGCATCGCACCGCACCACCAAGGGCGCCATCTAGGCATTTGAGCCTAGAAAAATTTATAAAGTAGGCAGATACGCGCTGTTAGGATTCCACTTTATTTACATATTTAGATCGTTAGCCCATTGTCACTAGCTCAGTGCAGACGCAGAGATAAAAATCTATAAATTTAGATATAAATATAAAAAAATAATAAAAGCCACTGCCAGAAATTAACACAGAAAAATATTTATTTACGCACATATAAAATCATTCTAAACCCGAGGAATAAGTTTAACATTTAGATTTTTATATTAACTTTTAATTTTACATTTAAAATAGCTTGCTATAATGTTTAATATTTTATTTAGAGGGTCGGGTATGAATAGGCTACATAGATCTGCATTTGAAAAGACAATATTCTTCCCTTATTTAATCCTAGGCTAAAAAATTCAAAGTCAAACTGACGCCAACCATCCGATACACTTATGTATTCAATGTAGCATGAAAATACAACGGCACTAAATAGACTATACTGTCAGGAATGCACATCTGAACAGTATAGTGAGAAGACATTGTTGCTCTCCACCACCAGGAATGCTACTTCTGATGGCGAGTAGAACAATAAACATAAAACTCCATAGGAATGAATTGCGTCTTGCGTCTTACTATCCAATTCCATAGGCAACAGAGGGTGTGCGGCATATATATGTAATCCTGCACGTGGCGGATCTCCTGCTACATTTACTACCTACATAAATATATCGAAACCATTGAGCCAATTCAACCACGAAACAAATAACCTAAGATTACCCTCCCTTAATATAACCTTACAAAACTATATAGCCGTTCACGCCCGACTTTAATTTATCATTTAGATATGTTCGCACAGATAACTTTTATACAATTTGTTTTAAAATGTTGGGTATAGATCGATTACATAGATTCCACGGTCAAAAACATTTCAAAATAAGCATAAACGATCAAAATACAAAATTATTGATACCGACAATCGCAGAGGGAAACTTATAAGTAACCCAATAGTATTCACCATAAGATACTTGCGTTGTCACCACTAACTTAAAAGACATCCGAATAAATACATTTTAGATACTCACCGTAAGGTATCATTATTTATCGAATGTCTATATATTTTGATCAAATATGAAAACCAAAATATAATTAACCGCAAACGAATCCATGCAAGCGTCTATAAACAACTTAAATTTCATACATTTAAAATTTAAACAATAAATAATTTATACAATTAAAATAAATGGAAATGATTTTTTTATCAATAACAAACATATAAAATTAAACATCAATTGATTTTAAACTTAAAGGTCAAATAGAAATTCCATTTTAACATTTAAATTGCTTTCACGAAAGTTCTTAATTATTTAAAAAAAATTTTTAAGTTCATTGTTAATAGCTTACAGTAGCAGAGTCCAGGTTCTTGTTTTATATTCCCGTGACGTCTCGTTTAGAAGATAATGTTCTGGAGGTGGCATTAGCTGGTTCCTTTCGGTATCTCAATCAGTTCATTTTTAAAATAGAGAGAGAGTGAGGTATGTGCGTCCTACCCCATCTCTCAAAACAAACAGCTGGAACTGCCCAATACTCAATATTTCTCCTTTTTATATTATCCACACGGATTCAAACAACAAAACGTCACCAATCCATCACTTTCGTTAGGGTCCGAGCCAAGGCTTGGTGCTTCCATTGGTCCAGCTAATTTCTCTTATCTAATTTCCATCTGACCCTTTAATTACATAAGAGCCTTGAGGGCTAGCTTGTTTTTCAAATAATAAACAATCATTTCCATTTATAGATTACAGGAATTAATTAATACCTGTTTTTATTTTAACTTATATTAAATATTTTAATATTTAACTCTTGTATTTTTTTATCAAAAAAAAAAAAAAATACGTTCAAATACCTTTTTTTATTTATATATAAAAAAAAAATATTTTTAAAGTTTAGCATCTGTGCGAATATATATATTTAACAACATTTTAATTTTAGCGTCTAGTTTTTTTATAGATTTTTAATACATTTATTTTTATTTGCGAACTTTGTTTTTCTTTTAAATTAATGTAACGACATATCTATATATCGTTACATATCAGTAAACTTCCTCAAAAAACAAAAACATTAAAAAAAAAAAAAACTTTACTTAGTGTTAGTAATTAATTACGTTACACAAATTGATTACAGTATATATGAAAATTTTAAAAGGACAAAACTTTTTTTTTTAAAAGACAAAACAGTAATTACATACAAATATAATGATAAAAAAAATGTTGACTGTTGATTCCTTATTACCAGCTAAATTTCTGCCCCCTCCCTTCCAAGTTTCATTTCTCCTATCTTTTACCATTTCTTAGGCAAGTTGAACTATTAGATTTTAGTTTAACAAGACTTTTTAAAAAAATTTATGATTTAGATTTATTATTACGTTTTATTTATTACTTTTTATTCCTCGAATTTATCTCTACATATGCGCAATTTTTCGACTGGCAGTACCTTTAAGACAAAATTTCAAAGTGTAGCTCCACGTCAATACAACAAATCTATTTATACTATTTCAGAAAAAAAAATTTACGGGCATGATTCACTTTTAAAATTCTCAGGGCACTCGTGTTTATTAAAGATCGGCCCAAGTTGGGTAGCCAGTTTGTACCGATCGGAATGAGATCGAATCTAACCGCAAAAACAATATCTGCACTACAAGGGCGCCATCTAGGCATTTGAGCCTAGAAAAATTTATAAAGTAGGCAGATACGCGCTGTTAAGATTCCACTTTCTTTAAATATTCCGACCGTTAGCCCAAGTCACTAGCTCAGCGGAGACGCAGAGATAAAAATCTATAAATTTTATATCTTAACTATAAAAGAATAAAAGCCACTGCCAGAAATTAACACATAAAAATATTTATTTACGCACATATAAAATAATATTTAAATTTTGAGGAATAAATTTAACGTTTATAATTTTATATTGATCTTTAATTCTAAATTTAAGTAGATTGCAAATAATGAGTTTACTATTTATTTAGAGGGTCGAGTATGAATGGACTACATAGGTCTGCATTTGAAAAGAAAATATTCTTCCCTGATTTAACCTTAGGCAACAAATTTCGCAATCAACTGGCGCCAATCCATCTGATACATTCATGTATTCAATGTAGCATGATACGACAACACAAAATACTATATTGTCAGGAATGTACATCTGAACAATAAGTAGAAATAGGGAAGAGATTGACTCTCCACCAACAGGAATGTGACATCTGTTGGCAAGTAGATCAATAAAAAAAAACTCCATAGGAATGGACTGCGGTCTTCTGCCGACTTACAAACCCATCCATAGGCAAACAGAGGGTGTGTGGCGTATATCTATAATCCTGCCCGTAGCGGACCTGCCCGTAGCGGACCTCATACTACATCGACTAATTACACAAATATATCCAATCCATTGAACCAATTCAACTACGAAATGAATAACCTAAGATTACCCTCCCTTAATATAACTTTACAAACTATATAGCCATTCACGCCCGACTTAATTTTAACATTTAAATACGTTCGCACAGATTTGTTTAAAAATGTTGGGTATAGATCGATTACATAGATTCCACGGTCAAAAACATTTCAAAATAAACATAAACGATCAAAATACAAAATTATTGATACCGACAATCGCAGAGGGAAACTTATAAGTAACCCAATAGTATTCACCATAAGATACTTGCGTTGTCACCAATAACTTAAAAGACATCCGAATAAATACATTTTAGATACTCACCGTAAGGTATCATTATTTATCGAATGTCTATATATTTTGATCAAATATGAAAACCAAAATATAATTAACCGCAAACGAATCCATGCAAGCGTCTATAAACAACTTAAATTTCATACATTTAAAATTTAAACAATAAATAATTTATACAATTAAAATAAATGGAAATGATTTTTTTATCAATAACAAACATATAAAATTAAACATCAATTGATTTTAAACTTAAAGGTCAAATAGAAATTCCATTTTAACATTTAAATTGCTTTCACGAAAGTTCTTAATTATTTAAAAAAAATTTTTAAGTTCATTGTTAATAGCTTACAGTAGCAGAGTCCAGGTTCTTGTTTTATATTCCCGTGACGTCTCGTTTAGAAGATAATGTTCTGGAGGTGGCATTAGCTGGTTCCTTTTGGTATCTCAATCAGTTCATTTTTAAAATAGAGAGAGTGAGGTATGTGCGTCCTACCCCATCTCTCAAAACAAACAGCTGGAACTGCCCAATACTCAATATTTCTCCTTTTTATATTATCCACACGGATTCAAACAACAAAACGTCACCAATCCATCACTTTCGTTAGGGTCCGAGCCAAGGCTTGGTGCTTCCATTGGTCCAGCTAATTTCTCTTATCTAATTTCCATCTGACCCTTTAATTACATAAGAGCCTTGAGGGCTAGCTTGTTTTTCAAATAATAAACAATCATTTCCATTTATAGATTACAGGAATTAATTAATACCTGTTTTTATTTTAACTTATATTAAATATTTTAATATTTAACTCTTGTATTTTTTTATCAAAAAAAAAAAAAATACGTTCAAATACCTTTTTTTATTTATATATAAAAAAAAAATATTTTTAAAGTTTAGCATCTGTGCGAATATATATATTTAACAACATTTTAATTTTAGCGTCTAGTTTTTTTATAGATTTTTAATACATTTATTTTTATTTGCGAACTTTGTTTTTCTTTTAAATTAATGTAACGACATATCTATATATCGTTACATATCAGTAAACTTCCTCAAAAAACAAAAACATTAAAAAAAAAAAAAAACTTTACTTAGTGTTAGTAATTAATTACGTTACACAAATTGATTACAGTATATATGAAAATTTTAAAAGGACAAAACTTTTTTTTTTTTTAAAAGACAAAACAGTAATTACATACAAATATAATGATAAAAAAAATGTTGACTGTTGATTCCTTATTACCAGCTAAATTTCTGCCCCCTCCCTTCCAAGTTTCATTTCTCCTATCTTTTACCATTTCTTAGGCAAGTTGAACTATTAGATTTTAGTTTAACAAGACTTTTTAAAAAAAAATTTATGATTTAGATTTATTATTACGTTTTATTTATTACTTTTTATTCCTCGAATTTATCTCTACATATGCGCAATTTTTTCTTACTGGCAGTACCTTTAAGACAAAATTTCAAAGTGTAGCTCCACGTCAATACAACAAATCTATTTATACTATTTCAGAAAAAAAAATTTACGGGCATGATTCACTTTTAAAATTCTCAGGGCACTCGTGTTTATTAAAGATCGGCCCAAGTTGGGTAGCCAGTTTGTACCGATCGGAATGAGATCGAATCTAACCGCAAAAACAATATCTGCACTACAAGGGCGCCATCTAGGCATTTGAGCCTAGAAAAATTTATAAAGTAGGCAGATACGCGCTGTTAAGATTCCACTTTCTTTAAATATTCCGACCGTTAGCCCAAGTCACTAGCTCAGTGGAGACGCAGAGATAAAAATCTATACATTTTATATCTTAACTATAAAAGAATAAAAGCCACTGCCAGAAATTAACACATAAAAATATTTATTTACGCACATATAAAATAATATTTAAATTTTGAGGAATAAATTTAACGTTTATAATTTTATATTGATCTTTAATTCTAAATTTAAGTAGATTGCAAATAATGAGTTTACTATTTATTTAGAGGGTCGAGTATGAATGGACTACATAGGTCTGCATTTGAAAAGAAAATATTCTTCCCTGATTTAACCTTAGGCAACAAATTTCGCAATCAACTGGCGCCAATCCATCCGATACATTCATGTATTCAATGTAGCATGATACGACAACACAAAATACTATATTGTCAGGAATGTACATCTGAACAATAAGTAGAAATAGGGAAGAGATTGACTCTCCACCAACAGGAATGTGACATCTGTCGGCAAGTAGATCAATAAAAAAAAAACTCCATAGGAATGGACTGCGGTCTTCTGCCGACTTACAAACCCATCCATAGGCAAACAGAGGGTGTGTGGCGTATATCTATAATCCTGCCCGTAGCGGACCTCATACTACATCGACTAATTACACAAATATATCCAATCCATTGAACCAATTCAACTACGAAATGAATAACCTAAGATTACCCTCCCTTAATATAACTTTACAAACTATATAGCCATTCACGCCCGACTTAATTTTAACATTTAAATACGTTCGCACAGATTTGTTTAAAAATGTTGGGTATAGTTCGATTACATAGATTCCACGGTCAAAAACATTTCAAAATAAGCATAAACGATCAAAATACAAAATTATTGATACCGACAATCGCAGAGGGAAACTTATAAGTAACCCAATAGTATTCACCATAAGATACTTGCGTTGTCACCAATAACTTAAAAGACATCCGAATAAATACATTTTAGATACTCACCGTAAGGTATCATTATTTATCGAATGTCTATATATTTTGATCAAATATGAAAACCAAAATATAATTAACCGCAAACGAATCCATGCAAGCGTCTATAAACAACTTAAATTTCATACATTTAAAATTTAAACAATAAATAATTTATACAATTAAAATAAATGGAAATGATTTTTTTATCAATAACAAACATATAAAATTAAACATCAATTGATTTTAAACTTAAAGGTCAAATAGAAATTCCATTTTAACATTTAAATTGCTTTCACGAAAGTTCTTAATTATTTAAAAAAAATTTTAAGTTCATTGTTAATAGCTTACAGTAGCAGAGTCCAGGTTCTTGTTTTATATTCCCGTGACGTCTCGTTTAGAAGATAATGTTCTGGAGGTGGCATTAGCTGGTTCCTTTCGGTATCTCAATCAGTTCATTTTTAAAATAGAGAGTGAGGTATGTGCGTCCTACCCCATCTCTCAAAACAAACAGCTGGAACTGCCCAATACTCAATATTTCTCCTTTTTATATTATCCACACGGATTCAAACAACAAAACGTCACCAATCCATCACTTTCGTTAGGGTCCGAGCCAAGGCTTGGTGCTTCCATTGGTCCAGCTAATTTCTCTTATCTAATTTCCATCTGACCCTTTAATTACATAAGAGCCTTGAGGGCTAGCTTGTTTTTCAAATAATAAACAATCATTTCCATTTATAGATTACAGGAATTAATTAATACCTGTTTTTATTTTAACTTATATTAAATATTTTAATATTTAACTCTTGTATTTTTTTATCAAAAAAAAAAAAAAAAATACGTTCAAATACCTTTTTTTATTTATATATATAAAAAAAATATTTTTAAAGTTTAGCATCTGTGCGAATATATATATTTAACAACATTTTAATTTTAGCGTCTAGTTTTTTTATAGATTTTTAATACATTTATTTTTATTTGCGAACTTTGTTTTTCTTTTAAATTAATGTAACGACATATCTATATATCGTTACACTTGTAAAATTTAATGTGTGTATACATAAAATGTGGAAATCATGATTTTCATTTCATTATTGCATACAATCTTACTATTATAAAGCACTGAAAATATTGAAATTACTAAGATGAAAGTCGAATTTCAATAATGTGCTATTACTTTCAATATAACGTAAGTGCGCGAAATTTATTATTTAAAGTAATAGCGCATTATCGGAGTTCATACACGTGGGTCTCTTTTTACGCGGACTTATTTAACACACTTCCAGTGAAACACGAATTGCGTAACTTCAAAATCGTGTTAAATAAGTCCGCGTAAAGAGACCCAGGTGTATACTTTTTTACTTTAAAATACAGGAGAGTACATACTGCAACTATATAAATATATATTTATATGTCAATTTTGTGTATTTTCTTTTTTTTGAGGCATTTGATAAAATTAATGGATTTGTTTTAGAAAATGATCGTGTTTTTAATAGTTTAGATATTGAAAGCATCTATCAATCAGTTGATAGCATTAAACGTATTTTTCTACAAATAATATTAAGTTATACATGATTTGCTACTGTTATTAATGAATTCTATATATTTTATATGTACTGATGTGTTTTATAAGATCAAAGAAGAATGGGTTATTGATTGTTATTTCTCCTTTAATGTGCTCTGTTTATATTGATTTTTTAGACAGTGGTGTTATTAATCATTTTTCTGTTTATAAAATTATTTGTTAGATATTCTGATGATTATTTGTTTGTTAACCAGGAAGATAAATTGAAGAATTTTTTTGAGAGACTGAATGCTTTAAATTCTAATATTAAATTTACTATTGAGGTGGGGCACTTTTGAATTTGATAAGTCAAATTTCTGAATCTAAGTATTGATAAAGTTGATAATGTTTTATTTTGCAATCCTTTTATTAAGCAAAAAAATTTAAAAAATATAATAAGGCCAGATAGTTATCAACCTTTTATTCATACGAAACTTTATTGAATTTATATTAAAATAACAGGTTTATTAATTTTGAAAATATATTACATTCAGAGGAATAAGTTTGTTTCTGACTATATTGACTAAGGTTATAATCATGAATTTATTCAAATATTTAATAAAAATATCTATAAGACTGTTAATAATAAGGATTTAATTGTTTAGTGAGAATAGAGTTTATTTCTTTACTATTTAAGTCAACAGTTTATAAATTGATTTATAAAAAAAAATTTTTTTATTGGTGGTATAAAAGTGACCTGGAAGAAAGGCCTTGATTTAAATTCATTATTAAATAGTTCAAATAGTCAATTGATAGCAAATCTATTCTTGGTGTAGTTTATAAGATTTCTTGCAGTCATTGTAAAATTTATATAGGGCAAAGTAAATTAAGTCTTAATGAAAGAGTTAAATTTCATAAGAGTCGAGTTAAAAAGATATCATAAATCAGCTTTGTATATTTCTGAACTAAATATAGGTCATAAAATATTATTTGACAATGCAGAAATTATCTTCTAAGAAAGAAGTGAAATAAAAAGATGAGTAAAAGTAATTCTGATGGCAAATTTTCTTGAATTTGAGACCATTAATCTAATGAAGATATCCTTTGATGTTAAAGGAAGTTGGTGTTTCAAGTAAATGATGGGAAGTCTTATTTTGTTTTGTGTATATATGTTATATGTATCTTGTTGAATTTCACTTGAAAAGGTCTTTTGTTAATAGATGAAACTATAATTGTGGAAGAATTTTAGTAAAAAACTTTTTTTTGGCTAGTATTGTAATGTTATATGATTTCCTATTTTGTCTATTTTATATTATGTATTTTATTGTGAAATTAATATGAATAAATGGTTTAAATTATGGTGATTGTAAAGTATTTTGAAATTTACACAAAAAAATACATGAGTGATATTTGGCTGTTGAAGAAATAGATAATTTGACCTAATTGAAGAGAGCACATCTGGTCAAGCTGCAGATTAAAAACCATTAATATATTTTTCTCATGTCTATAATCAAGCTAAGAGTATAAGAATGGTGATATTTCTAGCAGTATAAGAATGTAAATATGAGTACAAAGTGATGAAAAGAATAAAAACTCTTACATTTATCTAATAGAATTCTAAATATATTTGATATTGTAAATAAATTTAAAATCAATCAATACTTAAGATTTTAAAAAAATAATTTTGAACTTAATAAAAAATAACTAACAATTATTGGCTAAAAATATTTACAATGTTTATATAATTATATGTATATGTGCTGTAGTAAAATTTGCAAAAAGACTAAAGAATAGTACATCGTTTATAAAAATTATAAAAGTGCTGATAAGATTAACTACATCTATAATATATTACATTTTTTACAATATCTTAATTATCTCATTCAATTTTAATTTAATACAATGCTTAAATAATTCTTTTAATAATATACAATAATTCTTATAGTTACCTTTATAGGCATAAATTCACATCACATATACACCCAATTCTTTTTTTTACATGAATTTTTTTTGCACGATTTTGAAATAACACAAATTAAAAAAAAAAAAAAATCTTTCTATAAAAGTTGTTTTAAAATAACACAATCGATAAAAAAACTACACACCAAAAAACATAACTTTGGATTAGAGTTGCTGTGATGTATTCATGATTGGAATGAAAAAACAAATGATACTGTCTGGAAGGCTTAAAAAATCATCTTACATTCTCAAAGTAATTCCTAGATTGTATTAAGTTGTTATTAAACATTTTTTTAATTCTAAATAATTTCATGTAAATAATATAAAATAATTTATTTTTCTTTTTAGAAGATTGTAACTGTTTGTGTTTATTTACAGATTTCTTTCGTAGGTCAAGTTTGTCACAAAACTAAAAAAAAAAATTCTGTCTGTTATTATCATCTAATTAAAAAAAAAAGTTTTATCTCTTTATTTACTCATTATTTTAAAAACAAAAATATCTTTTTTGGCAATATTCCTGTAAATGGGGAAATTTGTTTGCATTGTAACATTTTGTTTTGAAAGGAAAGTACCTTTTTGGTGTTGATGTTAAAAAAATTTAATTTTGTTTAAATTTAACTGATTAATTTTGCCAAAAATTAATAAATGATAAGTTGGTTGTGTTCTGATCTATCGTGTCAGCCGCTTGATGGCGTTGATGCTAAGCAAAAACACATTGATATAACATTCCCGGGCCAGCCATTCTATATAATTACGATGTCCACAAAATTAAAAAAAAAAAAATTATAAAAATGTAAGCAGACTTTTTGGGACAGTAATTAATCAGAGACTGGCTTTTGTGTGTGTGTGTGGGGGGGGGGTCGATAAAAAGTACATTACTTTCCAATAGCAAATAATAGTACATTGGAGACTTTTTTGGACAGTAATTCCCACAAAATTTTACAATGAAAGCCGATTTTGACCTTTTTGGGACAGTAATTAATCAGACGAGCTTCTTTTTTTATTTTGCATATGGGAAAAGTTACAGTACTTTTTAAATACAAAATTAAATTACATTTTATCCCCTTTTTTGGACAGTAATTAATCAGACACCGTATTTTGGGGGATAAAAATTAAATTATATTGCACTCTTTTGTGTGTGTATATATAAAATTATGTTACTTTTTTAATAACAAATAATAGTAAATATAGCAGGGACTTATTTGGACACTAATTAACCAGAGACAAGCTTGTTTTTTTTGGTTTTTTTTTTACGTATCGGAAAAGTTATGGTAGTTTTTTAAGAAAAAATTAAATCACATTTTACCCTTTTTTGGACAGTAATTAATCAGACACTGC
This sequence comes from Epiperipatus broadwayi, assembly GCA_028023455.1. Taxonomy (NCBI): domain Eukaryota; kingdom Metazoa; phylum Onychophora; class Udeonychophora; order Euonychophora; family Peripatidae; genus Epiperipatus; species Epiperipatus broadwayi. The sequence continues at coordinate 696,288 of JAQFVV010012672.1, read as the reverse complement.
GTTTTAGGGTGGGAGGAACTAAATTCGACTGCAATTTACCAAATAAAGTTATTAATAATTATAACAAACTATTATAATGAAATCCGACTCTGGTGTCTGGCAATTGGCAATTTTGAGAGATGAAAGCAGCCATCTTCCCCTCGGACGATTTCTCGTGATAAGTTACTTTCATCATGATTTTCGAAAGTGCTATGCACTACCCTAAAATCCAATTTGTAACGCTAACACAGTCTAGATGAAACAGTGACGGCACTGTTAAAAGTGTTAGAAGGTACCAGTAAATCAGTTCACATGAAACAAAAAAGGTCAACCTGAAAAGTTAAATTATTTAGACACGATGTAGTCAACACACCATCACACAATACTGTAGTGAAAATATACAACCCAGCATTACGATAAAGTGCAGAACACAACCAACTACGGCAGCCAATGAAGGCATTTTTCTGTGCTTTTAGCATAAAAAAAGCCACAGTGGTAGCCAACAGCCGAGTAAACTGACTCTTTCTGTGTTTTATCGTAGAAAAAAAACTATCTTCTTGGCTGCGGAAACAGCATATTTCTAGCAATTTAGCTAGAAATAGCACTGTCAAGCGGCTGACACAATAGATCAGAACACAAACAATAAGTTATACATTGCAAGTTTTAGTGATAGCAATGGTATTCCAATCATGTGCAAATATATGCATCTATTATTAGAAAGTGACAGTGAATAAAATCTTGGGTACTTTTCTGTTTTACAAGCAGTCAAGATGGCACCCGTATTTTTGATAAGTATACAGTTCCTGAGGTCTACTTTTCAAACATATTAGTTGTTAAAGTAAAAAAAATAATAAGTTAAATGAAATGAAAGTAATAAATTCCAATAAATTACATTAATAATCTTTATTTCAATTTTTTTTTTTTTTTAAAGTGAGGATACATTCTGGAATTTTAAAGTTTTGGTGCTTCGTCGTGTTATTATTATTTTTTTTTTCAAATAAAATTTATGTTCCTATAACTCAATTTTTATTTAAAATACAAAGTAAAAACAGGCAAAATTCCCCATACAGTAGTGCCACTCAGTGCAATGTATATGAAGTAAAATTTGATACCACACAAAAAATATAACATTCTTATTTTTCATGTGATTTATTTAATTATTGTCATTGATTTCTTAGGTCCAGAACCAATCTCCTTATTTTACATATATACAATGTATTTTTCTACACAAATTTCTTCTACATGTGATTTTTTGGGAACCAATTTATCATATAAAAAGAGAATTAGTTGATCAAAAAGTTTTAAAATTTCTTTTTTCTTCTTCAATGTTTATGTATAAGCAATATTAGCATTTAATACATATACTACGAGTGAATTTTAGTTAATAAAAAAGATTAAAATTTTGATACCCTAAATTTATAACTTCCATATAAACTCTGAAATTATTGTACTGAAACCACACTTACCATTAATTTTTATTGTGATATATAATACTACATAAATAATATTTCATCCACTAATCAATTAGTATTGCCATAGTACTTTTCATAAATTATCATCATGCATAATTTGTTTATTTTATTAAAAAATGAATATCTTCCATGTAAATAATTATAGTTTAGAATTTTTACTACTTTTAATAGGCATGTTTGAAATCTTGTTTTAATTATTCTAACAATTTCTAAGTGGCCAGTGCTTCAGTGAACTATTGACCTTCATTAATGGAAAAAGTAATAGAGATCATGCGAAATGATGCTATTCACTATTCTAATCATATCCATAACAGATCTATATTAGTATAGCAAATCTAGAAAATGAGAGACAGACACTTATTGGTGGAACAAGTAAACTACCATTATTCTGAACTGCACAAATTTGGAAACTAATTTCTGCATTTTTAGATCAGCCAACATACATTCATAAAAAAATATATGCATAGAATATACTTCCCTTAATGCAAATATTAATGAAAAACTTGAAATGTAAAAAAAAAACAGATCAAAATGTTTATTCGTATATGTGAATATCTACAATACATATAGATTCTTAACTGTGCACAACACAAAAATCAATATGCAATTCTATGCTAAAAAAAAAAAAAAAATCCATTTTCAAAACAAATGTCAGCAGAAAAAATATAGTACAGCTTCTAAAGTCAGGATAATATAATATTAAGCTAAATGAAAGCAAAATTACAGTCAAAAAATATAATACATGATTATCACAAAGTTTTTTCATAGGCTGAATGAATAATATATTGATTTGAAATTCTATTCTAGTAAGATCATTTTCAAATCAAATGGAAACAGAAAAAAAAAAACAAATTAACATTTTTTAATGCTTGAGCATGACTGCATCAGCCCATTCAATGTAATACTTGTTACTAAGTATTGTTTGACAATTACTATATCTGAAATTGATGAAGTTGCAATATTATACTAAAAGATAGTTTTCAAATCAAATGGGAGTAGAAAAAATGATGGCAGTTTTCAGCCACTCAATATATCAAAACTAGACAAACAACATATTTTTAATACAATCTTTAATGAAGTTTATTTGTCCATATGCTATGTGAATAGTATGTATTGATTCACAATTGTGTAGGATAAAAAACTGTGATTGTTTACTAAAAATTCATTTTCAAATAAAATGGGAATAGCAAAAAAAAAAAAAAAGTAGCATTTAATGTTTGAGTACTTGATTGTAACAAAATATGGACAAAAACAATCATATCCACAACAAACATTTTTTTATGAAGAGGTTAATTTATCTATAGACTCTATAATATGTACTAATTCATATCTGTACATGCAGTAAAAAATCATTTTAAAATCATGTGGAATTGAAAAAATACAACTAGCAGTTTTAACATCAGAACTGTTAAAAAGTAATTATAGTGTTTTTCTGCTATGTATGAAATATAAAAGCAAATAGTTTGTAATTTTAAACTAACACTTGTCTTCAAAATCAATAGAAAAAAGTGAAGTGGTCATTTTTATATTTGCCACAGTTTGCAAAATAACATATAAAGAAAATCTTTTATCTGCTATATATACAATGCATAAATTCTTTATAATCAAAAATTTTAATTTATTTTTGTTCTTTTACTTTTTTTTTAAAAATCTAATAAACAAATGGAGAAATACTTTTTAAGTTTTTTATTATTCATTTTTACCTAGGTCATTACCACATAGCAATGCAAAATTTCTTTGTAATCAAGTAAATAGAAATAATGGACATAAGCTTATTTTATTTATTATTTAGATATATTCCTTAATAAGTGACATTTAAATTACACAAATAAATTGTTTAATTTTTAAGGATTTTTCAATGATTACAGATTATGAATTTGGATGACTTCATTCATTTTTGTAAATTTTCTGAATCCATAAAGGTTTGATAACTAAGACTTTTGGAATAATGGAATGCAATCTGAACCTGTTAGTTAAAAGTGATATCAATTTCCATGTTATAATTAAAATAATCTTTCTTGAAGTTTGATTATTAATGGATATCTTTAAATATAACTGGGAGCAGCATTTTCACCTTTATCATAACAAAAATTTCTTGTTAAATATTAGTCATAAAAATCTGTGTATGTAATTAACTATTATTTTTAATGTGGGCAAATAACTTTATCCTGATTTTCTAGAGGTAGATGAACTTGGAATTTTTTTTGTACTTTTTAGAAAAAATTGAATTTATATTTTTATTATTAAAAACAAACAAACAACAAAAAAGAAGCAAAACAAATATATATAAAAAGAGACTATAAGTTTTTTTTTTTTGGTTAATCAATTATTTGTGAATTTGAAACAGTATTCTTTATCTATCAGTATTCTTTATCTATTATATCGTTTCACCTACTATGTTCCATAGCAATATATTTTTCCTAGTTTAACCCCCCCCCCCCAAGTTGGTGTATATTAACTAAAAGAGCTGAATAAAAATGTATAATAGTAAGTATATGCATGTATGTGCATATATTTTATAAATGCAAATTTCAATGATTAACCAAATAACTTAATAAAAGGTATTGTAATTTATGTGCATATATCTTATAAATGCATACTTCAAGTAATGTTAACTAATTTCTATAAATAAGGCAAACATAATTCTAAAGTTTAAGGCAATAAAGTTAAACATTACCTGGTATATGAATTTTCACACATACTTATATACGAAAGAAGCTTGCAAGATTATAAATTTTAAACTTTGTTTCTTTTAAATTTTATTTATTTCTCGAAGATGATAAATCTTAAACTAATTAGCTCTCTTTGCCTAAAAGTTAGTTTCTAAAATGACAGACTCATGTATATATAAGAATGTTTACCAAGTTAAAATCTGTTTTTGTAAAGCAGTTTATTTCTTGGAAATTAGCTGACCACACCTGGGTTTGTTAAAGTTTGTAAAAACAAGAGTAAATTTAAAGATATTAAATTTAGTTTTGTAACAAAGAGAAAGCTAGATAACTGACACTATTTTTCTCAAGTACTTATTTTTTCCAATTACCAAGGTAATACTTTTGTTTGTAAAACTTATAACACACATGTAAAATAAAGATTAAAAATTTGTCTCAACTGGTAAACAAATCCTGACGTTTTTTGTAGGGGGAAGAGTGTTGTTATAAAAAAAAAACCCTGGTCTGAATTAAAGGAAGTCACTCTAGATAATTTTAACTTATAATATTGTCGGGAGCTATGCCTGCCTGTACAATGAAAGAACCAACGCTAGAACGGTGATCCGTTGCTGCTGCACTTGCTGGAGACAAATCACAGTGATGGGAGCAGTTCGAATGAGCAGCCTGTCCGGATAGTAAAGATGAACAGACCAGCCAAGAATAGAACTGCCGAACGCTATGAAAAGAAGACACCTCAGCAGAGAAGTGCGTCTCAGCAAAGATCAATAAAATAATCCGCAGAGCTCTGTAATAAACTCTCAATATTAATTCCTTAAATAATTCTAAGCTAGCTGTATGTAAACGTGCACAAACTTATTTAAACTTTCTCTATTAAATAAATTCTGTAATCAAGCTAAATTGTAACTAATTTTTTAAAATAATTTAAGAATAACTACTTTGTAAAACTCGCTTAACTCTTTAAATTAAATAACTTGCCTAACTCTTTAAAGTAAAATAACTTAATAATGTAACTCTTGATACATTTAAATTATACTCTAAATATATTTCTATCTGCGGTTATGCCTTTTTTTATGAATTTATGCTATGACTTGTTCAAAGTGGAGATTGATACTCAGCTTCTGTAGAGGAGGGGTGAGAGAGATATTTAGGAAAAACTCTATAAATAACTTACATGCGTTCAAGCATAGACATACAATCTCAGTCTGAAAATGTATTATATATAATAAAATAGCTACTATGTATTAGCTGACTAATTGGGTTTGTGACTTATTAAGAAAATACCAAGTTGATTAACGCAAGAGAGATATATTAAAGCATATTTGAATTAAATAAATAAGTCCTTATTATGATTTATTCCTCCCTAGAATTTATAGTATGAACTATAAAGATTAATTATAAGCTAGATCACTTAATTAATCCCTTCTTTAGCATATTTGAGTTATGAACTGGTATACAATGATTTAGTGAAAAGAAGCTATAGATTTAGCACATTTTAGATTTAATAATGATCAATGATCATTAGCATGGCGAATGTGTTACTTATAAAACACACTTACATGCATATGTGTCTTACTACATACATATATTGCATTAAATGGAATTTGGTTTAAGGCCATTCCATATTCTTGTTCTGATAGCTTTTCTTAGAACTGAAACATGAAGGTCCAGATTGTTCATGTTTCAAGCTAATCAGACCTTCAGAACAAAATGTTCTCTTAGGAACCGATCATTGAGTTGATAGATCCCATGAGGAAACACACATTCAAGGCACCATTTTATTTTGATTAATATAGCGCCATAGTATCAGAAACTTCACTATAACAGATCCCAGTTCATTCCGCTATTAATGCACTATCTAATTATGTAATAATAATCTGTATAGAGAGCTGATTCAGGTTAACTTCGAGATACCTAAAGTAATTATAATTATTAATTGTCTCTTGCAAGTTAACTGTTCACAAATCTTATAGGCATCTCATAGCATGAATAAGGCATAATTAAAACCATAGATTATAATATAATAAAGTTGTTAAAGGAATAAGTTCGGATTTAATTGTCCAGTGCATAAGATGAGATTCTGTAACTCACTCATCTAATTGTAACACAAGTGGTGGAATTCCAATGCTCAGAGGGATAGCTGTCTTAATAATTGATTTGTTTTATTAAGATATAAAATATAATATTGTTTATCATATTTTTTCATAGTTCATTTCAGTCCATTCAATCACATTAATTCTAGTTTATTTAAAAGTGAATTATATAACTATGCATTAACTATGCATTATCATTCTGGGTTCATTTATCCAATTATTAGTTATCTCATAAGCCATAGATGGGTGTGTTCATAGCTATAAGAGTTAATTCATCCTCGAGTCTTTTGTTCCACTCTTTGCTATTTCCAGCATGCAAATTAAAAGGAGCCCAAGTGTGGCCTCATATGTCATTCATAGGGTAGTAAATCACAGAGTGGGGGAAGGAGCTGAGGTGCGATATGATTCGAGGTCTCAACCCCTCATCTAGATCAGCTTTGAGATATTTGCCAAAACTCTGGATTTTGTTGCACGAGTATACAAATATGACCGTTACAATATAGAACACAATTATTAAACCCAGTGCATATATTCCTAATACTGTAAATATATTTATTAATTTTATTCCAGTATAAAAATGCTTTAAAATCTAAGTTTATAATAGGAGGATATAAGTTACTAAATCAAGAAAAATGGGTTAATTAGAAAGTCTATAAAAGCAAAAGTGATATTATTGCACTAATATTTAAAAAAAAAAAAAAAAAATGAAAGATTGACTTTGAGAACAAATAACTTTTCAATTATTAGATTTGTTGAAAATGTATATACAGTACTATTTTCAGAGAGCAAAAGATGCCAGGAGAAAATGGTTAACATAATTGCTGGTGTAATACAAATATTAAAAATAAATTATTTTTGTAAAAATGGAAAATCTAAAGTAATAGATTAGACTGATGAAAATAAATGGTGTTCATAAATTTATAAAAATCCTATCAAAAAAAGTTCAAATTTTTCAGCTTTGTAATGTTCTTATATATGCAATAAATAGATTAACTAATGTTTAATAGCATATACAAACATCAAATAATACTTTTTTTTTAATAAAATCACAATTTTATATATTTTTAAAATTATTTATATCAATAAAAATATGCTATATTTAGGGGAGGGGGGGGGGAATCTCTAAATAAATACATTTTTAAAAAAGTTTACAGGAATTTTTCCAACTAATTTCCTGCAAACAGTAAAATTGGTCCTAAATGATTGTGTTAAATTTGTACTTGTATTTTTTTTTTCTTCAGAAAATCAAATTATATTATTTTAAAATGCAAAGCAAATTTATGATCTATTACATTTATTACATTATTCTGGCACTGTTGCTTTATTAAAAATGAAGTGTGGAAGCTTAAAAATGACAAAAGTTAATAATTTATATAACTACATAAAATGTTGCTTCTACACCATCTTTTTTAAACATTAAATGCAAGAGCTATTTCACATTTCCTGCAAGTGTATTTCTTCTCCCATTAAATTAAAAATGTATTAGCTCTCTTTCAGTCATAAAAGTATACAGTATCTTTCATCATCTGATTAAATCACCCAACAATTCAATTAGCCTATAAATTCAATTAGCCTATAAATTCAATTAACTTTCTGATTTCTCTGCCATTATATCTCTGGTATATTTATTACTTGTGGTGTTTTTATCAAGATCTATCTTAGAAAACAATTATTGTTAAAAGTAAGTAAAATAATGCAAAGATGAGTTTTTATTATACTCTGTGGTAACTTTCTCTAGATTAAAAGAGTTGTCAGATAATAAATGGCCAGAATAACATTGTTCAACCTGTAATTTTCTTTAACATTTATTGTTTTATCAATAATTACCTAACTGCATCTCCTCCATGTTTTTTTTACACAGCAAAGAGGAAATAATGCTTTAATCAATTTAACAAAAAAAAATATATATTGCATTTCTTGCTGTGTTTTTTTATTTAAAAATAATTTTTTTTTTTTTTTACAAACAATCCAAATTATGACATAAGAAGTCTAACATTTGATAAATTAGTTGCTCTTACTAGAAATAATACTTCAATTCTTCCACTAATTAAACTCTTTTTTTTTAAATCTTAATTTTATTTAATTATAAAGTTAGTCATGAGGTCAGTGATATTTCATTTCTATTATACCCCCCCATCCCCATAAAAACAATCAAGAAGTCATTACATTTAAGTTTGACTTAATAAATTTTTACTTTCTTATAAATCTTCAATAAAAAAAATATAAGCAATTTATGAAATCCATACACAAATTTTTAGTTTTTGACATCCAGAAAATAAAACATTTTCAACTTTTCTAAATATTAATTTATTAATAAACATCTTTTGGTTGTTTTTATGAAAATATATTTGCAAATAAATAAAGATGTTTAAAAACATACATATAAAGTACTGCATTATACATTAATATATAAAAGAAAGTTCTTTATTCCCACAAAAATTTCCTGCTCCCCCCCTTCTCTCTCCAATTTGTCAATTCATTTTTTTCAATAGAATTAATTAACATGATGCTCTGGGACTAGTCTCTCTGTGTGTGTGGTTTTTTAAAAATATATTTAGAAATAAAAAGTAGAGAAAATACTTTCTTTTTATTTTTTAAAATGTATATTGTTATTATAATGCCAAACTATAATACAAGGGAACAATTTGCATAAAATTAAAAATGTTCACTATTGTCTTAATCAGAGCTGAGTTTGCTTCATTACATAGCCAGAAACTATTCCTAATGTCACTCTTTCTTATAGCAAAAAAATATTTACAAGAAATATGAATAGACATATTTATATTATTACAACTTAGCTATTTATCCAAAATACAAATGCTTAAATTACTGAATGAATCTTGCTTTTTAACACTGTATATATAATAAAAATATTTATTACATTGCTATACTCAATTTCCAATGTAGAATATTACATGTGATCTGATATGATGTAAAATGCTTCTTAAAGAAAGTCAAAAGATTCTATGCATAGGGCTATATGGTCAGAAATCCTGCTGCACAATTTTAAACAGCTCATCTCTCAAACTTTAAATATTACAAATAAATCCATGTTTCTTATTATCCAATTATTTTTCTAGTCTTGGGTTATTTCCCCATCATATTCCCAATGTTTTTTTTTTTTTAAATAAAGATTTACATTTTAAAAAAATCACAATTCACTACTTCTATCTTTAGCTTTTTTCCTGATTCTTCCAACATTTTATATTCAAAAATAAATTATTCATCATAACATATAAATTTTATTTAAATATAGCAAACTCTTCATACAGTATCACTCAATCCAAGCCTTCGTAATCAATCAATGGATGCAATAAGGTTTGTGCATAAAATCCTTATTTAGTACATATCCCAGACTAGTTTCTAGCTTGTGGCTTTCATCAGTGAGAAGTCCTGGATTTGAGAGCATTGCATGTAGATCTTAGGATCTAATGCAATTGTCCAGAAATAACCTTTTACTTATTTAGTTAGCTATAAAACTAAGAGGGTTGCATTGGATCCTAAGATCTGATCTAGGTGCAGTGCTCTCAGATTCAAGGCTTCTCATTGATTAAAGTCACAAGTTAGAAACTAGTCTGGAGTTTTTTTGACATGTAGGCACTATATAGGGATTTTATACACAAACCTTCTTGCATCCATTGATTACTAAGGATTGTATTGGGTGGCACTAATGAGAAGAGTTTGTTACTATTTAAACAGCTTGTGTATGCATAGAAAATGGAAACATGCAATGTTTTAGTGGTTTATAAATTTTATTTACAAATCATTTTTCTTTGATTTCTCCAATATCTAAAGCTCTTGACCTTAAACCAAATATCAATAAATTCTTTTTAGGTTATTATATATCTATTCATATTTATGCAATTTTTATTCTTATAAAATTCTATACTTTTTTCTAACCAATTTATCTATACATTTTAATCACCATTCATAATTATATACTTGAAATACACACATTTATCCAAAGATACATGTGAATAAATGGTCTATCTATTAACTTTGCATACTGAAAAACTATTTAGCCCAAAATATTTGTTATCCTTTTCACATTTATTTAAATATTATTTTTATTAATCTATTTTTATCATATATCACAACCTTCAAACATAATAAATTTACTCTTAATTTATCTTATTAGAAAATAAGTTCATTCTACTATATCTTCAATATCCTTATTTGGTATCTTCAATTCACTATCTAATGAATATCTCCTTTTTCTTTTTTTGTATTCTATCTAAATTTCCGAGTTTCTTAAGTGTACAAAGCACATCACTTCCAAATATTAAAGCAGGTATTATCATTCTTTTCATATAATTCTATCTCTAATTTTTTTTAGTTTGAGAAACATACCAGATTTTTAATCAATCCTATTCTATTTTTTTGCTTTTCTTCTCAATTCTAATTCCCAATTGTATGTATGTTTCACATTTTCCTTTTAACAAAGTACTAAATATCTATATTCCTCTACTTCTTCAAAACAAATATCTAGTTTTTCATACTCTATCCTCCCATGAAATATTTGATCTTCGATTTTTCTCTAAATTTAGTTTTATACGTCTTTCTGTCTCTCCATATTTCTCTAATAATAATAATAATAATCCATATTTATATTTTTTGTTGCAAAAACCATATCATCCACAATTACTAGATTAAGTATTCTGAATCCCACTAAAGAAATCCTCATTCTTATCTAATTAGAAATAAAATAAATAATAAAGATGATAATGAATATTCCTGTTCTAATCTAATTTTACATTTAACTTCTAATGATTCTAAATGATATTTATTACCTTGTTAAGATTCTTACCACACAAAATCTATTCCTTATTTTCAAGAATTCTATGTAATTTATTTCTGTCCAACCAACAAGCATTTTCCATACATATATATAAATGTAATAATTTTTCTTACAAGACATTTTAATCAACTAAGATACAAAGAACACATTATTCCCTATCCTCTATGAAATCCATTCTGACTCTCCCAAAATTTTACTCCCATCCAGTCTTAACCTTATCAAATTTATTTAAATAATTTATAAACTGTAACAGCTATTGCTACTGATCTATATAGTTAATTATTAAACTTAAATAAGTATTTTGTTACATAACACTACCTAGCAAATACTAAAGGAATTGATTTCATGATTTCAAATTTATTTCTAAAATTTCGGTTTACTGATGTATAATAATAATAAAAGAATTATAGACTGCAATCAACTATTTTATTTAGCAACTGTCTAGGTTTGCCTTTTCATAGATCCAGATCTTAAACAATTTTCTGAAAAATAATAGAATTATATAATTGTAATAAAAATAATCACAATAAATTGATTTTCTAGATATGACAAGTTTCTATATACTGATTTGAAAATATATAACTACATCACAATAGAGATAGACTATAATTAGTTTAAATAATGCATTCTGAGAAGAAAAAATCTACAATATTCAAAATATGCCAATTATTTCCATCTCATTAAAAATATGGACAATAAATTTTTAAATTTTAACTTTGTTTATCAACATAATTAAACACTTTCCATAACATGATTATTTTCATTCAACTGTTGATTAGAGGTGAGGAACCTTTTCAACTGCAGCCTAATTTCAGTTTCATTTTTTAAATAAGGGTTGTACATTTCTTGTGAATTATAAACAAACTATCATTATTATTTATTCATTTTATTGTTACATATTATAACATAAATCATTATCTGTAATAAAAACAAAAAAATATTAATTTGATAAAAAATTTAATGTAACATTTGCCACTGCTAATTCTCCCCTCCCCCCAAGAATTTATATCTAATTTGATTTTAGTGATAGTGATGTTAATATAGTTTGATTTTATGAACATCATTTTTTAAAAAAAATTGTCCACACTTACATGTACTCTTGAGCATAGTCAATCAAATTTGGAAATTATAGATGAATCAAATTTTTTTAAAACTCCAATATTAAGTAATTCCATAAATTTCATTTTTAAATTTAGGAATTTTATTTATATTGGATATCACTAAAGTATCTGATAATATTTCAAAATAATATGTTTTGCTTTTGAAGTCAGAGAATCTTTCTTAAAATTCATTGTGCAATTTTATTAAAATATCGTAAAGTATTTTTGTATTAAAGAAATATTATTAAAAATAATTGATGTTGGAAAAAATTATTTTTATTTAACTGGTTTTGAAAAAGTTTCCTTTTTTTGAAAGAAATAAACATGTCCATATAATTCAATTGCTAATCGATTTTCTTTTGTAATTTATATTTAAGTCATTCAAGTGAGTAGTTATATCAAGGAAAAATGATAAATCACATAATTCTTTATTAATCAGTTCTGGTACATATTTGTCTTTAATTTACATGAATATCTTGACATTATCTATTAATTCACAAAACCTTTTTAGCATACATCCTTCTGAAAGTCACTGAACTTTGCAATAATATGGTGGAATCCCACAGTTGTTTTCAAAATCTAGAAATTTTAAGAATTTTCAGTGGTCAAGTGCTGACTTGGATAACCATAAAGTCATTACATTTTCCATATTAATAATTTTAGAACATAAATTTTGTTGGTGAATTATTCAATGAAAATAAAAATTTTCCTCGAATTCACTTTTACTATATCGTTGAAATCGATAGATATTCCTACCAAATTATGATATCCAAAGTTGAAAATGTCATTATCTATATTGTTGTTATCTCAAGTTGAGTAAGAAGTACTAAATCTCTGGTAATATTTAAGTTTTGATCAATTCTTTTAATAAAGTTCGAGAATTGATCAGTGTTTATAAGGTCTTCACTTTCATTAAGCATTAGCGAATACTGATCAAAACATGATTTTTTTGTACCTATGACTTTTCTATGTTTAGTGACAATTCTTCAAATCACTTTGTAAATGATCTTCATGATATATGCTTAAACTTCTTTTTATGTTTAAGGCAGATTAATTTTCTACTTTTTTATAAAAAATAATGTAAATTGTTTTCACAAAATTTTTTACTTGTTTGTACATTTATAAAACACATCTTCTGCTTAAATTCTTTTTCAAATTTCTTATTTTAATAAATTATTTCTTTCTTCACCAACAATTTTATTATAATAAGAATGTTTTGATGAATAGTGCCTTTTAATGTTGCATTAACATGTTAAAAAACAGAGTATATATTAAAACTGCTATATAAATAATTTATTGTACAAAGGCATTAGAAAAGTTTTAATTTAAGAATACTTCATAAAATTTTAAACTACAATGACAAAATCATAAAATCAATCAGTATATCCTTTGACTTTCTGAATATGATCTTTAACATCCACTATTGTAAAAACCCACCTTTTATTAGACTAAATATCTAAAATGAATGAATAATATAAGACTTCCTAAAAGGCTGTTTTATTGTGAATTTGAGTATGGTTTGTGTGGGGGAGGTAGGACTCGTCTATATTATAAGGATTATCTCAAAGATATTCTTAAGAAATGCAATATCAATTGTTTCTACTAGGGAGATATGGCAAAGAATAGAGTACATTGGTGGGCCACAGTTAGACGTGAGGATGTAGCTCAGAAAGTTTTCTGTTAAGAAATTAAAATACAAGACTATAAAATATCAAATAAATAGAAAAATGAACCAGCATGTTTATATGTGAACATACTTGTGTTTCAGATTAATTTGTAGTCATTGCAAAACTCATTTCTAGAGTAGTTTTTTTTCTCTCCCTTAATTTCTTTTCTTCTTTTTGGAGTTGGAATGCCATACTCCTTTACAAATGCTATTTATTATTATTACTTTCAATTTACTATTTCTTTCTATAAAAATATATACATTGGTTCATATCTCTTGAAATGCATAATTTTTTGTGTCAATTCTTTTTTTACCTTACTCAGTATAGCCATTCTAATACACATAAATACAAAATAAGAATAAATAACTAAATAAAATTTGAGTCTTACTTTTGCCAGTATATAATGTTTACAAAGGCAAAACTCTCCATACAGTAGTGCCACCCTGTTTACAATTATGTGCTAGTATAGAGATGGTGATCATGTGATGTTTAGTGGTACATAATGTTTATCTGCAAAAAAATCACTGTAAAAACAAACAAATGCTCTTGGCATCATTGATTAAATCAGTAATCAGATAAACCACACAATATACATAATTTGTTGAAATATTACACCTCTAGTGGAAAGAGAAATAGATATGGATGAGAAAATAAATATTTTATTTTACTTAATTCTTAATTCAATATTTGCACTATGCATGTATTTACATAGAAGCTTTATATAGTGCCATTTTATATATGTGTGCAGAAAATGTCTGGGAGTTGGATTAAAAACTTTCATTGGATAGAAGGTAACCATTCTTATACATACAGTGATTATATAGACCAGTTTCTGACTTGCTTTTTCTCCATAAAAACTAGTATTCAAAGCTGGATTAATGTATCAGCCTGGAAGAGAATTGTATAGCTGACTGAATAAGATGAAGATAACCTGAATAATTATAATAAAAAAAAAGAACTTATTTCTTTAAACTTTATTTCACACAAAGAAAGAATAATAATTGAAAGAAAGAATAATAAAAACTATTTTCTTAAAAAAAAAAAGAAGCAACTATAATCAGAATTTTTTTTTTTTCTACAATTATCCTTGCATGCACTTGTGTACTTATCTATATTTTGTCAAATCTATTTTTTTTACTTTTATATAATCTCATTTTTTTCATTGCTAATATGCCATCAGAATTACTTTACTATTTATTTATTTTAGTAGATAACACCTAAAAAAAAAAAAATCAATAACACATAACAACATGTAGATATTGATGAGCAAGGAGTCTGGAATAATAGGCACATATTAATTATCATACTATTTGAAATTACTTTAATTACTACCCATCTAAGTATTCTTGCTAAAATTGAGCTTTTAAGAAAGCAGAACTTATTTTAAGATATATGTAAGTTCTACTTCTATTTATTTTGAGTGAAAATAACAGGCAATTCTTCTACTTGCTGGTACAATTACACATTAGGATAATTACATTGTAATGATTCCTTATCATGTTATGCTATAAAAAATTTTGCAAACAAAGATAATTTGTCACTGATAATAGTATAATGTCTGTTGCTTGACCATAAGACAATTTTTGCCAAAAAAACTGTTATAAATCTATTAACCAACATATCAAATAAATAATATAACAAATTTTAATAGCTTTTCATAATCTCATTTATAATAAAATATTTATCATTTTAATAATACCAAGTAAAATGGAAACAAATATAATCCATTATGTTTTTTTTTTTTTTTTGCATATAAATAAAACTGAAAAAAGTTATAAAATAAATATATTATTTAATATACACATCTATTGAAAAAATTTCAGATCATTATATATAGCTTTATCTATATTTTACTTTCTAAAAATTGAAATTTACTAATACATTAAAAGAAAATGCCATAAAATAATGAATATTTAAAATTCTACCAATAAAATTTTATGTATTTTTACAAGTTTACCATTTATGATGAATTAGGTTGAAAGTCATACTGTGTTATCTGTACCAGATAAAAATGATTTTAAAATCATTTATATTTAATAACAAGTAAAACAGTAAATGAATAATTTATTATTCAGGGATTCATAAGAAATATGAGCATCAGAAATGATAACTGGGCTGTGATTTGTGGTCCTTGAATCCTGGAATATGCTATTCTACCACTAATGTTTGTTGCTCAGTTCACATGAAAACTTACACAAAATTTGAGCAACAAAAGTGACAGAACATTTAAGCACCACAAGTAACAGAATTGAGCCACAATTCATGAAAATAACCTCTAAATTCTAAAATCCACTAAACATAATACAAACAAGTGAATCTTACAAAAACATTCTTTTGCTTATCTAGTATTAATCAAATTCTTCCAGTGATATATATATAACCATCTTTATCCCAATAATTTACTAGTACCAAATTCCTAAATGAAGATGACTTTTTAGTTTTTTTACTATAAATATTGACTTATCAGTGAGAATAAACATATACCATAATTGACTAGATATGTTTTTTAAACAAATTATTTTTGTGTTTCATAATTGACTGCAAAATTGATAATCCTGACAAATAATATGATTGATAAAGAATATGGAAATCACCTTATAGGAAGACTTGATAAGTAGCCAGAAGAAGCCACTTTATGTCAAATATGAAATAAAAAAGAACTTATATGTTATTTGCTGACTAAAATGGCAATCATTCTAAATGAATTTCATTTTCAGAAAGCAAAATAACATGTGGTACAATTGCTTGCAACAGCTATTTCATTAATACCAATGAACATCTGTTTCTAATAATTTTTATGCAAAATTTTATTAAAAATCTTACATTTTCATTTGTGACCACTAAAACAAAAATTTAAAAAGCATCACATTCAATGTTTCTTATTAATTCAACAGACTGAAAGCATCAAAATAGCTGGCTAAAGATTATATCTCAAATATAATACAGGCAGTCCCTTAGTTACAAACACTCGAGTTACAAACATTTCGCTATTACGTAATCGCTTTTGAACTTTAAATCTTTATCTATGCACATACTTTTATGTATAATTAGTGGTATATATTGTAGAAAAAAAATGGGTATTCAAATTTGCACAGTATTTTAGTACTTTAAAAATTCCTTTCAGTAATTAATGCTACAAATTTACAGTATCTGATAAAAAAAACTATTTACATACATTCGTAATTGAATTTTTTCTAACGAAAGATAAACTTTGGAATTTAGAAAATAATTAAAATATTTTAGAGAACAATTAGAACTTATATAAAATACAGTATATCTTCCCATCTCTCTGATATTAATTACTTTTATTTTTAGCATCATCACAGACTGTCTTAAACAGGATCATCTTGATTACTGCTTATTTTTAAAAGTAGTTTGTATGTGATTATGTTACATATACATTGTATATATTTCTGTTGGGTGATTTTTTTTCATTCTTATTAATTAAAAATGTAAGTGAGAAACAAAAAAACAGCAGTGTTGATACAACCAAAAAGAAATCAAGATCTCATAAACCGCAAACAATTGAGACAAAAATGGGTATAATTAGACGTTCTGAAAATGGTGAATCTTTTGCTTCAATCGCATATCATGTAATTTAAACCGATCAACAATATACAGTATATAATTGTGAAAAACAAGAACAAAATTAAAGAATATGTTAAAAATTGTGGAAATAATTCTTCAAAGATTGTTTCAAAAAGACATGGCAGAGTAATGGATGAAATGGAGAAATCTTTAGCTTTATGAATTGAAGATCAATATCAAAAAGGCATCCCAGTAAGTAAGTTTATCAATTATTCAAGCTAAAGTTCTTAGTTTGTATGAAGATTGGAAGAAAGAATTTAAAAAAAGATTCTGCTGTTGAATATGTAGCAAGCAATGGCTAGTTTCACAAATTTAAAATGAGATTATTCTTTACATAATATTAAATGTACTGGGGAAGGTGCCAATGCAGATAAGAAAGTTAACCAGTGAATTTATTTCCACTTTCTCTAATATCATTGAAGATGGAGCTTACTTTCCATGCCTACTCTTTAATGTAGATGAGACAGACTTATTTTGGAAAAAGATGCCTGCATGTACAAACTTTGCAAAGGAAGTATCAGTTGCACCTGGGCATAAACCTTCTAAAAACAGAATAACATTGCTCCTTGGAGGTAATTTAGCTGGTAATTTTAAATTGAAGCCAATGCTAATTTATCACACAGAAAATCCTAGAGCATTGAAAGGACAAGATAAAAGAATGCTTCCAGTCATTTTGAAATCAAATACTGAAGCCTAGGCTACTGCACAACTTTTTAAAGATTGGTTCTCACATCATTTTGCACTTTCTGTTAGGCAATATTGTAGTGAGAATAATTTACCATTTAAAACACTATTGCTCTTAGACAATTCTCCTGGATATCCAAAATCCCTGCAAAATTTATATCTACAAGTTAGTGTTGTGTTTATCCCTCCCAATTTCATAAATGAAACACAACCTATGGGCCAATCAGTGATAACTACTTTTAAGCAGTATTATATGAGAAGATTAATGACTCAAGCAATCAAAGCAATCGGCAAGGAAGATGGACCTACATTATGAGATTTTTGGAAAAGTTATTTATATGGAATGCAATAAATATTATTGGGGATGCGAGGGCTGAAATAAGAGTCAACAATGAATATATTCACAAATGATGAATGTTTCTAGAAGAAACTCCTGACGATATCACAAATGAAATAGTCAATATAATGAATGAATTAAATTTAGATATTACTGATGAAGATATTGATGAGTTAATGCAATCTCACACAGAATTTCTGTCAAATGAAGACTTGATTAAACTAAAGAGATGAATGAAATATAAAATGAAAAAGAACCTGATAATAAACTTAATGTTAAGAGTTTGACAATCAAGAATATGAATGAAGCTTGCATCTTGACAAATTTTTGACCATCATGGAAGAATGTGATCCCAATGGAGAGTGTATATCTTGGGTACAAAGAGCAATAGAAAAAGACACAGAATGTTACAGATTTCCTTATTAAGAGAAGAAACAGAATACAATTCAATTAACTCTTGATAAATTTGTAAACAAAATTCCAGATACTAATCAATAAAAAATAAATCCTGTATATTGAAAACTCTTTTTGATGTTTTTTTATATACCTCTACTTTCAAACAATTTCAACTTACAAACACGTCAGGAACCAATTAAGTTCGTAACTAAGGGACTGCCTGTAGAATTTGCATGCACTCCACAGAAGTTTCTTCTTAATATAATTACATATTTATTTTATTGACATTTTCATATTTACATTTTATAAGTATTCTTAACTTTTTTTGAAAAAAAAAAAAAGAGAAAGTAAAATCAAGAATTTATCTTATCTCTATTGAGTAAATTGTAGGTGATGCTCCACAATAAAAGTAGTACTCTGATTAAAATTATCTTACACTAGAAAACCTCTTTGTCTCATTAATAAAACATTAACAGATACAATTTTTTAATTAAATCTAAGCAATAATAAGTTAAGCCAAAAAATATTGCTGATGTGGCACACTACTATATCAAATATTCATAATAATCTATATATCATTACATAACTTCTATAAAATATATATATTTGTCTCATATTTACAAAGTTGACAAAAATAAGTTAACTTCCTCAAAAATACAATCCATATTGGTTTTAAATAAATTTCTAAAAAAAAAAATTACCATCACTACTAAATATGTGAAGAAAATATCAAAATAGATTTTTATCAAGTATTTTAATAAATATATTTTATTTTATAAATTTTAATTTTTATGCTTAACAATAGATAAAAATATTTCATTTGTTTTTTATTACATCTTTAAATTTTCATGTTGCAATACATTATAATTTTAGAGTTATTTAAAAACATTTAATTTCTTATATACATATTTAATTTGATTTTTTTTTTTAATGTGGAATAATTAAAATGAAATATCTGCACATATTTTATCTAAAAAAAAGGACTTAGAATTGAAAATCTAAGAGATACAGAAACTAATTACAGGAGGTTTTTAAAAAAATATTTTGGATAATTGTTTCACATGTAGATGGTTTAAAGACAGTGTCAAATTTATTTTTCCTTGAATTAATCAATTCAAAAATATCACATATTTAGTTAACAAAATTCCCTGAAAATGTTTTTGAAAATTTAAAAATACATTTATGTTAGACTGATTTTTTTAAAGTTAAGAAATAAATTAATAGGCACTTAAAATTTAATTGATTTTAAAAATAGGGATGTTAATAAACTTCTTGAATACATAAACTTCAGATTTAAATTTGATATTTCTACTAGTATTAATGCTACTTTGCATCTTAATTTTGATTTTACCTTCAATCAGTGTATCTGAAAAAAAAATCTTTTTTGATACTGAATGTAATTAAAAATTACTGTCAAAATGCTACTGGACAAGAATATCAATTAAAAAATGTTAATAGAAGATTCTCAACCAATTTGCTTTAACAAAAAACAATTTATTTTTTTTCCAGAAATTAATTTATAAATAAATATTTAATTAGGAAAAAACAGAATTGTTTATACCATGCATGCTATTTTTTTAATATTAAAAAAAAAAAGTTAAAAATTATTAAATAAGAGACAAAAAAAAAAGAAAAGAAAAATATATCTTTAAAAACACAATGCAATACATCATAATATATACACTCTAACAATCAATCAAGATATAATTAGAGATAAACAATATAATATTAATATCATTTATGTTCTTTATTACTTTTTACAATGTTTCTTCAAAACTGTAACAAACACAATACAAATATAAATGAACATATAATTGTACATTTTATATACATACATATATTCTATCCTATAATCATTCTTTATATACCCATATATATCTTTATACACTTCTCTATATAATTACCTTTTTATATATTATACATTTTAACCTTTTACGTATTCTATATTTATCAATCATCACTTCCTATAATCATATAAATAGATTTTATTTTTATTTCATCATTTTTTATTTTATTCTTATTATTTTTTTTAATATTTAACTCTAATATTATATATTCATATTTTTATATTTTACATTATTATTATTCATTATAATAATGTGCAATATATATAATTTTTTTAAATCTATAATATTATTTTTTAACATATTTTTTATAAAAAACACTGTAAAAAGCAACAAAGAACATAAATGATATTAATATTATATGGATTTGGCAATGCAATAAGAAAGATAAAGTTATTATACTTCATAATAGAGATAAACAATTTGTTTAAATACATTTTTCTAAGTATTTACATTGATATGTTATATGCACAAGATTTACCATTCTTTAACTTTAATACAGGCCTTAATTCTTTTTAAAAAGAAATGAAATTATATCACACACACATACAAAAAGAACAAATTTACTTATTGTAGATTCAATAAATTTTCAAGAATGAGTTCAATATTTCCTGTTAGTTAAGTCTTCATAATTTGAAGGAAATGTTATCTCTTATTCAATCACCACAAAAAACTGGGCCAAAACTATACTTCCTGTTTTTATAAGTTCTATAATATTCATTAAATATCCATTATGAGCAATTTTTTAATTTAATAATAATAAAACACATCACATATAAATGAATTTAAGGCATTAATAATTTCCATTCAATATGTAATTTATTAACACACAAAGTGAGATATATGTTCATAATATAAATAATAAAATAAATAAATGAAAGTTATTTAATTAGAAAGTAAATAATTTAATTATATTCTAATTTTAATTAAGATACATATTGTATTAATGAAATATAATCACAGACTTCATTAATTAAACTACAGGTTACAGTGATAATATTGGAAAAATTAACATACTAGAAAATTTAAATTTTTTTTAATATCATATAAAAATATTAATTTCATTTATTTACAACTGTGAATTTAAATGGTAATGTACTAAAGCGTATGTAAATGAAAACAGAATTCTTAATGTATTGCAAACTGTTTTATTTTGAAAATTTTTTAAATGAAATAGTATCTAGTCTGCTGAGTAAATATACATTTGTCATTGAAGGAAAAAAAAAGATTAAAATTTATACTGTAAATACTTTTAATGATTTTTATTCAACAATGCACAAATTCTATATTCATAGCAAAAACCCAGCAAAAGATATTTAAAGTAAGATTTTTGCTGACAAATTTCTTTAAAAAATGCAATATCAGAGACATTATATTTAAATGATATAATGAGATCAACTTGGTTGCTTTTCAAAATATTAGAAATAATATAGAATTGATTTTCAACAATTGTTTGCTCTTTTCGTAAATGCTTGTTCATTAATGCTATTCACCTGATTTTTAAGATTCATCCAAATTAGTAAAAAAAATCCATTTGTTCCATGATATTACAATTTAAACTGTTTAATCTAAAAATCCCTTTTCTATCTCTGCCCTTTTTAATTTTCTTAAATGACACATATTAATTTAACCATAGCAAAGTTAGAGTTTAAGCTACTATTTTATAGTTTTTTCTCTTTTAGAAATGATTTTTTTTTGCTTTCAATAATAATTGATTTTTTGTCACTATTTTTCTGTTTCAAGATTAAAATTAATATTTACATGTAGACAAAGAGAAATTAAACAAAAAACAAAACAGTAATTAACCAGCTTTCAAATGCTGTTTTTATGGTATATGGCTAAAATTATTGCAGTACAGACATTTGGAAGAATACTTTTTAAAAATATACAGGGGTCCTAACATTTGTACCTAATTGGTTCTTGAAATGTATAATGTAAAAAAAAAAAATCATCAAAAAGTGGTTTTTAAATATTTTTTTTTTTTAATGAGATGCATTAGCATATACTGATGTCCTCTATCTTTTTTTAAAAATTTATTACTTTAAATTTTATTACATTGTTAATGAAATAATTAAAATGGCAGGAATAAAATAAATTATTTAAGTTTAAAGTTATACAAATTTAGAAAAACACACAGACACATGTATATATTAAAAATATAAAACAGTTTATGCAAAAGAAATCAGTCAAAAATAAAAGTTAATATTTATAAAATTATTAAAAATGTATAAGAATTGGGTTCATAAAAAAATTTGTTTAGTAAAAAATATTTATAAGTAAATTGCTTCAATAGAACTCTTCATTGGGTTTATTAGTCTTATTAAGATTATGTACACAAAGTTGAAATTATTTTTAAATTTGCATAGGCTATTACTCCTATTCATAATTACATTTTAGATTTTGTTTTCTGAAGCAGGATTTACTGTATGAGAAATTAATTGCTGTGATCATTGATGATAAACAACCAAACCCCTGTTAAGAGAATTTTCTAAGAATAAAAATAATCTAAAGATATCTCAAATTAATAAAAATAAATTACAACTATAAAAACAAAATTAATAATACTAAAAAGTTACAACTTAATAGTATATAAAAATATAAATCATTATTCTTTATATATATGTAAGTGCTAGTTGATGATTTCCAAATAATAAACACACAGACAAGAACAAAAACTCAAATATACTGTACATGTCAAGCGTTAGTGGCCTAGTGGTTAGCATAGCTGCCTTCCAAGCAGTTGTTCCAGGTTCACTCCCCAGCCGACGCTTTGTCATATAAAAAAATATATACTGTACATAAATGGTACTTTATTGATTAGTATCTTTTATTTTCTTTATAAATTTATCAAGAGATAATTGAATTGTACTCTTCTTACTTTTTTTCTTGATAAAAAAATTCATAACACCCTGTCTTTTTCTATTGCTATTTGTACGAAATGGTGAATTGTATGAAAGTAGAATGTACGAAAGTAAAGAACTGCCTGTATATATACAATATTTTCAGTACTAGAGATAGAAAAAAATAAGTGAACCAATTTTATAACTAAGCTTATGTGATAAGAATGCCTGCCATTCTAATGTTTGTCATGCATATTTGCATTTGGTGTATAAGTCTTAATTCAATAAGAAAAAAATATTCATTATACTGCTTATTCACTTTATAAGACTTGAGATGTACCAGATTTCAAAGACAGACTATGTTCATTACATCAGCATTGAATACGATTTTGCATTACAGTTTAGATATGTAAAAAATTATGGTTGTCATCTGATCGTTCGTGTCAGCCGCCAGAGGCACGATTTCTAGCTAAATTTCTAAAAATATGCCGTTTCCGCGGCCGCACCCAAGCCTTTAAGCATTCTTTCTAAAAGAAATCCTAGAAAGATTGTTAACTCGGAGTTAAGTCTACTTTCTACGCTAAAAGGTAGAATATTAACTCGTAAGTTAAGTCTCCTTTCTATGATAAAATCTAGAAAGAGTGTTAACTCGGCTTAGCGGCTAACAGTGTAGCATTTTCCGATGCTAAAAGCAGAGGAAAATGCCGTAGTTGTTTGTGTCACGCACTATATCGTAATGCTGCTTTATGTATTTGATGTAACAATATCGTACTAGGGTGTTTATTTTGATCGTGTCAAAATTATTTAAATTTTCATCGGTGCCTTGTTTTTTTTAAGACCAATCGATGTACTGTTACATTTTATCAATTTTAACAGTATCGTGATTGTTCCTCATAAATTTGTATTCCTCCTAAATTTTCGATTAGGGTGGAATAGCGTAAAAATTTAAAAATCACGCTTTGAGTCACGTTTTAGCGAGAAATTTTCCGAGACAAAAAGTACGGCTAATTCCCACAACAGAAAACTTGAAAAGATGGGAATTGCCAGACACGGGCCAGCGCTGGAATATTTCTACAGCAGAAAAAAAATCCTGCTGCTGAAAGAAAAGATTGGATTGTGCGGCAAATATATGCAATTTGAGGTCCGAAAACATCTGCCGACGGAAAGGTTCACTTCGTAAAGGCAAGCTTGTTTGAGGGATTCTAAATGATCGTCAAATGTCAAAAATAAAAGAAGTAACTTCAATTTTTATTTAAACGTACATCCCTTCTTCTCCCAATAATTGCAATCAAATGTAAAATAAAAGAAGTAACTAAAATTTTTATTTAAACATAGCCCCAAAAACCCCTCTTCTCCCAATAATTGTTGTCGTCGGCAATCAAACGGTCAAATAAAAGGAACGTCAATTATTCTTTAATCGTATAGAAAAAAACAAAAAAAACCCTCCCACTAATTGTCCTGGCCAATCAAATGTAAACCAATCGAAGTAAGACAGTAAATTATTAGTTAAACATAACCAAAATTACTATTCGAACGTACACCGAAAAAGACTCGCTCTTGTCAATCAAAATTAAAGAAACCTGGACTATTATTGTCCCATTGTCAAATCGAATATTATTTGGGAAAACCCAAATAATTTATAAACGAAAAAAAGAAAGTCAAATCGGTTTTCAATCAAATGGTAACCGATAAAAGTAACTTAAATTTTGATTTAAACATACGCACGAACAAAAACAAAACTCTTTCTCCCAATAATTGTTGTCGCCAATCACCAAAAAACACCCACCTTCTCACTAATTATTGTCAGCAATCAAATGTACACCACTACTAAAAGTAACGTAAACTACTATTCTTTAAACGGTTACACCCCTTCCCCCAATAATTGTTGTCTACAAACGTACACACAAAAAAACACCCTTCCCAGTAATTAGTGTCGGAAATCAAATGTAAACCGATCAAAGTAAGACCGCAACTTATTATTTAAACGTAACCCAAATTACTATTTGAATCTACACCAAAAAAACACCCGCTCTTGTCAATAAAAATTAAACAAAAAACAACTATTATCGTCCCATTGTCAAAAATATTTATTTGTAGAACCAAAACCATAATTTATAAATGAAAGTAAGGTTTTAAATTTTATTTAAACATAAACACACACGCGCGAAAAAAAAAAAAACAACACTTCTCCCAATAATTGTTTTCGGCAATCAAATGTAAACCTATCAAAGTAACGTAAATTATTATTTAAAGATCCATCATAAAACCCCGTTCTCTCTTGAATTTTGTCAATCCAATTTTACAAAAACAGTAATATTATTTTTTTTTTTAAAAAAAAAAAACAAATTACTATTTGAACACACACCAAAAAAGACCCTTTGGTAAAAAAAAAAAAAAACTTATTATCCCATCGTCAAAAATATTATTTGGGAAAAATAATTCAGAAACGAAAAAAAGTAAACTTTGTAAACAAACCAAAAAAAAGTCAATATTAATAGAGAATCGCTATCCCGGGAACTATATATTGTGTTTTTCAGTTAGAAATCGCGCCTCTGGCGGCTGACACGAAGGATCAGATGACAACCAAAATTATCATAGTCTCATGATAAAATAAAGTCATTTTGCTATCAAACTCAAAAAAAATATAATTAAAATATGATGAGGTTTTCAAGATTACTATTAGAAATATGTATAGTTATTTATTGTGTTTCATTTTCTGTAAATAATAATAAAAACTAATAATTTCTATACTTAGAAAAAAGCATTTTGGTGATCAGTTTATTAATATTAAGTGTCCATCCTTTAAAAAAAATCAATTTTTAATATTTTCATTCATAAGTTTTTATATATGTTAATTTTTGCAAAGAATATATCTATAGTCACATCAGATATTTTTGTAGCACCTCTTTCTTATTTAATTTTTCTTTTTGATTTATGATCCA
Organism: Epiperipatus broadwayi; assembly: GCA_028023455.1. Taxonomy (NCBI): domain Eukaryota; kingdom Metazoa; phylum Onychophora; class Udeonychophora; order Euonychophora; family Peripatidae; genus Epiperipatus; species Epiperipatus broadwayi. Next base: position 669,882 of record JAQFVV010012672.1, on the reverse strand, counting down.
AATGGCTTGCCTGATGGTCTAGCATTATACAATTAAGTATTCTTTTAAATAAAATGTCAGTCACAAAGTTGATAATATATATAAAAAAGGCAAAAACACAACAATCCAGGAACCTTGAGGGAAGGGGGGGGTATATAGTTTTCTTGTAGGTGTAACTTTTATTTACTCATATGTTGTTTCAATGTCTATTATTTACTCATAGAAAGACCTATTTTTCAATATAACTGCACATTTTTTAATCATTATATCAACAACTTGCAAATGCAGATGGCGTCAATCAAAAGTCAATACTCATATACAATAAAATCTTACTTAAATGAAAGGGTCCTCTTAGATATAAACAATATTAAAAGTATATTATCTATTGGTTGTTTTATAATGGCCTACACATTTATCCTTTTCCCTTTTCCAGCAATAATGAACAACTATCATTCCCTCTTTAATCTGATGAGAAGATTAAAATCTCAAGATCACTTATCAAATCTAAAAGATTAAACAATTATATTTTGTTGCTCAGTATTTGACTTAAGATGTGTGAGCAAATTGCATTTTTTAAAAACCACTAGCTGGGTTGGCTACTAAAGCGAGAAAAAAATCCATATTGTAATAATCCAAGCGAAATAAGAGTAATCTGTCAGCTAATAAGCATTTAGACCCATCTTGCAAACAATAAATAAATAATTAGGAAGACAGTCAATAAATAAGCATTAAAAAGGACAATTCCTATGTAACAATCACAGGAAAATTATTATAAGTTGGAAAGAATCACCATGCAATGTTTTTTCCATTGTTTACAATTTCAGATCAGTTTAAAGATCTTTATAGTAACAACAAAAATTAACTTTTTAATGATGATTATTTTTTATATTTTATTAAAATATAAATATACTTGAACTATTAATTTGGTTGTCGTCGAATAGCCACCATATCCCACTTGATAGCGCTGTTAAAAACAATTCAATATAACATTCCCTGGCGCGCGTTTCAATCTAACATATTGTAGCGTAAAAAAAAAAGGAGATTCATTCTTTTAACATTTCTAGCATAATTCTATATAACCTTTTTTTAAAATTAAAATAAAAATAAAGCTTTTTTTTGTTGAATATGTTTTTCCATTTTAAGATTCAATATAACATTTCCTACCGCGCGCACGATTCAATCTAACATTTTGTAGCCAAATTTTTTTCTTATGGGCCCGCGATTGAATACAACTTTTTTTTGTTTTAAATAAAGATTCTTTTAAGTAAAAATAACTTTTTTTTAAAAAATGTGTTTTTAATTTGATATTTTTTAACCAAAAAAAAAAAAAAACCATTTTATGGAAATCTGTTTTTAATTGTACTTGTTTGAAATAAAAGTAATATTTGATTTGTTTTAAAAAAAAAAATCTGCTTGTAATTTGATTCCCCCCCCCCCATTTTTGAACTATATTGATCAATTTTTTAATTAACTAGAAATCCGAAAATGATTTTACATTTGTTCTAACTTAGATGAAATATTTATTTAGTGAACAAACGAAAACCAATTCACTCGTCAATATTTCAAAAAATAATAGTAACAAATTTTTTGGACTGAAAATTTTTTTCAGAAACAAACACAAAATATAACTATTGCATACAATTACAATAATCACATTCAAAAGATTTTAATTTAACAACAAGTGGAACACTCTCCTAATGAAAATGTTGATTTCACTTGCGGCCATTTTCTAAATCTCGACTCTAAAATCTCACGAGTGAAAACACCTCCAAATTTTGACAATTGACCATGTCTTTAGTGATTGTTGTTTGCAATGTTAAAATTTAAAATAACAAATACCACATACATTGAAACGAGTTAAAAAATTTTAAAATAAACATTTGCACAATTACTTACAATACAATTCTAGAATCCCAAAAGAAAACAAATACTGGAAATGTAAATTGTGAAAGTTTCATAGCAACTGCTAAGCCTATTGAAGGTGTCAAAGAGTGACTTTTTTTTGCAAAAGATAATGGTCACGAAAAAAAGAACTCAAAATATGTATATGTTATGGTATAATATTACTGACAGCATATATATGTAGGCCTACTAATAGGTATGCCTAGTAAACGACATTTTAATGTGCTTCTACTAGGTAGAATGCTCTCATGCAGCTTTTAGCGACTAATCGACGACAACCATTAATTTTACTATACTTCATCCTCAAGAAAACAGCAGTTGGAAACTTTAGTAACTAATTTTCTAAAAAACATTTATTGTGGTGATTTTATAACAGCACATCAAAAAGAATCTGACATTTACTGATTATTTTTTTTCCATTCTAAATTTTTTGTTATAAAATAAATATCAATTTGTTTAATAATTCCATCCCCATCATTTATTTCTCCTAAGCAAGAAAGAAGAATTGTTATTTTTAGAAAAACAAAGTAAAAACATGGTGTTTGCATCAATTAGACATTAATTTGTACATTGGCAGGTATTATTGAAATATGGTTTTTTTTATGATTTATATATGGTACTGTGTTTATTAATTTTTAATTGCATGCATATTCAAAATTATATTTTAAAAAAATTAGTTGGATAATTCATATCTCATGATAAAACAAAATTCTGACAGTCTCCTGGGTACATATGGGTTGCCTTTGTATAAGTTTTAAAAAATTGCGTATTTATTACATACAAAAAACAAGGAAATCACATATGAAAAGTAGTAAATACTATTAAAATTTTACTGTTGAAAAAATGGAAGTTATTTTTTAAAAAGTTGAAATTTAAATATACATATTTAATTTATTAATTAACTATTCTATATAATGGGCCTGCTTATACAATACAAAGAAATTTAAGATTTTTTAATATATATACTAAAAATGTTTTAGCATATACATGTATTTAAAATAATGAATAGAAATACAGTTTAAAATATTTTATACAGTAATATTTTTTAAAAAAAATTTCATTGTATTGGTCAATCAGGGTTAGAACACAGGGTCAAGAGAAAAAAAAACTGTAAACCTGTTTTGTATAAAGAAATGTTTTTCAATAATTTTTATTCCCAATCAAAACAAAAACTCTGGATATCTGACTTTCAACTCCTAAAATAAAAGAAATTAATAAAGGAACATTTTACTTTTTTTTTTTAAAAAAAAGAAGTGTTGTTTTAAACATTAAATGCTATAAAATTAGAATTTTATAAGTATGTACACAATTTTTATATAAATGTGATGAAAATTGATAATGATAAATAACTAAATAATAGTAAAATAAAAGTTTAGTTTTCACTAATTTAAATTTTATTATTATTTTAAGATATGGTTAAGTAAATCACTGGATGTTGATACTACAGATATGGTGGCTTCCCTGTATATTAAACAAAAAAAAAAAACACAAGATATTAGATCATTTTTTATAAATTAAATTCATTAATGGGGTGCACTGAAGTTTCAGCTTCCTGTAAATATTCATTTTCGCTAAAATGCAAATTTTTTGTAATACAAGAAGTTGTAAATATTCATTTTCCTAAAATGCAATTTTTTTGTAATATAAGAAGTTCCAATTATTTACTAAAATTGTAATTAAAATATAGGGGTTTTATATGCTAAATTTTGGAACTACAAAAGTTAGATACCAAGAAATATTTTTTAGGATATGATTTTTAAAAAAAACAACAACACATATAATCAATCCAAATGCCCATTCCCTTCAATTAGTTCTCTGGTTAATCTTCACCTGGTAGCCCTGCTGGCAATTGTGATATATCTAAAAGCATCTCTCAATTTTATATGAATTAAAAAAGTTCCAGAATGTAGATTAATAGACTAATAATATATTACTTGCAATTATAAAAACTTTCTGAATCATTTGCAAATTTTTTTTTACTCAAAACAACTATTCTTCAATTTTATTTGTTGTAATAAAAAAAAAAAAAAACATTATTACATATATATATATTTGTATAGTGTAAATTATATATATGTTTATTGTACATTATTATATTATGTAAATTATAAATCTAAATTTCTACATATAAATATCTATCATAACTATATGTACTCAAGCACAAAGGAACTTAAAAACATATTGACAAACCTTTCTGCAATATTATCTAATTTACTATCTGCTGCTTTGATATTTCTAATCATGTAAATAATACAATTCCTGAGATTTATGGATTATTTTACCGAATTAAAACATATTCAATAATGTGCTTCTAATATATCTTCCCACCACATTACAAGCTCATTTGTTGCTATAAATTTAAATATTTAAATGTGAATAATAACTCTATATATGTACATTTGTTTGTTTTTTTAATATGACAAAAGATTTGTTTCAACATCTTTTAAAAGATAAAAATGTTGAAAACGTTAAGCCAGCTAATTTTCACTCTATTTCTTTACAAGTTATCACTTTGCTATATTTTGCAGCAAATTTAAAAGGTAGAGATAAAAAACATTTTTTTATATTAAATGCTTTTATTGACTGTGTACAAAAAAAAAAATAATTTCAACCACAATTGGAGTTTTTAGATTCAATCGATTTAATTAATTTCTGGATGCCCCCCCCCCCCATGCTTTTATTTCAAGTTAAATCTGAAGAAACAATTACTTTATTTCTTTTTAGTACACTGGCAATAAAAACATTTAATATATATTGTGATGATCGCACATACTGCGATTACACATGTATATATTTGATATTAAATAATATTACATACTATAGTTTTTTTTTTTTGAAAATATACAAATAATTAAAATGGTAAAAATCACTTAAGAAAGGAATGCATTAATTACTGTAATGAAATAAAAGAGAGGGAAATGGAATAGAACAAGATTCTTATCTTTTACCCTGCAAAGTTTATATTTTGAAAAATAGAAATATTAAAAGTTAGAAATAGTAGAATAGTATATTAAGTTTAGAATGAAAACATAAAAAGGAGATATAAATAAAAGGGAATCAAATGATTTAAAAGGATGACATTTAGGAGTTTTAAATGAAAGTATAAGTAGAAATTAGATTACGATAAAAGATAAAAATCTGGTCTTCAAAATACACATTTTAACTAAATGAAATATGTATGTGAATGTGTGTATAAAGGGGAAAATTTATTGTATGTTTAAATGAGAACAATGTTATAAAAAAAAAAAAAGGGAAAAGAATGTAAAACCCATGTTATAAAATATTATGAAATTAGAATTTAAGAAAGGAAATTTTATGTAAGCTGTAGAAGAAGTTTTAAAGTTAAAAGTGTGAAAAAAACCCTACAAATTCCAATGAACAATAGATCAAGATATAGGAATTCTGGAGAGAGACATTAATTAATGGTGAGACTTTGGGGTGAGAACTTGAGTTGAGAAGGAGAGTAGTAGACCTTTGAGGAGAGAAGACATTAAAAAAAAAGCTGAGTAAGAGACATCTTCACTTAAGACTGACCAAAATTTGAATGAATATGAGACAAATCTACTATATAAGTGAATCTTCAAGAATGTGTGGCTAAGGGCCATCACAGTCAAGGGTTGATCCAAACTCATCGTGCTCATACAGTCACCTCACCATGAAACAACTGCCGGTGTAGCGCCTGCCTGATGATCCACCTGCCATGCCATTAACACTAGTACTGTGAAGCCACTGCCTATAGGAAGAAGAAATTCCATAAAAAAAACCTGGAGCCAAAAAACGGCCGTGTCTACTAAAGAAGTGGAGGAATTCCACATGACGGCCAGTAGAACATTAGTCAACGTTAAAAAGAAAATAAACCTATGTAACGTAAATGATTAACAAATATATATCACGCATGCACATACTCTTCACATACCATTTATATGCAATTGCAATTCAAAATATTAGTGAGAGATATGAATTAGAATTAAATAATACTTGGAAGACTATAATTGATAACTTATTTCAATATATTAAAGACATTCATATGATTTAAACACACACATAACTATAGCATTAGATTTAATGATTTTATTGTACCTTTAAATGTTTCATGTAATTTTTTTCGTGTTATGGTATTATAGTAAATGTTTTATTAATAGATTATTCTCTCTGTCTCATTTCATTTTCTTCACCATTCCAAATAGTTTAATCTACCCGGAGGGTTTGTTTATAATGAATGCTTTATTTGAGTAGTAAGTAACACGTGCAGATAGTTGTACAGTATTAATCCATTAAATTTTATAAATTAACCAAGCGCTGTAACTCTTTAATAAGTGAAGCAGCCGAGAGACATCTGGTCAGGAAAGATAACCTTGTGGCAATATTTGTATTGTTACAGGTTTGATCAGGTATGGATATAACATCGGTTATATTTATATGTTCTCTCACTTGGAGTAATCAGTGAATTTTTTATTATTATTGTGTTGTTATCCTTTATTGGTATATTTTGTTGAATAAATGTATATTGTCAGAAACGACCGACAGATCCCACGTAATTCCATTACATTTTGGGGGCCTGTCCGGGATATGTTGCTGTACAATTGGTAATCACGTGTCGGGTAATTTTGTAAATAAAGTAAATAAATAAAAGATATATATAAAATTAGTTTTATTAATCAGTGGTGAGGAGCGAAGACGATTAGATTTTTTCTGCGCTTTATAATACTTGATATATGTATTTCTATTCAAATGGTAGAAAGGAGAGAAAGGGGGAAATTTTAATATCAGGAAATCTTTTGAAGTTTCATTGTGACATATTTAATTTAAGAAAAGGATTATTCAAATATATAAGTGTAATGATCAGAGACATATTATCCAGATGTAATTGCGGTTAAAGAAATATAAGGTATTTAAGTCAAGTAGAATTAAGAAAGTTTCAGGAAGGTCTTATCTATAAGATTAATGATAGTGTAATGAAGTATGTCAGTTAAGTTAAAGAAAAATATATATGTGGGTGATTTTAAAATAGTTGTGACAATAAAGTGATCGATAAATTAAAAAACATAGTGTTAGAAAATATATCAGAAATGCATATTGTTTGGAATACAGTCGAAATATAATGAAGTTATACATAAATTATTAACGGAGTGGGAATAATTACAGTGTTTAAGTCAAGTTAAGTTAGTATATGAAAAATATATGTGCGTCATTTAGTGAAGTGGAATTGGTTTATATACGTAGTGGAGTAAAGGGTAGTCATCGAAATATAACAGGGAGTTTAAAATGAATCTAGGGCAGGTAAGTAAAATGGAGCAGGTGTGTTTGGATTGGCTAGCGTTCTAAATGACAATCATCATATTAAATATAATTAAAGTAACAAATCGCAATAAGAGAATAAAGAACGGAGATAATCAGTAGAGAGGAAATTATCAATATATCAAGAAGAGTTAATTAAAATATATCTATGCGTACAAGATCCCAAACTAGAATGGACAACAAGTAAATGAATTGAGGGAATTGGATGAAAATAATGAGATAGATAGCAGATATTACACAAACAAGAAATGAAAGATAGAATAGACTTTAGTAATGTGATAAGTATGCTCATGCAATTGAGAAAGGAACAACAACAGTTTATGAAGGAATAAAAGGACAGGAAAGAAAGGAGGAAACTAATAAAAGAATGATGGAAGAACGGGGTGTGAAGATAGCAATGGACAGTAGCAAAAGAATTGCTGAAGCCATAGAAGAGATGAGAAGTAACTCCCACGAGATATCAGATACAAGAGACATAGGGAATGGACAGGAAAAGGAAATCAAACTTGAACCAGAAAGCATGGAACAATATAAGTGTGACGAACTGGATAGTGCAGAGAGTGTAGATAGAAAGTCAGCATATTTAGATCTGAGAGTGGAAATAGTGCAGCATGAAGTGGGAATGAGTAAGTTAGATAAAAAGGAAGGAAATTGAAATCATGAGATTAAAGACTAATAGGACACTGGCAAATGTGCAGTGGGACATAAATCAAGTAGTAAGAGTAGTAGAAAGGTTAGATTCCAAAATTAGAAGAGAGTATAAGGAGGTCAGCAAGTAACAGTCCAAATACAGAAATAAAATGCATCAAACTGAGAGCCACTGTAGGATATACAGACAAGGGCAATGGAAATCACAGATAATCCCATCGGGTTCCATCAGCTTTTAAAAAGTACGAATCTTCTCCAGACACCAGAGAGAGACCTATGGAGCACCTGGGGAGCCTCAAAAGGTACTTCAGGTTCAATAGGATGAACGATGAGGCCAAGATAATGGTTGCCTGCAGTCATTTACAGGGAGAATCACAAGTGTGGTGGGACTCGTTCCATAAATCAACATTTGCAGAGTCTTTGTTGGCCAGTAATTGGAGTGAGAAACTCCCAAGAAAACATTTTACACCAGGTGATGCAGGAGAAATGGAGACCAGGGGAGTCATTCATGACCTTTCGTCGTCAAGTGGCAAGGTTACATATGATGACGTCAAATCCATTATCCGAGATGCAAATAATTTGGATTATAGACATGGTTTCCCGAGAGACGTTGAACAGATACTGATAAGTACGAAAAGGAAGACAGTTGATCGGATTGCTGAGCTGCTCAACGCCTTGGATAGCACTAGGGATAACCAGAGGGATGAGGGATATGAATATAAACTGCCTCCTAAGGAACCACTTGTAAGTAAAAGTGGATGGGATCCTAATGAAAATCGGTGGAACGAAAACAAAGAATTTTCCGGAGAGAAACCTAAGAGTGTAGAAAGATGAACAACATAGAGTTGAGAGTGAATGGAAGCATCCATATGAACGAACAGAGTATAGAGAGCATAGGGATTAGAATCCACATCCCAGAACAAGCAGATATGAGTCCCACAGGATCAGACAACCTCCAGATAAAACCTAATAGCAAAATAAAGATTGGACAGATTCAATGGTACAATAATTGGAATGGTCTGGATCAAGATTAACGAAGATGGACTTAAAAAAAAAAAGGGAAGAGAGGGCCAATAAATGGACCAGTTTAAAAGGATATACTATGAATAATTATTTACCCAAATCGAGACCAATAATAATTTAGAGAGTAGTGAAATGAGATCATAGATGGAGGCAGAGGTATGTAGGGACAGACATTTAAGTAGGGATCCTGTTAGTACATAGTAAGCCATCTGTTATATATTCGTGCGTGAGTTTATGCGGTGCACCAGATGTTAGTAGGCAAGGAAGATAGGGATAAAGAACCTCTTCTCATATAAAGACTCATTGGATCAAAAATGCCAGTTAAATATTTGTTATATATTGCAAGTCACTGAAATGTAAACAATAATATACGGGGAAAGAACCCTTGTATAATGAGGCGTCAGTAAGAAATTCTGAGATCATTGAACTAGCTGGATAAGAAATTCCAGTCATCAAACCCATGTCAGTAATCGAGTAGCAGAGATATCCTGTGGACTAGAATCTGTATTTACAATCAAGGGGCAGAATTGAACCCACTTATTGTTTGGTAGTGCTGATGCGATCAATGGAGTAGAATGTAATTGCCTAGTTGCCTCTAGAAATATTCTCACCATCACTTAACCAAGATTAAGAGTATGTTGATATGATAGTGTCATAATAACAATACTTAAGTTAAGAATTGAATGGCTTTCAATCCATTAAATTCTATACAAAAAAAAGAGGGAATTGTGTAATGTGATGATCGCACATACTGTGATCACACATGTATATATCTGATATTAAATAATATTACATACTATAGTTGTTGTTTTTTTGAAAATATACAAATAATTAAAATGGTAAAAATCACTTAAGTAAGAAATGCATTAATTACTGTAATGAAATAAAAGAGAGGAAAATGGAATCGAACAAGATTCTTATCTTTTACCCTTCAAAGTTTATATTTTGAAAAATAGAAATATTAAAAGTTAGAAATAGTAGAATAGTATATAAGTTTAGGATGAAAACATAAAAAGGAGATATAAATAAAAGAGTGACATTTAGGAGTTTTAAATGAAAGTATAGTAGAAATTAGATTATGATAAAATATAAAAATCTGATCTTCAAAATACACATTTTGACTAAATGAAATATGTATGTGAATGTGGGTATAAAGAAGAGGAAAATTTATTGTATGTTTAAATGAGAACAATGTTATTATAAAAAAAAAAGGGAAAAGAATGTAAAACCCATGTTATAAAATATTATGAATTTAGAATTTAAAAAAGGAAATTTTATATAAGCTGTAGAAGAAATTTTGGTAATTATAACGTAGTCGGGCTTGGCCATTTGATGGTGTTCTGGCTCGCCAAAACACCTAACAAATGCAGTTTACGAGGCCTGACTTACGGCTATAGAAATCATCTATGTTTATCTTAGCCATTAGAAGGCCGTTGATGATGACGTAACAGAAATAATGCCTATTTCTGCTTTGCGACAGTTACTGTGAATCTACACACTTATCTTTTGTGTACAGTTTGATATATATGTGTGTGTACTTCGATTAGTCAAATTGTTACAATATACGTTACACAATCTTTGTATTTATAATTAATTTAAGAAACCTGACTTTATAGTAATTTTCCAAACAGCCACACCCTTGTTTAGGGAATGTGAAAGGTGTAAAAGCTTGCCAAGGGTACGTAAAAATGAATTCGGCCGAGTTCGCGTGCGAAATCTCGTTTTCACGTGAAATACCACATAGTTCATAAAATGGCTGGTGAACGCATAACTTTTTCGCAATTGCCGACAACAGAAGCCGAGTATGTGTCGTATTTGCAATATGACAAAATACCACTAATTTGGACTGATAAATTTGTTTCTGCTGTCCAAAAAAAAAAAAAACCATTTGATCAGTTGACGTATTTTTTTTTTTTTTATATTTGGTTATTGTTTGTAAACAATATTACATTGATTTGGGGAAGTTTGTTTTGGTTGAGACAAAATTGTGGGCCCAAAACCTTTCCATTTGATACAAATTAATAAATAAAAAACAAGGGTGGAAAAAAAACCCTTTTATTTATTTGAAAACTACACAGTTTTTTGGTTATGTATAAAGCAATAATTAAGCGAAAGACATCGCAAAGTAGCAGCAATCAATGAATCGATCCCCTAAACCCACCCCTCCCCCCCCAAAAAAGGTTTACATTTATGTTTAAAAAAGTTGTTGTTTTCTAAAGACAAAATTAAAATTAAACATTTTATTTTTAATAAAGACAGGGGAAAAAAAAGTTATAGCAATCAATCAATCAATTAATAACAAAAAAGGGGAATGATGATAATTTGTCAAAAAACAGCGATTTAAAAATAAAAAAAGTTGTTGTTTACTAAATACAAAATTTAAATTAAACAACTTTTTTTATAAAAAGGCAGGGAAAAAAAAATTATAGCAATCAATAAATTAACAACCAAAAAAAAAAAAAAAACAGCGATTTAAAAATCACGTGCCCTGAAAACCGTACATTGTATTGTTTTTGACTGCCAACAACGCCATCAAGTGGCCACGCCCGACTACGTTATAATTACCGAAATTTTAAAGTTAAAGGTGTGAAAAAAAAACCTACAAATTCCACTGAACAATAGATCAAATAAAGGAATTCTGGAGAGAGACATTAATTAACAGTGAGACTTTGGGGGAAAACTTGAGTTGAGAAGGAGAGTAGTAGACCTTTGAGGAGAGCAGACATTAAAAAAAAAAGCTGAGTAAAAGACATCTTCGTTTAAGACTGACCAAAATTTGAATGAATATGAGACAAATCTACTATACGAGTGAATCTTCAATAATGTGTGGCTAAGGGCCATGACGGTTACTGTTTGATCCAAACCCGCCATGTTTATATGGTCATCTCACCATGAAACAACTGCAGGTGTAGTGCCTGCCTGATGATCCACCTGCTATGCCATTAACACTCTAGTACTGCGAAGCCACTGCAGAAAGAAAAAAGAAATTCCATAAAAAAAAACGGAGCCGAAGAACGGCCGTCTGTCTCTACTAAAGAAGTGGAGGAATTCCACATGATGGCCAGCAGAATATTAGCCAACGTCAAAAAAAAAAAAAAAATCTAGATAACGTAAATGATTGACAAATATATATCATGCGTGCACATACTCTTCACATACCATTATATGCAATTGCAATTCCAAATATTAGTGAGATATGAATTAGACTCTTAAATAATACTTGAAAGAAAGACTATAATTGATAACTTATTTCAATATATTAAAGACATTCATATGATTTAAACACACACCTAACTGTAGCATTATATTTAATGATTTTATTGTACCTTTAAATGTTTCATGTATTTTTTTGTGTGTGTTACGGTATTATAGTAAATATTTTATTAATAGATTATTCTCTCTGTCTCCTCTCGTTTTCTTCACCATTCCAAATAGTTTAATCTACCTGGAGGGTTTGTTTATAATGAGTGCTTTATTTGAGTAGTAAGTAATACGTGCAGATAGTTGTACAGTATTAATAATCCCATTAAATTTTATAAATTAACCAAATGCTGTAACTCTTTAATAAGTGTAGCAGCTGAAAGACGTCTAGTCGGGAAAGATAACCTTGTGGCAATATTGGTATTGTTGCAAGTTCGATCAGGCATGGATATAACATCGGTTATATTTATATGTTCTCTCGCTTGGAGTAACGGAAATAATTGAAGTTTCAGATTTTTTTTTATTACTGTGTTGTTATCCTTTATTGGTATATTTTATTGAATATGTTGTATATTAACTGAAAAGACTGTCAGATCCCATAATTCCATTACAATATATATATAAATTATCTATTATTTTTAAGTTTTTAGTATTGGTACAGTAAATGAAAGTGTATAATTCCATTATACTTTAAATTGACTGGACACTTATAGTTGTTATATATATTGTGCTACTGAAATTGGAGATGTATTTCAGAATGTGATAAGATGTCAGTCATATATATATTTTCTTTGTTTCTTGTTTGTTTTGGATAATGAATATGTTAATTTATGAAATATTAACTGTCGCTATGACAACAATAATATTAATATAAAATTGTTTATTATTAATTGTATTATAAGATTATAAATTGATTTTATTCATTTTTAAAAGAAAAATAAATAGGTGAATAATAAAGTATAGTTTGAATAAAATTATTATTTATTACTGCAAAATTATAAACAACACAAAAGAAAGTTTAATATTTCAAATATATTTGTCCTTTTTACTTTTATAATATTATACTAGGAAATATGTATAGAAATATATTTTCAGTGTAATATATTGAAAATGTGATGTAGATTGTTTAATTTTTATTGAAATAAAAATTAGTACTAGTATACTAAAAACAAAAATTTTATTATAGGTAATAAATATGAAATGATTTTTTTTTTTGTCATTATTCTGTAATAAGATTTTTTTTTTATTAGAACACTATTAGAAATAGCTTGAGTAAATAGAGATGATTACTATAGTTATACTGATGTCAATAAGGAAATCTTATAAATATGCCTGAAAAGTTTGAACTCCTACTTCTCTCTCTTGTTGCTTTGAATGGAAGAACATATAGTTTTCTTTATATAATTTTTTTTTATTTACCTTAAAAGTATATAATTGAATTAACAAAATGGAGGGGTAAGAAACAACATTGTCTGCCTATGGACCGCGACAGTCTATTGTTACAATTGTATGGGAAAATGACAAATTTATTATTAAAAAAAATCGAAACTGCTTCATTACGTAAATCATCAGAATATTTTATCTTTTTTAAATGGATATTATGTATATTTTAAAGACAAAATATAAAGCAAAAGATATATAAGAGCCATATTTACTTGCTTATGCAATTTTATTAAATCGATTAAATTTTTTTGAGATATGAATCAGTTTAATTTCCATCATATTATCCTAAGTATAAGTTATCATCTATTCATTCATATTGTTTTTAAATAATACTTACTCCTGAAAAAATATCTCTTCATATCATTGTAAATATAAAATAATAGTTATGTGTGTAATGTTATATGAACTAAATTATTAATTGAAAGAATAATTTGAATATATACATAAGGCATCAGAATCGACAAAATATATTTTGAATTTAAGTTCTCACGAATACATTTTATCTTCTATGGAAAAAACACATACTATTGGTTTTGTAGTTTGAAATATAAACATCGGAACTGTGATGCTACACTTGGAATAAATTATTTACAGACTTTCATTCAGGTCATTTATTTATATTTGTCATTATTAATGATATATACATATTTGATTATCTTCATTTAAAATTATTTACCGATGAATAATATACACCTGGATCTCGTTTTACGCAATAGATAGGTTCATCAGATAACACGCGCAAACGAAATTGTGCAAAATTAGACGTAACTTACTTTGAAAAAGGAGAGATACGGACTGTGATTTTTCAAAAGTCGCTTAAAAGCAAAGCACCAACGTAAAATTACTTTAAAATTCACGCAAAAAAAAAATAAAATAAAATATGACTAATAAAAAATTTCAAATTTGAAAAAAATTGATACAAGACAAACTTTTTTTAACTATAATATTTAATTTTATTCAAAATAATATATTTTTATGCATAATTTACAGTACACTAATTTACATTTTTTAATACACGTTTTAATTATTAATGCTATTTGCCAATAAACAGGTTCGTTTGCAAACTGGTAAAAAATCAGATTCTTCACAAGAGGAAATACAGCTAGCGCCAACTTCACACTCATGTTGTGTTAATGGTTTTCTGGTGACAACGTAATTAGTAATTAATCTTTGAGACGATGATTTTATTAATTGTTTATGAAACTAACAACTAAAAATTAAATTCTTATTTTTGTCTTTAATTTTTAAATTTTCAATTCCGTTTAAAAATCAAATTATGTTTCACATCACATTAATTTCAAGTCGCCGTAAGTAATTTTTAAATTGTTAATTACAATTAAAAATCAATTTTAATTTTTAATTGTCAAATTTAAGTGTGCCCACTGTTATTACTCACCTTTTAAAAATAAACTTGTGGACACTAAATGATTAACAATTGATTACGTTCTTTTTTAAAAAAAATTTTATTGCAATAAATATTCACTTTATTTTGTTCTTAAATTCATATTTATAAATAGACAGAATCATCATATTTATATAAAGTAATCATTAAAAACCAGTCAACATTTAAACAATCCCTTTAGTGCAGGGGTCCCCAACCCTATGCCCGCGGGCACCATGGCACCCACAGACCATTTTATGTGTCCTTGCCACTATCCGAACATGATAAAAAATTATTTATCTGATACAAATAAATTTAATTTTTAAAATTTCTTATAAATTATTGTATTATATTGTAATCAAATTGTAGGGCATACTATACTTTTACAGCGTAAAAATATAAATGTTAATATTTTATTTTTGAAATAAATATTTTTTTTGTACATTATGTGTATTATTAACAATATCCAGTTATAATTTTACATTGAAAAAATAAATGGTGCCCGCCACCTGGCTGGTATTATAGAATGTGCTCTTAAGTGCAAAAAGGTTGGAGACCCCTGCTTTAGTGTCTATATAAGTATATTAGACCATTAGTAAGAGTAGGATTTCACCCTTATTGTTAAAAGAAGGTTGCCTTGACAACAGTTAGAAATTGTTGATTATTACTGATATTGGGTTTGTATAAGTATTAACTGGTTTTTAATGATTACCTATAAACCCATTTAGCCTTGAACATTATTACACTTATATAAAAAGATGTATATATTACTCATATTTTGGAAACTATTAGTGTTCCACAACATATTTGTGATGTATAGACATCTATGTTTTATATTTGTTATTAAATAACTAGATTAACAGACAATTATACATGTAAATATGAAATTAAGGTTAATTGATTTATTGTACATTCAATTAGATTGTATGTGTACATATTGATTGTTTACGATCTATTTGTCACACATATATAATTGATGCTTGTTAATTAATTTTTTTAATTTAATTTAAACTAAATAAACCTGTCTGATTATTTTCTGGTTGTGCAAACAAATTCATAGATTAATTATATTTGAGTGAGACAAGATAAATTGTCTATATCAGGAAAATATATTTGAAAAAACTATTTTTTTTGTATTGAATTCTATAGTTATTATCGGCTAGATATAAACTTTTTATTATTACTATATATATATATTGTAATGGTACAAAGATATTTAAGGGTTAACCTGAGATGATAGAAAATCAACCCAAACACAAAATATTTCAAATGTACAAATAAAATGAATGAACCTGAGAACTCAGCACAGATTATAAGTAAAAGCTCACCAGCATTACACAAAAACAATATTCATTCATTATCATGACAAACACTAAAATCAACAGTCAATCTTGTGATTGGATTTGAAATGAATCTACTATAGATCAGACTAATTATTTAGCCCTTGCTAACTTGGGGCAGATTATTTAAACAATAATTTGGATGCACAAACTTAAGTGCTAATTCATAAAATTATAACAATTAAAAAAATAATGCCGAGATATTAAAATCATCAATATTCTAATAACTTAGTGCCATTAAGGTACTAGTCAACTATAAACTAAATTTTTAAATAAATAATTAAAATGAAATGTAGTGCATCAACTTTAAAGGATATCCCCTTTGTGCCATCCAGCATTAGAGAAGTAAAGAAATCATCAACTAGATGTCCATAACACTAAATATAAACCCCTTCTATATAATAGACCAGGTCAGGCATGTCCAACATACAGCCTGCGGACTGGATCCAGCCCGCGTCATGAGTGTATGTGGCCCCGGAAGCATTTTTGATTATTGGAAATTGATATAGGTAAGTAAGATAGAAACTGCACTTTTTTTGCTACTTTCCATTGCATCGCAGTTCATAGATTCGCAGTAACTAACTAAAATAAGATTTAGTTTTTTGTCCCTTAAATTTTTTATATAAAAGATTTCTTTATGAATTTTCTTTTTGTTTATCTGGATCAGTAACATTTTTATTCTCTCCAATTTTAACTTTAATTAAATTAAATAGATAAATATGAAACAAAAACAGTTTTCATTGTACGTTATCTAAAAAATAAATTATACTAACTAAAAAAAAGAAAAATAAATTGCGATTTTAAAAACTCGTTTAAAATCAATTTTTATTTTTCTGAATGATTTTAGTAATACAGTTGTAGTTTTTATAGATATGTTATTGTAACGAACTCAACGAAGCTTTTAAACTAGACTACTAAAGCGAGCTTCTATCGCTTTATTGCGAATAAAGCTCTCGTGATTGGATGTAGCTTCTAATTGACACGCCTATATGTTTGCGGTCAATATTTTTATCACTAATTTTTTTTTATGTGTCATAGCATCAGCTGGGACGCGAACCCGCAACCCGGGCAACCGCCTGCAAGTGACTCGCATATTTTAAGCTAAAAAATTTTTTCATTCTAGGGATGACTTCCAGAAAAAGAAAAATTGATCTTGAATGCCGTATATTTAATGAAGAATGAAAGTGGAAATATTTTTTTACTATGTATAATAATAAGATGGTTTGACTTAATTGCAATTTGAGCATAGCTGTTTTAAAAGAATACAACTTGAGAAGACATTTTGAAACAAAACATGCAGGTTATGCACAAAATTTAAATAAAGAAAGCCGAAAAAAACAACCCGCAGATCTCTAAGTAAAATTGACCCAGCAGCAAAATGTATTTACACAGCAAAATCGATTACAAGAATCTAATACTGAAGCAAGTTTTCTAGTAGCAAAACGGATTGCTCAATGTGGAAACCTTTTACCGAAGGAGAATTTCTAAAAAAATGCATATTGGATGTTTGTGATGTAATGTGTGCAGAAGCTAAACATAAAATTGAAAATATAAGCCTGTCTCGGCAAACTATTGCCCGAAGAATAGAAGATATGAATGCTAATTTAAATGATCAGTTACTGAATAATTTAGAATTGGCCCATTTTTATGCAATAGCTCTTAATGAAAGTTGCGATGTAAAGGATACTGCTCAGTTATTAATTTTTATCAGAGTTATTACTGAAGATTTTCAAATTTCGGAAGAACTTTTGTCAATTGTTCCTATGAAAGACACAACAAAGGGAGATCTTTTCCGAGAGGTTGAAAAATGTTTTTTTAAACACAATATTGACTGGAAAAAATTGGTGAATGTAACAGCAGATGGATCACCAAATATGATTAGAAAAAATACTGGTCTCATAAGACGAACTGAAGACAAAATTTCTGAAATTGATCCAAATCATAAAATTATACCCATACACTGCATTATTCATCAACATGCATTATGTAAAAACATTTTAAAAAAACGATCATGTTACAAGCGTAGTTGTGAAATTAGTGAATTTCCTTCGATCAAAAGGATTGGACTCCTTGAAGAACTAAACACTAGTTATGTAGATGTACTATATCACAATAAAATCCGTTGGTTAAGCTTGTGAAAAGTTTTAAGACGTTGTGGGATCTTCAAGAGGAAATAAAAATATTTTTAACACTTAAAGAAAATGAGGATTTTCCTGAATTATCAGAACCAAAATGGATTTGTGATTTAGCATTTTCTTTGGATATTCTAACACCTTTCAACGAATTTAATGTATGTTTACAGGGAAAAAATTTATATGCTCATGATTTAGTACAAAGGTTAAAATCTTTTCAAATGAAGCTTAATCTTTTTTCTAGAAATCTGGCTGAATGCCAATTTGTTCATTTTCCAATATTAGAGACTGTATCATTAAATATTTCAAGAGAAAAAGTTCAAGAATTTAATAACAATATCCTTGCACTAATGACAGATTTCGAGCAGCGATTCAATTGCTTCCAGAAAATTGATAAAATTTTATCTATTATCCGAAATCCATTTTCTGTACATGTAGATGACGTTCCTGTTGATATACAATTAGAAATAATTAATTTACAATGTAATGAATTATTACATGAGAAATATCAACAAGAACAAGAAAATGTGTGCAATTTTTATAAGCAATTGAATGATGGAAAATATGGAAATTTAAAAAAACTTGCCAAGCAATATTTAGTAATCTTCAGCTCAACTTATATTTGTGAACAAACTTTTTCTTTAATGAATCTAAATAAAAGTACAAGATCAAGATTGAATGATTTACATTTAGAGGCTGTGTTAAAAATAGCTACTACAAGTATAGAGCCAGATATTAAAAAAATAATAAATGAAGCAAAGCGTCTCAATACGTCACATTAGTTTTTTTGTTAATTTTTTGTACTAAATTATTTAATTACATAATAAAATTTTGTTTAATTAAATGAATTGTTTATGTATTTAACATTTTTAAATTTTAATATTTCATCCGGCCCATGAAAAAAGTTTTCTTTCTAATGTGGCCCTTAGACAAAAACTGTTGGCCACGCCTGCAATAGACCATTACATACAAATCCAGCTCAGAGGGCAAAGTGTTATTGTGATCAAAAGATATAATACAATTGTATATTCTAAAATAATCTAGGATTGAGTAAATTCACTGAAATAACTTTAACAATGAAATATCACTTTGTTAATAACAAATAAAATAAAGATCCGCTGATTAGGTTATAAATATAAATTAAGCATTCTGATTAATATACAAAAAAATAAGCTATCACATTGTGATTTACAAATATGTTAATACATAAAATACCTATATATAAGCATGCTGATATACAGTATAATAATTTATGATCATATTTATTGTCATAAACCTATAAATGAACATTTTTATAATGCATAATTAATAATTAATTTAACATATAGGTGTAAGCATGGAAATGTGTGCACTTATTGGCATTTATAAAAAAAAACCTAGTAAACCATATATTTTCTTAATATACAATTAATTCAATATCAAAAATATACATAAATTCACACACATATATTAGAAGTCAAATATGTTCGAATTGTCATAGATTTAGATAAAAAAATACAGATAGTATGAATCAAAGTTACTGATTCATTACTTTTAATGGTAAGTTGTTGTTTTTTTTCTTTTTTACTAATTATTCCTAATTGTAAACATCTTTTAAAAAATACTCTAGCAAGTTCTTGTTTTCCAATCTAGAAAGGTTTTTTGAAGTTGTCACCCCCCCCCCCCCCAATAAGACAATCTATGAATCAATCCTTTGTCTTCAAGCAAAAATTTACTTGTTTTATTTTTAAATTAGAGATTTTAAATGGTATTTTTAAAGAATTATTTTAAATACCATTGTTCTCAATATATATAATACTACTCACCAACTGTATTTTATATATGATGTAGTATTTTTACCTGGACCTCTCTGTATATAGATAAAACAATATATACCTGGTCTCGTTTTATGCGGATTATTTTAATGCGATTTTGAAGTTATGCGATTCATGTTTCTTCTTAATATCTTTCATATTTCACTATATTTATTAGATATCAAGAAATTTAAATTATTAATAACTTATTTTCACTTGAATTTTTTTTCTTCAAAAATATAATGTTATATTACCAGCTAATGTGAATATGGCCTGAAGCTGTAGCTTCTATATAAATAACCTATTTATTTATACTAATGAATAAATTATAATAATAGATTTACACTTACATATAAAAATATCACAATAAATATTCAAAAAAATTTAAACTTTTAAAACGTATTTGTTATATATAACAGAAATAAATAATCTTTTAGATTTTTAAAATAAAAAACGAAAATTTTATAAACTAAAAATAATCTTTTTTTTTTTTCAGAATTGTCTTTCTAATGATAATATATAATCTTTTTGTTTTGATTGCGATCTCATTTTTTAAATATAGAAACAGAAAATCATTAACATAGTACAAAACTGAAAGTGGCATTAGCTGTACATCTTATCATGAATAAAAATAAAGTGGCTAACAGGTTTCTCTGGGCATAATTGCTGAGAGATTCTTGACTTCGTTTAAGAAGAAACCACAATACATCACATCTGATTTCTTACCAGTTTACAAATGAACACTAGCGATAATGAATAAAATATGTATGAAAAATGTAAAATTAAATACTGTAGTTAATAAAAAAGTTTGTCTTGTATTAATTTTTTCCAAATATTTGAAATTTTTTATTAGTCATACTTTATTTGTTTATTTTTTAATGAGAATTTTAAAGTAATTTTTCCTTGTTGATTTGCTTTTATGCGAATTCTGAAAATTACATAACCTATCCCCTATTTTTCAAGGTAAGTTAAGTCTATTTTTGTGCGATTTTTTTTAATGCGGGTTTTCTGTGAAACCTATCTACCGCATAAAATGAGACCCAGGTGTATGTATAAACTAATTCAACTAGTTGATTAACTCTCTGGGTAAGCTGGTCTCTTAAACAGTAGAATGGCTTATTTTTGTCTTCAGGAAAGATATAATCTGGTAACATTCAATCAACTCCATTTAATCTAGAATTTGATAGACTTCAGGCATAATATCTAGTAAACAAGATGGGTTACGGAGAACATACAAAATCAAGCCCTTTACTTATATGTGAATCCAAACTCTACCATTGTGAAATAGCAGTGGCTGACTTGCACCGTCTCTTGCCTTCAGTTATAACTTCACAGTAAATCATAATCTGTAAAAGCTTAAAAAAACTCTCCCTAATCTTTTTTCCAACCTTTTTATAGTCAGAATGAAATTTTAAAAAAAATTAAAAGCAACTTTTCTTTATCTTGATTAAAAAGTTAATGACTGTTTTCTATTTACATTAGTCATTTTAAAAACAACTTTGTAGGATCAAAATATGTTATACAAGCTTTAATTAAAAAAATTTAATCCAATCAAGCAAGATAGTGGAATTTTATAATTACCAGTATATCTATTAATATATATATATATGTGCTCTGCGCACAGATAATGAAGCTATTAAACGTAAGTAAAATTATCAAAAGTTACTGCCAAGCGCTTTTGGGACAGTTTATAATCCCATATTCATGACTACTTGTAACATAAACAAGTTTGTTTTAATTTCAAAATCAGAATATTAATTATTAGACCTTTTTAAATGTTTAATTTATAATAAAAAAATTTAAATTCAAAACTATTTAATCCTTAACTGTTATTCATATAGAAGATATCTCTAAAAAATTTTCCTTTCAACTTTATATATATACATGCACACACACTCCTATGTTGTATGCCATTAGACACATAACTGTCTTGTATCACTAGACATTTCTGCTACAAGTTAAAATGTATACCCCTTATGTATTTATCATATTTAGTATGTATACATAATAATGCATATATATTATGAGTAAATAAGCAAATATCTTGGATTGAAGAGGAGAGTATTCATTTATTCAACACTCAAAAGGTGCGTGCTCAATTAGCTTGAAAGGCTGATATTGGAATAAAATGCATATATATTGTAAATGAACACTAAATATATATTTTACTTTAAATCAATATCACACATATAGTATATTAATAATACGCTGATGCATTGCGGCGAAACTTTTTATGTAATAATTTGTAGGCCTTTGTATATATATTCTAATTTACAGACTTAGTGCTTATATGTTATTAGACATTTCTGCAATAAGTTACTATAAATACTATTAATGCATGTATTAATTTAGTATGTGTACATATATATATAATAAATCAGTAACTAAGTTTTCTATATACAAATTTTTGATAGATTTATTTTTATTTTAACAGTTGTTTTAAAATAAAAATAGAAACTATAGAACAATTTTAAATAGAAAACATAGTAACTGATTTATTATACTTATATAATCATGTACACATACTAGATATGATATATACATTAAGAGTTTAAAATAGTTAAAAAAATTTAAATTAAAAGAAAAAAATTATACTGCCCTCTCGTGATCTTTATTTAAAATAAATAAAAATTCTAAGATATAAATCCTTTGATATTAATTTTTTGGGAGGAATGCACCAGATGATAGCCGAGGATCTAGAGAAAAGGTTTAGAATAAATAGTTGTGCTTCTTGAATTTTTTTTATATGGAATATTGTAATTTCATAATTTTGGGGAGTTTTAATACACCATGATGGTTTGAATACTTTATTCTATTTCACCTTGGTTTTTAAAAATAATGGTGATGGTAAACATGGATAAACTCATTGGAGAACAGATATCATGATTTCCTCCTTTTCCAATCAATTTAAAAAATATCTATTTCTGCTTCCAAAATAAAAGATTTTATTGATTTTTTCCTTGGCCATATTAGTTGCAACCATGATTCTAATTAAAAATGTAAACAAAATTGTTAGAAAAAATGCATCTTTTAACTGTTAAAATTACAGCAAAATGAATGAAAAAATGAAAGTAAAGTAACAGTTAACAATTTTTTGTTCTTCTGTGCAATTGTTTCTCGTTGCACTGAAATAAAAACCAGACTGAAGTTCTTTTTTCAAATTTATACTACATTATATTATTTACATTAAATTATTTAGAATTTTTAAAAAAATGTTTAATAACTTTTTTAATTGATCAAAGCCTTGTTATTTATCATTAGTGTAAGAATAGCAAAATTAGCATATTGCACCATGTCAAAACTACCTAGAAATATATATATATAACTGGGTCTGTGGTGGATAGGTTCCACAGAAAACCCGCATTAAAAAAATTGCACAAAAATACTTAACTTACATTGAAAAATGTGATACATTCCATAATTTTCAAAAATTCGCATAAAACCAAAGCAACAAGGTAAAATAACTTTAAAATTCACATAAAAACAATGAAATAAAGTATAACTAATAAAAATGTCAAATATTTGAAAAAAAAAACCTGATACAAGACAAACTTTTTTTAACTATTTAATTTTATTCAAAACAATGTTTTTATGTGTAATTTATTTTACATTTTTTCATACATATTTTAATCATTATTGCCATTTGACAATATGTGAGTTCGTTTGTGAACTGGTAAGAAATCAGATTCATCACAAGAGGAAATACAATTAGCGCCAACTTCAGTCTTGTGTTATGTTAATGGTTTTCTGTCGACAATGTAATCAGTAATTAAACTTTGAGACAATGATTTTACTAATTATTTATGAAGCTTGCAATGTCCAGACTGTTACGTCTAGCTATTAGAGAATGCACTTCCATGAGTGCAACTATATATATATATAATGTTTCCACAAGTGTGTTAATAATGACTAATGGTTAAATTTTCTTTTATACACATATATACATGGAGAAACTTTTAGACAGAAAAAATATTTAAGAACTTTTAAAGATACATTCTTTTTAAGTAGAAATTAAACTTTCTTAAATATTTTTACTTGTAACTTTTTTCTGTTTAAAAGGTTCTCCATGTATATATGTGTATAAAAAAATATAAACATACACATACAACTATTTAGCTCTCATTGGAATTTAAGAGCTCATTCATAATTCAAGTCATTAACAAAAAATGATTTTACAATTGATTAGAAAGTTGAAGACTTTCTCGAATCATTTTTGCTGTGAAATGAACAGGTTCCACTTCTGTTTCATTACCTTTTTCTAAATCTTCTACAGTATCTAAATTTATTGCCAAACCTTTTTCCAACAGGCATTTAAAGTAAGTAAAATTTAATGCATGTATATAAAACGGGAAAATCCCGATTTTAAGTGAAATATAAATTTCTTGAATGCATGAAAGAAAACCACATAAAAAGATATTAAGAAACATGAATCACATAACTTCAAAATTGCATTAAAAAATCCACACAAAAAAAACCCAGATATATGTATACTGATGTATTAAAAAAACATCTAATGCATTCTGTGTTTACATATTGCAATCAATATTCAAGGTTGTTTTTTTTTTACAATATGTATTATGCAAATCTAAATAAAGACCACTTTATACTGCATATATATATATATGCTAGCTATGAAAATATTTTTGTCATAAAATGTCACATTTTATATTAAGCACAATAGACATGTTTCTTGAAATAATTTTAAAAATTTTCGATTAGTGCAAACTATTTAAATAAATATTAAATATATGAATCTTTTTCAATTTATCTGTATGCAATTATGCATATTTTTTTAAAGTTTTATGCTGAATAAAATTTTCATTTTTTTTCCATTCTTCATTTTTATACATGTGCGATAACATTACGAGATGTTTTAAAATTGAGCAAATAGATTATTTTTAATTTAGATTTAGTAATTTTTGATCATATAAAGTTCATTATTATGAAATCATTTTTTCCTCAAAACAACAATTATGATAACTCAATTACAATACAATGAACATGCTGTAAGGAAAGTATTGTTAGTAAAAAAATTTAATCAATAAAAGTGAGTAAATATAATGTATAGTTTTTAAACTAATATACATATTTTAGAATTTAATACAATGTTAATATATTTGGTTGTATGTCATTACAATATGATTTTGATTACTGCACTGAATGAAATGCTTTTTAGGGGGTTTTGTAATTATTAACAATGAAAATTTTTACTTTGGATATATTATTAATGAAGTGATTGTCTTGCAAAGATGTTGGATGAAAATTAAATAGATTATTGTACATTCATTAATCGTATTTTACATTTATAATCAAAATATTGTATACAGTACTAATATTATGAATAAATCCTGTACTATGTCAGTATCAAAGTCGCTGTTTTGCTTTTGGATGACATAGTGTTAATAACTATCCTATGACATCATCAATCTTACAAAATAACCACCAAAATTTTTTTTTTAAAATCGTGATGATGATGTCAATCTTTGATAAAAGATGTGCGCTAAGCTAGTTATACGCTTATATTTAATATCTATTGTTTCTTTGCAGTATTTTTAATATTAACAAAATTTAAATCTAAATTGTGATCTGAAATTGTGAACAGGTTAGAGTAAGGCCTTGTTAAGGTTCCAATTAATACACTTCTTTTCTATTAAATATCAATGATTGATCTATCTATCACTTATAGATCTTATGAGACCAGGTAAAAATGGATTTTTTCATTTGATTAATAGACTGCATTGATATGAGAAAGTGTTATTTGCAAATTGATTTAAAAAGGACTCCAGAAAGCCTGACAACATAGTATGTTATGTGCATATGAAAATATATATTTTCAGGGTTACATAATTAATAGTTGCATGTTTGTATGATTTTTAAAATTAATATTTTTTTTTTATAAAATCTTTATAGCTAATTCAGCACATACATTGTTTTTAAGTGCTGTTAATACAAGATTTACAAGTGTCTAGTAAAATAATAATTTGTAGATATGTCTAATTTATTACTGAAGGTAATATGATTTCATTCACAGATAGACATGTATATTAATGAACATAATTTAGTGATTTTATTATTTATTGAATAGGATACAATGGCAATGCAAAAACTTTTAATGATTTGATTGAAAGTCAAACTAACCATAATAATGTTCTTTTATGCCAAGTACATGTAACTCCACGAATGCTCACAGAAAAAAAATGATAAGAATTTCAAAACTAGTTAGGGGGAAATTTCAAAGCATTCAGCTAGTATCGCTAGGGTTTTGTTATCATCTGTTCAGATTTTTTAAATTGTCTTCTATTTACCTTTTCTTCTTTATCCATAGTTTATTTTTTTCCCCATTTGGAGTTTTTTTTCTTAGCCCGTTCAGGGTTTCCATCTTTTTGACGGCCTGTTTTCCCCCTTTTCATTCCGGGTTTGTTGTCTTACCAGGGGTTTTAGTGGGGTGGGGTTTGTAGCCCGGGTATTTTTTTTCTCATTTCAAAGTGTTTAAAAAAACACTATCTATTTGTGAACACTCGTGTGGGGGGGAGCAGGAAGTGTTTGGGGTGATACCGCCCTGTGCTTCCTCGGGTCTCTTCCGAGGTTTCTGAGCTGGTGGTTAGGGGGGAAGGCGGGAGTTTAGATGGTTTGGGTGGAGCTGCTCACATGAAATGGAAAAAAATCCCATAAGCAACCTAGTGTGACTATACATAATGTATGGAAATCAAATCAACTTTGCTGAGAAAAAGGAGAAATCAGGAGGAACCTCATAGATAAGTATATGAAATTACTAATACTGTTGCTTTGGCAGGATGGCTCAGTTGGTTAGAGCGTTACCTTAAATTTCAATAATCAAGAATCTAAGGACCCAGGTTCGAATCCCATGCTAGTATGTCACTGGTCAGGCCAGAACACCTGAAGAAGAGGGGAGAAAATACCTCTCAAACGTTGTGCATATACTAACCTGTTTGCTGTGATATTACTAACAGTTAGTGCATATACTAACCTGTTTGCTGTGATATTATTAACATTTGTTTGCTGTGATATTACTAACAGTTGGTGCATATACTAACCTGTTTGCTGTGATATTACTAACAGTTGAATGCATTTGGAATATTTAACTAAAAATTAAACTTTTCTAAAGACATTCAACACACATATTAGATGATGGAAATAGTCCAATATAAAAATACAGCTAGAACACCATCATCACAAACCTTCAGAAAAACACTAGTTAGAAATGAGTTTTTAGATTTGTCAAAATTGTTTTCATAACATAGTAATCCAAAATGACCTGTTAATGACAAAAGTTAATATATATATATATTTTTGAGGAAAAAAAAATATTAAAAAATAAATAAAAACACCAAAATATTATTTTTTTAAACTTTTTAATTTTGTTGATAGAAGTTTAATTAATTGAATGCAGTATGAATGATTAATAAAATATATACAGAGTTAATAATGTTAAAATAACCTGTTAATAAAAATAATGTTATTTTTAAGTGACTTTTGGTTCACCCTGAATAAAAGTTAATTTATATTTTTAAAATGCAGATATATATTGATCATAATAATCTTAGAAATAATACTTCCAAACATGATTTACAATAAGATTACTAGCTACTCACAAAAATATTGTAATGGGGCACATACATACGTTACATTGTTTTTTATTAGTAAACATAAAAAGAATAAAAGTTCACAAATAAAACTTCCTTTTTAAGAATAAAAAATTGAAAATTAAAATTCTATACTAAACTCATATATATAAAATCGCACAGATGAAAAAAAATTATTAAAATAAAACTTTATTAAAAATAGAAAAGGTATTTAAAAGATTTAGAGATAAAAATATATCTTTAATTTTGGAAAACACATTAAGTAATCAGAAAATGGAAATGATTAATTTAATTAGTCAAATGTAAACTAGTCTTGGGCATTTAAATGTATAAGCATCGGTCAGATAGGAAAACAACAGAAACTTAATAGCCAATGAATGAAAAACAATGGAATCGGACCTCAGCGAAAGGACCATCACATTGTCGTGACGTAATGTCCATTGGATCTGAAAGGCTACTATAAAAAGTGAGTGGAATAGATTATGAGATGTGACTATATGTGTTAGTGCGGAGTTGAAGGAGAAGGGATTGAAAAGACACACACATCAATCCCTTCAGTTGTTATAAAAAAAAAAATGAAACATCGCTTTTCTTACACTGAGGACAACAGGATCATCGAGGGATTTAATGTGGATTCCAAATGGCATGCAATGGATAAAGAGGAACGTTTTAAAAATCGTAAGAACTTTAAAAACATTTTGAAACACTAAGAACTTTAAAATATAAACTTTCAGTCTTTAATTTATAAGAAATAGAATTCTATCTGACCAACGTTATTTATTAATTAGATATTTTATTTAATGTATTTCTTTTGTAAAATCATTTCCATTTTTTTTTTTGTTCTTTAAGTTTATTTATGATTTTTGTTGTGCGATAAATTAAATTATATAAATGTTAAACTTAAGTCAGGCGTGAATGGCTATATAGATTTGTAAAGTTATATTAGGGGAGGGTAATCTTAGATTATTTGTTTCGTAGTTAAATTGGTCAATGGATTGGATATATTGGTGTAATTAGTAGATGTAGGAGATCCGTTACGGGCAGGATTGCATATATATTCGCCACACACCTTCTGTTTGCCTATGGATGGGTTTGTAAGTCGGCAAAGGACCGCAGTCCATTCCTATGTAGTTTTTTGTCTATTGTTCTACTTGCCAACAGATGTAGCATTACTGTTGGTAGAGAGACAATGTCTTCTCTAACTCTACTTACTGTTCAGATGTACATTCCTGATAGTATAGTATTTTGTGTTGTCGTATTTTCATGCTACATTGAATACATAAATGTATCAGATGGATTGGAGCTGGTTTGACTGCGAACTTTTGGCCTAAGGTCAAATAAGGAAAGAATATTTTCTTTCAAATGCAAATCTATGTAGTCTATTCATACTCGACACTCTAAATAAAAATGCATTAAATTTAAGTTGGGTATGGAAGTTGTATGGATTCGTTATCGGTTAATTATGTTTTTGGTTTTCATATTTGATCAAAATATATAGACATTCGGTAAATAATGATACCTTACGGTGAGTATCTAAAATGTATTTATTCGGATGTCTTTTAAGTTACTGGTGTCACTGCGGTATCTTATGACGAATACCAGTGGGTTTCTTGTATTCCCTATGCAATTGACGGGATCAAAGATTTTGTATTTTGATCGTTTATGTTTATTTTGAAATGTTTTTGACCGTGTAATCTATGTAACCGATCTATACTCAACATTTTAAAAACACATTTTATAAATCCGTCTGTGCGAACTTATAATAGTATAAAAATTAAAATGTAAATTAAAATCTAAAATAAAAGTTAAAAATAATGTTAAGTGTTAACGTAAACATACTAAAATAATAATGTTAAATTTATATATATATATGTGCGTAAATAAATGTTTGTGTGTATAATTACTGGCAGTGGCTTATTTTATTCTTTTTTATATATTCTTAGATAAGAATTTTTTATAAAATATAAATCTCTGTTCTTCCACTGAGCTAGTGACAATGGGCTAATGACCGGATATCAAAATATATAAAAAAAATTTTTTTTTTTTTTACTTACGTATCTGCCTACTTTATAAATTTTTCTAGGTTCAAAGGCCTAGATGGCGCCCAGTAGTGCAGTTTACGTTAAGTCAAAATCCGGATCGTTATAATATATCCATGTAATAATTTTGAGACTTCAATTTAAAATCATCCCGCAGAAAATTGCATATTGGATTATTTTAGTATCATTGAAAATATATAATTGAGTTAATTTTATACAAAGAGTAGTAATTTTTGGAGAAAAAAATT
This sequence comes from Epiperipatus broadwayi, assembly GCA_028023455.1. Lineage (NCBI taxonomy): Eukaryota > Metazoa > Onychophora > Udeonychophora > Euonychophora > Peripatidae > Epiperipatus > Epiperipatus broadwayi. The sequence continues at coordinate 639,851 of JAQFVV010012672.1, read as the reverse complement.
TTTTTTATTCTTATCAACAAAAAAAAAAAAAGATTTTATAATAAAATGAAAGTTCCAGTCTTGTTGTTATTTAAGTTTACAACAACATAAAACTGCTTTAAAACTAGATATGGATATAATGAGGAAAAATAAGTATATTGTTGAAATATTATAAGTTTTCTTAAACCAGAAAAATCATTAATCTAGGTAGGATAGAAAATCAAGACTTACACAAAGTGTTTTAAATAGATTTTTTTTTCATAGAAGTATATGTACAAATCTTTTTACACAATTTTAAAAATTTTCACTCAGAAAAAAAAAAATCCACCCATCTGGTAAATGCTACAAAACCAAAGAAAAAAAAATAAAGCTTTTTTAAAGTTATTTATCAGTGATTCCAGGCTGCTAATGAGATAAAATCAAATTTCTTTAAAATCTTGAGAAATTCTGAGATTAAAGCATTAATTATCTTATCAGATAAAGTCTTTCAAAATTCTTTCAATCAACTAATACACATTTCACATAGATTTTGGCTAAAAATGAAAGCTATCAATAACAAAATCTTTCAGCTACAAATTTACAATATTTAATTGAAATTTTTTACATTCAATAAAAAAATTATAATATGTTTTTTTCATTATTTGTATTAAATGTTTATTAAGATAATTTTCAATTACCAACATAAATAATTACTTCAAATAAATCTCTTAATACTAGAACCAGCTAATTGATTATAAAGCTAAATAATATACAAAAATTAATAATACCTATTCCTTACCCCAAATAAATGAAAAATATTAAAATGAGTTAAAAAATACCTGGGATTTAGTAAAAAATAATTTGTAAAAAGATTTTGAGTAAAATAAAAAAATTGAAGAATCATTTGTAATTAAATGTAGTTGCATACATATTTTCCCTCATGAAAATACTTTTTCAAAGATTTATAGGAAATTATTTGCTCAATAATTAACCATATAAAAAAAGATAGCCACAAACTATCCAAAAGAGTATGGAAAAGATAGCAACATCTATTAATCATTCAAATCGATTCTCTGAAAATAATAGATTTCTATTTATTATAAGGTCATTGCTTGGAGAAACCAGAGAAAATGTTGATGCATCACATTATATAGACAATTTTTTTTCCCCATGTTCCTCTATCAGGTATTGATTAATGGAACTTTTTCTTAGCAACAATTTATTTATATCACTAAGCTAAAATACTCAGAGCATAATACTGCCAAATAACTATAAAGATTGCAATAAGGACAATTTAAAATACATTTAATTGATGATGATGTTAGTAATCTGATAAACATTAAAATTTCTAAGTCTATACTGTTCCATTACATACTATTCTGCAAATGAGATTTTTTTGGTCATGGTTGTAGATAGGTGTATATTTCATTCAAAATAAATGAAAACACTGACAGTTTAAATTTTTTTAAATTATATTATTTCCCAATAAAATTCAAATAATCCAGTAAAATATGTTGGAAAAAATTAGAAAAATTCTGAGTGAAAGTTTTCACTTTTATAATGAAGTAGTGCATAACCATTACTTGAAGCTATGTTCAGTTATGTATAGCAGTTGCTTAATGATGCAATGCAAATACTTACAATTTTTTACATTGATTTATTACAGATAGATACAAAGAAAAAGTTCATATTTCATCAAAATTGATTTTAATTTTAAAAAATAAAAAGCAAGAATTAAAATAGGTAATAATGTACATGTTAAAACTTGTGTTTACATAATAGCTAAATATAAAGGGAAATTGTAACTTAACAGAAATAATAAATTCTGCCTTTCTATATAGTTTTTAATAATAACAAATATTATCAAACAACCCACCTGGACACGAGGGTATATTAGATGGACTCTGGGGTATCCTTCCACTGTCATTAGATGGACTCTGGGGTATCCTTCCACTGTCAGAGTTCCACAAGCACTTGAAACCAATGGTATTACCAAAGTCAGACACAATATGATAGTCAATATACAAATATTTCAAACAAAAGCTGCAGTCACATTGTGCCTTCACACCACCTGAAGATCTATTTGGCCAACCAGAGTTAGATAAACCTTTCCATGCTACTGATTTCTTGCTGAAGCTAACCACAATTCCAAACTCTTGTCATCCAGGACCACATGGAATCCCCAAATTTGTATTTTTCACATCTCACTCAGTTTACCACCACATATCTATGTGATTTAGCAAATTATCTATAACAAAGGGTGTTTAACATAAAAGATCTATATCCAATCTCCTTAGTTCCATTCATCAAAAAACAAGCTTCAATATCCAATCTATCTAATCTGCGACCAATCTCCATGAGCTCCCTTGATATTAAAATTTCTGGAAAAGATTCTAAAAGATAAAATCGAACCATATCTCCTCCCTCTATTATCACCAATACAACATGCAAAAAAAGGCTTCTCAACAGACCAAGCTGCCCTCATTTTCATAACCACTGTAAATTCAGTTAGAGAGCAGAAAAAGTATGCTCCAATGGCTGTTCAAATTGACATTGAGGCTGCTTCTGACTCAGTCCCTATTGAAACTTTTAATTGAGACACTTGCAGACACCAAAATACCTTGCTATCTCTTATGCCTACTAACCAATCTACTCCTTAGTCGTGAAATCCATATTACAATTAATGGTAGAACATCACCTTCCTTCTCTCCCCACCAATCCATACCTCAAGGATCTCCACTCCGTTATTATTTATGTTCTACATTAACCCTCTCATAAACAAAATACAACAAAAATTACAAGGAATCCAAATTCCATACACTGGACTATGTATACCATGTATTGCATACATGGATGATTTTACTGTTTTTCTTACATCCAAAAAACAACGACCTACTCTGGAAAAAATACTTAATGAATACCCCCTCAAATATAAACTCAAAATCAATATTAACAAAACATCAGTTTGGTTTCATTACACTGGCAAGATAAATACACACGTTTATCATGGGAAACCAACTAATTTTCTTGGGTTTCCTTTCTACCTAGGGCCCTCTGCAATGAGACAAAAGATCCAGAAAAAGCTGAAAGATGATGCTGAACATACAACCCCTTCTCTCTACAATCTACCTCTCATTATATGCAAAAATATGCCTTTTCAATCAGCTTGTAACTACAAAAATAACCTATTACTCACCAATCATAAATTTCACTAAATCTTTCATTTCGTCCATTTACTCACTCTGCAGCAAGCTATTATGGCGCAGAAAAGTAGTCTCCATCTCTGTAAAACGACTTAATCTTCCAATAATCAGAAATGGATTAGGTCTTCATTCCATACAAATTTTTCACAAACAAAAAAGTATTAATCTCCTAGCTGCCTTGATAAGTTTTCCAGCTCTCGAATGCATCCTTCAAATAACACCCACAGACCGACCACCACCATCACAAGGATATTGGTCTTTGCTCGCAAACCAACTTCAAAGCATTTATGATCAGGTGTCTTTTTTGGGTGTTGGTAGATACACCTATTGGACTATTTATAATATGTTATACCCAGACATAACAACAGATCCTTACTCACCCATGCTAAAAATGAACAATAGTCGTTTGATGCAGCGATTTAAAAAATGGTCAATGGAACCCAAATTTTTCGACTTTCTTTTAAAGGTAAATCTTCATGCTCTACCTACCTCCTATTTCCTTAAATACCGCAGGTTTTACAACAAAATTGGTGCTGTTTGCTCTTTGTACCACAGGGAAGAAGAAACACAATAGCCCCTATTTCACACCTGCACAGTTCTTAACAAATACTGAGAAATTATGATTAACATCTATAGACAAAATAACATATATCAGCAGCTCGTGCAGCAACTTTCTGTTTATATAGTTTCTGGTGCACCAGATGTACTTTCTGCCTTGGAGACGATACCACAAAGCACCCAGCCACATTCTCTAATAAGCTCAAATAACTGAAGGCCAGAGATGGCAAAATTGCACAGCCAGATATATTTGCTGCTACATGGTCACTATTAAAAACCTGAGACAAAACATAACCTCAGAAAATAAAATAAGACTTTTCTGTAAACAAGAACAATTTTTTTTGTTGTTGTTGTTTGTTTTACATATCCCTTTTTTTAACAATTTTTTCTGTTTGTTCCAAAGCTATATAGTTTTAAACCATGTATTTTCAACAATGTAATTTTTGGAAAACAACAAATTCATGTAATCTATTTTTGTACAATAAAGTATATTATTGAAACACACAAATATTATCTATTAATCAGCAGTTATTTTCTACTGATATTTTTCTAATGATTTGTTAAACGCTACATTAATCAATGCATTCTACATTTTCATGTTTTACACTTTTATTTTGGATATTACTGAATCAACTATTTAATTTAAGAGAAAGGATATGTAAAAAGGTGAAAATGTGTTTAATAAAATAAATTGGAATGTTACATGAATCAACTATTATAATAGCATAAATTATAAACTGAGTACATGAAGCAAAGAAATAGTAACCCATTTTCCAAAAGAATTTGATCATGGTTTTAATGAGAGTTAAGAAACCATTTGCATAATAAAAATGTTCTCAAATGCATTCTAATTACACAAGATATTGAAGTATTTCAGAAGTTTACTGCAGAAATTAAAAGATATTAAGAATACAAAAAAAAAAAGGATCAGCATGTAATGTATAGGGATATATTTCAAGTCAGATTAGTTTGATTAATGAATTCAAAACTTTTTAAAAAAAAAAAAAAAAAATTCTATTTGTCTTGATAATTTCAACCAATTTGATAACATAGTTAACAAAAATATAACATAACAAATTTGTATCTATTCTATAAATTTTTTGATGGCGAGACAATGAAGAAGCCCAGGGCTGAAAAATGCATTCATGTGGTTAGCATGTTTTTTTTAATAGGTTAGCACAGGGGTACCCAATCTTTTTGCACTTAAGAGCACATTCTATAATACTGGCCAGGTGGCGGGACCATTTATTTTTTCAACCAAGTGGCGGGCACTTTATTTTTTCAACCAGGTGGCCGGCACCCTTTATTTTTTCAATGTAAATTTATAGTTGGATATTGTTAATAATACACATAATGTACAAAAAAATATTTATTTCAAAAATAAAATTTTAACATATAATTAACGTTTATATTTTTACGCTGTAAAAGTATAGTATGCCCTACAATTTGATTACAATATAATACAATAATTTATAAGAAATTTTAAAAATTAAATTTATTTGTATCAGATAATTTTTATCGTGTTCAGATAGCGGCGGGCACATGTAAAATGGTCTGCGGGCACCATAGTGCCCACAGGCATAGGGTTGGGGACCTCTGGGTTAGCAGATATTAAGATATATGTTATAAATGACCTTATCTTTTGAGATAGAAATAAAAAATAATGTGTCTGTTTATAGTAACTTAATAAACACATGTAAGCAAAAAATTTCTAAAGCAACATTTCAAATGACTAATTGCAAACTAAGACAAATTCAGAAATATCTTAAATGATAAGAAAAAAAAGTTGCAGAAAAAATTCAATGCAAATTTTGGTTTCTAGAAGTAATGAATTTGAAGATATGCCAATATTATTCAATGATGTCTGCATATAAAAATATATGCAATCATTTAAAGGGAAAAAAATTCTAATATCCAAAATAAGACATTGATTTTGAACAGTATTAAAAAAAGTGGCAAATAATCAACTGAATATTTTCTTATTACTTATAAAGATATTTTAAAATCTTTCATACACACACAAAACACAATATATATTTTACACAGAAATGTAACATATGAACTGGAATGGAACTAATTAAAATCTTGTATCACCATTTTCATCAAATTACAAGTTTGAATTGAGTGAGAGAAGTTATGTTAATGGCCATTTTACTTCTAAAACAAATACACACAACCGACAAAGAATATATAAATCATTTTTGATAAATATGTAAATAGATAAAAAGAGCTTTTAAAAAGCTCACTGCAAAGCAAAGTTCTCTTTAACAGCATTTTGCTTCCATTGAGACACATTGAAAGAGAAAGTATTACTTATCAACACTGCCAATTACAAAGTGAGGAGAATTTTAATGGATATCCATCTTTGTTTTATATCTAACAATAAGGAATCTGAAAAAAATTTCTAAATTTTACTCAGTCCAGATTTAAATTTCACGTTGTGTGTTCTAACTACATTAACAAGGGGCCTTTCATGGTAGCAATATCTATACATGTACTGTAATATGGACCAATAGTGTCATCTCTCTATAACTATTTATGCAAGTTGACAGTTTCACAATTAACTGGAATTGAACAAATTAAAAGGATACACCTTTATGTGGATTTTTTAAATATGATTTTTGAAGTTTTGCGATTCATGTTTCTTCTTAAGATCTTTGTACGCGGTTTTCTTTTATGCGATAAAAATTATTAGATCAGAATTCAAGCTCCGATAACGCACTATTACTTTAAATGTAAATTTTGTGCACTCAAACGTCATATTTAAAGTAATTGCGCATTATTGGAGTTTGACCTCCATCTAATAATTTCAATATTTTCAGCGCTTTATAATAGTACTGTAATAGATTTTATGCAATAAAGAAGTTCATAATTCACTTAAAATCAGGATTTCACCATTTTATATACAGACATTAAATTTTACAAGATTATAATGTAAATCTGTTCAAATGTTATAGATGCCTATACTATGCATGTTGTTGTTTTTGCATTTTAAATCACATTCTATTTTTGCTTTTAAAAAAAAGGAGTATGTAATCAATTAATCATTTAGTGTCTGCAAGTAATAAATTTTACAAAATGTAAATCTGTTCAAACATTATACATGCTTATACTATGCGTGTTGTTTTTGCATTTTAAATCACATTATATTTTTGCTTTTTAAAAAGAGAGTACGTAATCAATTAATCATTTAGTGTCTGCGAGTTTATTTTTAAAAGGTGAGTAACAGCGGTGGGCACAATTAAATTTGACAATTCAAATCTGATTTTTAATTATAATTAACAATTTAAAAATTACGTAACGTGATCTGAAATTAATATAATGTGAAACAATGAAATTTGATTTTTAAATGGAATTGAAAATTAAAAAATTAAAGACAAACATAAGAATTTAATTTTTAATTGTTAGTTTTAATTAAATTTTGCCCAACAGTGGTGAGTATGTGACTTTTTATTATCATAAGTCTAAGTTCTTATTTTTATTTTAAACTTTTAGTTTACCCTAATGGAGAGGTAATTATAAATTTATTAAGCATATATACATTACGTAATATTTTATTAAGGCTGTAAACATCAAGAGTATGCGCCTAAAAATGCGAAGATAGGGACCTCTACAGGTCTTAAACACAAGCTTACGACTTTGGAAGAAAAGTGCGGACACACTCTTTACTTCAACCTACTTTCTATATGAATAGGTGAAACTGACACATTTAGATCTAAGAGCATGAAGCTATTCAATACTTCACTAATGGAAAGGGAAAAACACCCAAAAAAAATGAATTTCTTTGGAAACAAAAATTTCAATTTTAGATCGCTTACCGAAATGGAAAGGATCAACAGTGATTGGAAAACATTTTAGTTTGGGCAAGTGTACTATAAGAGCAATTAAAAAAAATAAAGTTGGTGCTAGTTGTATTTCCTCTTATGACGAATCTGATATCTTACTAGTTCACAAACGAACTTGCATATCGTCAATTAGCGATAATGATTAAAATACTGTACATGTATGAAAAAATGTAAAATACTGTAAATTACGCATAAAAATATATTGTTTTGAATAAAATTAAATACTGTAGTTAATAAAAAAGGGAAAAAAAGTGTCTTATATCAATTTTATTCAAATTTGAAATTTTTTATTAGTCATATTTTATTTCCTTATTTTTTTTTATGCGAATTTAAAAGTAATTTTACGTTGTTGCTATGCTTTTACGCGATTTTTGCAAATTACAGTACGTATCCCCCATTTTTCAAGGTAAGTTAAGTCTATTTTTGTGCGATTTCTTTTGTGTGCGTTTTCTGAGAAACCTATCTACCACATAAAACAAGACCCAGGTGTATTTGGCAACATGAAATACAGAAATAAAAATATTGCATTTTTTTTTTAACATATAAAGTCAGAACCTGATGAAATTTCATAATATGTGAAAAAAATGTGTATTTTTGACTTTTAAAAATAATTTTCAATGATGAACTAAACCTGGCATCTTTATGAAGGATTGATAATATAATTAAAAAAATATATAGCCAGAAAAGAAACAGAGCTTACACAACATATACGCGAATTATTCACCAGAGTACCAAAATAATTCATATTTAAGTTTACAAGTGAAACATTCACAATACTTTATTGTTTTTGATGTCAAACCAATAATACTGAAGTGATGGTTTTATGAGTTTAAGAACTGTGACAATGACTGGAATCATTTAGATGACAGTGTTCTGGAGAAACTCGAATCCCCCAAAACATTAATTCAGTCTGCAGCTAAGATGCCTTCAAGCTGAGTAATAAAAAAGTATTCAGATATCTGCCCAAATTATGATATCTCTACCACTATGTTTCACAATTTACAAAAGGTAGTTGTGACTGTTAAACATTAACTCTTCTAGTGGTGATAAAAATATGTAATCAATGATTCATTCATATCTAATGTATTTTATTGTCATTCTCATTACTAATCAGAACCCTACAGTTATGTTGAGTAACATCTAAAAAGAGTCTATGCATATCCCTAAACTTAGCAGAGCTATATAAAAATGGAAAACTGTTAACGTCAAGGGTGTTAATATGTAGTAGAGACTAGGCAGGGGTTTAAACAAGGATCATAGGGATAGCAATACCATATGCATGCTGGTTGAGAGCATCTTGCTAGCAAATTATACATGTTTGACCGTTACAATATAGATGTCTCATCACTATATAAAAAAACATAGTTTTGAAAGCTCTCATTTGAAAACTCATTAGAAATTTTAAATTTGAATTGGAAAAAGCTTTCTTAAAGCCACTTTTCACTTTCAAATTATCGGATATAATTATTTAAAAACTTAAAAGCTTATAGCCATTTGAAAAAATTTCAAAGTGTAAATGGCTGCTGTATAGCAATTTGAAAGCTCTCAAATATTTTAACAGTAATTTGAAAGTTTAAAAGCTTTTTCAAATAACTTGATAGTTTCTTCACTATTTGAACAAGCTTTCATAAGTGTTCACATCATGGAAAAAATTTTTGATTGAATTTATTAAAAGTAAAAAATGAAGTGATCAAATGAAAATATCATCAATACAAAGAATTAATCAAAATATATTAGTGTTTTGGAACATTAAGTCTGACAAATATAAAAAAAATTTTAAAAGACGAGATGTAGGAAAATTTATTGGAAATACAATATGTTTTATATACTATATTTGGTACTTTAGTTTGCCTGCTGAAAGATTGCCAACCATTTTTTTTTAAAAAATAATCCATTTTCAGGGGCTCAGAACACATGTATAAACAATATTCAATAATTGTTTTTTTCATTATTTATTAAAATGATAAAGAAACACGAAAGTCCAAAAGGTTGTAATCCAAATTTTTTTTAATGTAAACACAGTAAATAAATAATAATAAAAAACATCATTTAGTAGACATCACTTGTCAGGCAAACACTTGTAATGTCACTTGCCATTATTATAGTGTAATGTCACCTGCCATTATTATTTATAAGTTAAACAATCAAGAAAGTGAAGAGTAGAACATTTTATCTAATAGAAGAGTTTTTGAATTAGAAAACTTTCTTAGAGTATAAGTTATAGCTATGCATTATTTTTTGTGTTAAAGTTGTTAATAAACCTATTTTTGTTACCAAATCTGTTGGAGAATTTAATTAAGTTGATGCATACACGTCAACACTATCCTGTAATTTTGAAAATATTCTGCTAAAAGACACAAAAAGTCCAAAGAGTTGTAAATAACATAAATACAATAAAGAAAATAAAACATGATTAAACAAATGTAACAAATGTGTAGTCTGACATTACTTTTCGGGCAAGAACTATCCTATAATTTTGAAAATATTCCAGTGCATCTTGTTCTGCCGATGAAATATTCTAAATTTTAATCATATTTCCAGTTCTGTTGATGAAATATTCGAAATATTAATCATATTTTCAAAAATGAAACGGGAAAAGAATGTTAAAAAAATTACGAAAATTTGTCACCTGTTAGCTTCACATTAATAATTTTGAAAATATTCCAGTTCAGCTTATTCTGTCATTGAAATATTCCAAATTTTAATCATATTTCCAAAAATGATGCAATAAAGAAGCAATGTTAAAAAAATCATGTGTAAACTGTTTTAAAAAAATTACAATAATTTCTCACATTTGTTAGCCTCCTGTTAAGTATTCACAGTGTTAACATTTTGATATTATCTTGTGAATGGAATTTATGGCAGAGCTAATTCTAATTTTTAAAATAAATTCCATTTAGAACAAAATGCTCAAATGTTAACACGTGCTTAACACTTAACATGTGATGCTAAAATTGTCATTCTTTGAGCATTCAGTAACCTATATGTAAAATTATAGAATTTGGAATATTTCATCGATACAATAAGATGCACTGGAATATTTTCAAAATTATTAAAATATGGTTAACAGATAACAAGTGAAAAATTATCATAATTTTATTTAACATTAGTTTTACACATAGTTTTCCAACATCCCTTCTTTACCATATCATTTTGGGAAATATTAAAATCTGGAATATTTAAATCATCAACAGAATTGGAAGTAAGATGAAAATTTGGAATATTTCATTGGCAGAATAAGATACAGTGAAATGTTTTCAAAATTACAGGACAATGCTTACCCTAAAAGTGACATCTGCCTACGTTTGTTATACTTCGCTTGATAATGTTTTAATTTTTTCTTTACTGCATTTACATGATACTTACAATCCTTTGGATTTTTATGTTTCAGCGGACTATTTTCAAAATTATGGAAGTGCCTGCACGAGAAGTTATGTGAGTCTGCACATATGTTATAATCTACTAAATGATGATTTTTTTTAAAAAAAAAAAAAAATTTATTGTATTTAAATTAAAAATTTTTTGAATTACAACCCTTTGGACTTTTGTGATTATCATTTTAATAAATTAAAAAAAAACATAATAATTGAATATTGTTTATAACATGTATTTATAAGCCCTTGAAAATGGATTTTAAAAAAAGAATAGCAAGTTTCCGACAGGCAAACTACATAAATATCTTATATTTTCTGTATCCAACAGAAAATTTAAGACAAAATTATCTACGAAAAATGAAAGTCAATAATGCATATTAAAAATCGGCATGATGACAATTTAGAAATTAAAATAGAGGTTCTAGATTTAAAAAATAATAAATTAATGAATAGTAGCTCATTGGTAATTGGTTGGGAGTTTTCCAAAGTATTAAAATTGACTTGAAAAAAATTAGTTACAAAAGAGAAGCTGAAGAAAAACAATTGAGGGGATTGGGGAACAATTTGGGAAAAAAGATTTCATTCAAAATATATAGTATTATTTAAATTCATTAATTTATAAGAATATTCATTTTTATTCTATTTACTTATTTTTTTTTTAGTTTCCATTTCATCTTCACATAAATCATCCCAACAAAAACTATTGCACTTTTTAAGTTTTTATTGTATTTCTGTAACATGATGACACAGTAATAATCAGAAGTATACTAATTTTTGTCAAATAATTTGGAAGTATAAAAGCACAGAGTTTTAAAGCTTTCAAAAGCTGCTTCAGGCTTCACCATGCAAAAATTTTACACCATATAAGTCTTGTTTTAGTATTTATTGTTGTAATTTCTATTGAACATCATATACACATGCAAGTACATATATAATATGGAATAACAGTAAAAGATAAAATACATACAATAAACTTTTTTTATTATCCATTCTTATTACTCTTTCCACTGATTTGTTTTCATAAATTAGTTGTGAAGATAATCCTAATAATTTGATTGCAGCTTTGAACTTTAGAGCTTTGTGTAATTGTAAATTAATATAGAAAATTATTTAACAATCAATAAATTCAAATTTTGTAATATTTTGTTTTGTTTTTTGCAAAGAAAAATACAAAAGAAAGAGTTAAACATAAAACTGTATATGAATAATTACATCACATCAAAGAGTTTCAATTTAAATTTAAAATAATTTTTCAAACGAAAATTTTCAAAACCATCTCCATTTTCTTATATGGAGATGAGTCTGGATGATTTATCTGTGGTTATAGTTCTGTTTGTAAACCTAAACAATAACATTGTTTTTATTTGTTAATTTTACCATCCTATTGCTTTCCACTATTGAATATTTTCATGTGCCCCCCAATCTGTACCACAGGTTGGAAACAGCTGTTCTAGATTTTATCTTTTCTTCAATAACTTATTTTCTCTATGGAAATGTAATAGCAGTCTCATTATCAGCAGACTACAGTCTCTCTAATTGATATTTTTAAGTACATATAGACTTCAAAATTACTAATTATGATTACACATTTGATTCTGGGATAAACTACTCCAATTTTTACGTTTTCTGATGCAATTTAGTTGTGTTTTTCTGCTACTATTAAATTGCTAATTTTCATTCAATCGCTTAAGAACTATAAGAATTTTTTAATTTTTCATAAAACTACTTTTATGCTTAGAAAACATTTTACTGCACAAAATACTGTACCATATCAAATTTTTGGAAAAATTAAAAAAAGGCAAAGAATAAAATTATGTTTCCAATCCTAATCAAAAGTAACATTAATATAACATCAGGCTAGGACAAAAAATGGCTATTGTTATATCATAAAATTTATTAAATTTATAAATTTTAATGTTATTTTAAAATTTTGGGGAAATGTATAACTGAAGTAGTGTATTGTAACTCTTGTCATAGCATTGTAAAGGCTATATGATATTTTGAGAATAATTTATTCATTTATGCATATATATATATGGTGGAAGAAAAAAGAAAGGTATGAAATATGCATATGTATAACGAAAATCCCTTTATTAGAAGAATAGATTACTTTAAAAATTCATTTAGGTAACAATCCCACAAATTCTACACAAAGTAAAAAGGGATTGTATGCTAATGAAGCTGGTGGTGTACAATTGAGATTTTTTTTGCTCTCACCTCCACTTGTTGTTAAAAAGAAGAGGAAAGAATTAGATAAAATGATTAAATATTCTCATTTAAGATTTATCACCTAGCTTTTCAATAAATAAAAACACAAAACCAAATAAAATACAATAAAGTAATTTTGATGGTAAAAGTCATCATTATGCTTCTGAATTAATTCTATTTTATTCATAGGATTTATGTTTCTATATTTGTCACATATTGGTGAGGATTTAAACCTAAAATAAAGTAATACCATTACACATCACACTAATAAAGAAATATCATTAGTACAGATATAAATGTTTGTATCCTGGTTAAAGTTACAGTATATTGATATAAAATATATCATGGCTTCACTAATTATTTTTAGCTCTCATTTTTGATAGATTAGAGTTAATTTTGCAATAACATCCAAAGTACAGAAATAATAAATACAAGAAACTTTTTACTTAAGAACTTATATTAAAGATTTAGCTAATTAAAAAAAAGTACAGAAATCTAATTATAGGCTTAGACTATATCCTTCAGATGTTAGTACATAATCTTAATTATAAACTAAAATTAAATGACATACACTTTCATTTTAAAATTGGTCCTGCAAAATTTCAAAAAAGATTTAATAGATTGAGATCAGTGTCTCATGGCATACAACATAGTAATGTGTGTGCATATATATATATAGTTGAAAGCAAAACGAAATAGACAAAAAATTTTGTAGATATTTTCTGTATTACAACTGGAATTGCAGTTAAGAATTAAATAATTTTGAATTTAAAAAAATTATTATAAATTAAACCTTTAAAAAGGTCTAATTTTTATTAATTCTCATTTTGAAACTAAAGCATGTTTTTTCATGTTACACTAGGTATACTGACAATTATAAAATTCCACTATATTTTGATTAGCAAATTGTTTGTATAACATATTTTGATAAAAATGCTACAAAATTGTTTTTCAAAGGATTAAGTTGAATTAAAAGTCATTAACTTTTTTCAATCAAGATATGAAAAATTTATTTTTAATTACTGTATTTTGTTTCCCACTCTGACTATAAAAGAGTTAAAAAACAAAGATGAGTTTTTAGTTATTTTAAGTTTGAGATGATGAGTTACTATGAAGTTATAACTTAACATAAGAGAATACAAGTCCCGTTGCTGCTACTAGTTCACTATAGGTTTGAATTCACATGGAAGACCCAACTTGTGTTCTCTGTAGCCCATATATATATGTGTGTGTGTATTAGACAGCATAGAGATTGAAGGGAGATCACTGCAGGAGAACAGTTAACTAGATTATATCTTTCCTGATGATAAAAAGCCAGTCAAGCAAGACCCAAATTGTGTTCTCTGTAGCCCATATATATATATGTATTAGAAAGCATAGATTGAAGGGAGATCACTTCAGGGAAACAGTTACCTGGATTATATTTTTCCTGATGATAAAAAGCCAGTCTACTGGTTAGAAAGGACCAACTTGTCCAGAGAATCCATTAGCTTACTGAAGAATTAGTTTATATGTATACTGTTTTATCTGTATGCAGAGGGACACAGATAAGAATACCACATCTTATATAAAGTATAGTTGATATATTACTTTAAATTTCTTTAGTGAAAATAACACTTAAAATCTACAATTTAAAAGTAAAACAAGTTAATAATTTTTTTCTTGAATTAAAAGTCTAAAAAAAATTAAAAACCATAAAATCTTTTTAGATATGGAAAAAAAAAATGCTGGAGTATTTTTTAAGAGACATTTATAATAAATCAAGAGTAACCTGTCAAAGATGTGATAATACTTTTTTTTTAAAAAAAGAATTTTTTTGTTTATCATTAGATAATGAATGAATTAATAACTGATTCACATTATATATCCACATGCACGTGTAAATTTTATGTATACTTTCAACATGGAATTGTGAAAAATATATTTTAAATAACTATTATTTTGATAAATTAAAATATATAATAAACATTACCATGCACACACCCATATGTTAAATTAGACTATATATCATTAAAGTGAGCTTTTTTTATATTATTATATGACAATTCCAAATGTTATGGCACGTGTGTGTGCTTATATAGACGCATGTCAAGTAGACATGTTAAAATTAATCATATTTTTTTATTACAATTCAAATATGTTCATAAATTATTATACATCTGTGTGCTTATATAGATGCATATTAGATACATGTTAAAATAAATCAATTTTATTATTATTATGACACTTCAAATATGTTTCATAAATTAGTGTACCGCATGACTAATGTGCTTATATATTGACATATTTGTAAATCGCAATGTGATAGCTTTTTTTCTGTACATTAATCAAAATCAGAATACTGAATTTTAATTTTCTGATATACTCAGCAGACCTTAATTTCATTTTAATTGTTATTAATACATTGATATTTCATTGCTAAAATTATTCCAGTGAATTTAATTTTAAAATATTATAAATTATTATATGTTGTATTATATCTCTTGCTCACAGTCACAGAACTTTTGTTCCTAAGCTAGATTCGTGCACAAGTCAGTCTGTTATATAAGAGAGGTTTATATTTAGTGATTATGGACATCCAGTTGATGGTCCTGGATTGATACAAAGGGAATATCTTTTAAAAAACATGTTCTACATTATATTTAGTTTAATATTAGAAATTAAATTTATAGTTGGTCAGTATATTAAAGGTACTAAGTGGCCAGATCATTGGCGATGATCAGTATTATTTTTTTTACTGTTGTATTCTTATGGATTAGCAAAACTATTTAAATGATAGACGTATGTATATTTTAGTATACACATATTTGGCATAACTTCACTTGCAAGAAAGATAACGCAATTTATTTTATTTTAAAATTAATTCTTTCCTTGCTAAACTCCCTTCCCCCTTGTGAACATAATTCGCTCTTTAGTAAATTACCTTCTTTGATCCTCATGAGTGAAGTTTGTCAAAAATAAAAATGAAATTTTATACTAAAATTAGTATAAAACAAATAACTATCATTTTCATATTCAATAACAAATAATAAAAAATATTGTGAGCTTGAGTTATAAAAAAAAAAACCAGATTATAAATAATTTAAGAAGGGTTAAAGAGTCGATTAGGTATTTAAAATAAACTTAATTGCATACTTTTAACTAAAGAAATTACAATTATAATCTAGTTATAATTATTTTAGAAGGTTTTAAAATCTGGATGACAGGACTTGAATTTTTCGGCATTTACCTGAAGGTTCCCGGGAATGAGTGTGCAGGCGAACGTTGATGGCTGGTGGCATTTCCTCAAATAGACTATGGCAGCAGCATAATAGATTTTGGGTCCCTGGAACAGGCGGTGATCTTCCCTTAACTACTCACTAGACATCGTGACTAGTGTGGAAACCTACAGCAACTCTCAACTTTCTCCTCTTTCTTTTTTTTCTTTACCCCCCCCCCTATTTATACAGTAGCTCAGGTATTTGGACTATGCGCTGCCTGAGGTGATTTTTTTCAGATCTTGTTTAGCACAAAAGAAAATCATACCTTGTTTCTAATTTTAGAAAGTTTATACCTCGATAAGGATCGAAAGAGATTCTTGTATAATTTTATATTAGTTTTTAATTTATCTATCAATGTAGAATCTCAATTAATTAATAGAAATTCTAAAGTAATGGATTTTGTAATTTCTAAAGCACTTAAATGTGACATTTATTTTAAACTTCTTATTGAGGTACAAATCTTTCAAAAAAAAGACCATCTTGGAATCTTAAAAAAAATAATACATTTTAAATATATAATAAAAAAAACATATAAAAAAAATTCAAAACTCATATTTGAATTTTTTTTCTTTTTTAATAGCATACAATAGTGTTAATAAAACATTATGTGTATGTACCATTCAAAATAAATTCCAGTAATTTATTCAAGATAGTTGTATTTAAAATATTATAACAAGAATAATAAAGAAAACATTAAAAAAAAAATACATTCCTATATTTACATTGGTGAGCTTCAATTGAACCCTCTTAATAAATGGCTAGGTAGGTCAGACGGTGAAATGGAAAATCTGAATCAGATTTACCATTTCAGTATATTTAAATTTTGTACTAATTTGGGGATGATGAGTGCCATCACCCCAGGTTCACCTGTTTGATTCATACCATTACAATATATATGTTTCCAAGATTAATGGAGCAAAAAATAAATAGCATAATTAATTCAACTTAAACAACTACAGAGAAGCAAAAACAGCATAGCATAATATATATAAAAAATATTTTCTAAAAAAATTCTTTAATTAAATTTGATAAATAATACAGTAAACAAAAAAATAATATTTTTCTTCAATCATGTAAATTTAAATAAAAATGTAGGGCATCCATACAACTAATAGGGATTAAATTAATTTTTGGATGTCCCATGCTTTTATTTAAAGTTATACATAACCAAAATTGGGATTTAAGAAAAAAAATTTATTGTTTTGTAGGGCATTATCCATCAAATTACAATGTTTTTTTTTTTTAGAAAATACTTTTTATATCATTTTTTAGTATTTAAATATCTATATTAATTCTTTTTGAAATCATTTCTCACAAACAGGAAAGCTATTCATATTTAATTTTAAAAAACTGAGAATGCAAGTAATATTGCCATATTTCTATTAGTTGAAATTAAATTCACAAATTAAAACTCAGTTCCAAGACTTTTGTTTATAAAGGCAGGTTTGAAAAAGTATTTTAAGATTTCATT
Source organism: Epiperipatus broadwayi (assembly GCA_028023455.1). Classification (NCBI taxonomy): domain Eukaryota; kingdom Metazoa; phylum Onychophora; class Udeonychophora; order Euonychophora; family Peripatidae; genus Epiperipatus; species Epiperipatus broadwayi. The sequence goes on along the minus strand of JAQFVV010012672.1, from coordinate 621,974 downwards.
TTTCATTTCTTTTTATTTTAAATGACTGTAAATGCTTTTTAATAATTTAAAGCATATAGCTCCATCTATTGCACTTCACTCAAAATATGATTTGGTCTGAAATGCAGTCTGCCAACACTTTTAGGTAGGAGCGCTCTGAAATATTGCATTGTTATATTGCATTACTTCAGTTTTTTTTAAATCCTTTTGTCAAATTCACTTTTCAATATAAACAGAAAAGTTATCCCTATTCAAGAATAAAAAAAATTGTGAGACTAAAAAATGTTTATTTGGTAGAAGTAATTTAAAAATTGGTGACAAAATTTTTTTATATATATATTTTTAATTTTGTTTTTATTAAGACAATGGTTTAAAAAGGCAAGTTTCATGCAAATAATTAAAAGAAAATTATGATTTCATCTTTTTTTTTTCATTTTAATTAATTGTAAATGTGATTTAAAATCCCTACCCCCACTCATACTGTGTTGGCTGAACAACTCTGAAATATTGCATTGTCACTGAAAACAAACTACAAAATTTGAAGAAAATCCATTTGGTGTAAGTTAAAAATCAATTACAAGCTTCAACCCAAATAAACAGAAGTTTTAAGTTAATAAAATGTGTTTTAAAAAAATAGATTCATATGCTATCAAACTTAATGCTAACTAAAAGATTAGTCCACATTTAAATAGGTGGCTGCAACACAAAGCCCCCACCTCCCAGCATTCCCTTTCAGAAAACAGTCAAGAGAAGATAATATTAGGTGATCAGAATTTTATGAAGATTTTTACTTTTAGCTCCACCATAATTAGTTTCAAATAAAGATCTAATACTTTGTAATTTTCAGTGTAGTGAATAATACAAGAGCCTGGCATTTTAACAGCAAAAAAATTCAGCATTTTAATTATGTAAGGAATATTTATGATTAAATCTAAATACAGGAGTCCTTTAAAATCTAAGATATACTTCTAAAGAGGCAAAAAATAACAAACTATTACCAATAATAATTAAATCAAATAAAAACATTAGTTTTGAAATACAAATCATTCACTTACTAATTGCCAAACATTGTATTAACTAAAAAAATTTGTAATCTTTTAATGTTCAATATTAAATTATCATAAAATAATTGTTAACTTTTCTACTATTAAGATAATACTAAACAAATGGGAAAAAGCAAGAATATGGCCAAAATTTCATATTACCCCCCATCCTCCCACCCAAAAACGATCACTGTTTAAAAAAAGCATTCACTAAAAAATGATAAAAATTAATCACATTCACAGACGTACAATCTATGTTACAGAGATTTGTTTTACTTCCCAAACAAGACACCCAAAACCTTTAACATCTGTCCAAAAAAATTGAAATATTTCTTCAAATGTCATACTCTTGCACCAGTTATTTACAATAAGCGATGCCAATGCCCATCCCAAATTCTCAAACTCATATTGGCTATTTAAGTATGAAAAATATTATTAGATCAGGACTGCATAAAATTCCAAAGCTTATCACAACCAGATAGATTCATTTCTATTATAATAATATCAAGCTGAGGGATACAAGTAATAAAAATATATCAAAGCAAAATTGCACAACACTTGAGTTTTATAAATAGCAATTATATTATCTTATTCTACTCATAACAGTATCAGGCTGAAATAATCTCAGATAAACTTGAATGAAACATACTGCTTAAAACAATCTTGTAAGTATGTCTACTGCATCCCAATTTAAAAATTTCAGTATCCCATGATTTAAGTTAACACCAGTGTCAATCTGTCTAAACAACCTTCCAGGCAGAAAATCTATGTTAAAAAAAATCAGAATCCTAATAACTTCAACAAATCTCTTAATATGATCTGTAGTCATAAAAATTCATAGATAAAGGTAATTCTCTTTTTTATTTATGAGATAAATATAGGCACATAAAACTAATTCATTAAAATGTTAAAATGTGATATTAGAATATGAAAAGCATAGCAAAAAACCTATCCCAACATTCATATACCCAAAAAGATAGAAAAAGCCAAAGACTGTTTTTTTTTTTTGTAATAGATGCCAAGCAAGTGGAATATTTAAATAGCTAATTTAAATAATTAGCACTTCATCAACAAATACTGCAGCATACCCATCCAATCCACAAATACTATGAATCTGATTTTATAAGCCAAGTGCGCTCAGCTATATTTAATAAAAATAAATACATATAATAAACCTTTTCTTTAGCCAACATTCGAAACATTTTGGCCAATTTATTATTATTAATGTAATTGAATTTTCAATTAATTTTAACTTCTCATTTTATCCGAATATGCAGTCTGTAAAAATCCATATTAACTGGTTGAATATTTGACAATTTGTTTATACAGTATTTGAAACATCCAATTATTATGAATTGTAAGGTCATATTGGTAATGTAGTATATAGAAATAACAAGCAGAAGAAATTGATATTTATAAGGTTCTTAGGAAAGCTCTTTGAAAAAAGATCATTTACTGTGATAGGATAAAATTTTTCCTAATAAATATTTATGACTTCCTTATAAAAAATAACCATTTGACATGTAAGATAATGAAATGAAAGAAAAGTTCAACAAGAAAACTTATAAGGTATGTTGAATTTATTTCAGAATTTTAATCTTAAGATTAAACCATTAAGCAACACATGATCACATTTCCTATACAAGCACATTAATTGTTGATAAACAGAGCAAAACTCTCCATACAGTATTGCCACCTGTGCTAAACAGAGTAATCAATGGATGCTAGAAGGCCACAAGCCAGAAACTAGTCTGGGGATATTGGATGAGTAGGCATTAGATAGGGATTTTATGCACAAGCCTTCTGGCATCCATTGATTACTCTGTTTAGCACAGGTGGCAATACTGTATGGAGAGTTTTGCTCTGTTTATCTTAAGATTAAATTGCTTTCTTGTGTTTTTAAATATAATACTAATATAATCAATAAATATTAGTAGACTTAATATTTGAAAATATTATATACTTAATCACTTATTGTTGTAACTAGAAAAAATATATCCATAAAAAATATTTAATCACCCCATAAATTTGTATATAATATCCAAATAAACAAACAAAAAAAAAAATATAAAAGCGAAGAACCATTGAAAAAAAAAGTGAGAGAATCCATGTTAATATCATATTGTTGGATTATTTAGATAATATTCATATTATTTATTCTTAATTTTAATATTCTCATTGTTTTAATTTATTCTACTTTAATTTATAGAATGCATGTAATTTTAATATGCATTTATATTAAATCCTGGGGATGATCTATATGTAAAAAGGTTAAAATTAATATTTAATAAAAGGTGTTAAATTCAATATTTTTTGACAACAGAAATAAAAAAATTGTACATGCAAAAATAATATTAAATTATTTAATATATATCTGATTGTTTTATTCTAAAAAAGCTTTTCTTACTTACCTGAAATTATACTGTATGCCAGACAATATTTGTATAAAAGCAAATTATTAAGGATACTAGTCGATTAGCCACTGCATGACACTTGATGTCGCTGATTACATGCAAAAGCATAGAAATATGCCATTTAAATGGCCTATAGAATAGTTCTGTTCATTTTAGCCGCTAAGCAGGCCCAGATAGTGTTACACACAAATATTACAGCCCCTTTTGTGCTTCGCAGTACTATGCAAATAGCGCACACTTCACGGATCGCTACAGTATGATGTGAGGGTGTGTGGAATTCAAGTGGCCACAATTCTTTTCATGTGCATTAATTGACATAGTTTTAGATAATAATAATTGTATGCCCATCGCCGCGCTTCCGTACACATCTTTTTAAGGTGAAACGAATTGCAAAAGTTTATGTCCCAGCAGCATTTTACAGAAATCACACGAAAAACGTATTTTGCGCAAGAACAGCTACAAGACTACTAAAACAGTTGTAGTTTGTCGTTGTTTTTAAAAGCATAACATTGATTTGATCAGACGGTAATTTTAAAATGAAATTCTTATATTTTATTAAATAATGTTGTTTTGTAAATTTTTTTAATAGTTTTCAAAATGTCGTTGCGGAATGTTTCTAATACTTATAATTTTTTTTTGTTTGATCAGAGTAGCGCATCGGCCCCCTCTCTGCACATTCCAGCACTACACACTGCCATGTCTAATGTAATTTTAAAATGTTTGATCAGAGTATTGCATCCTTTGGCTGATCCTTGGGATCATCAAAATCAGCGGTCCCCCTCTGTGCACATTTCAGCGCTACGCACTGACATGTCTAATGTAATTCAAAAATGTAATTTAGAAACTTTTTCCGTAAAAAAAGTAAATGCACTTTTTTTTTAAAAAAAAATGTTTTTAAGAAAAATAAATGTAAATCCCTATCAAAAAAAAAAAAAAAAAACAACAGGTGAAAGTGCTATATTTATTTGTTTTTGAATAAATAATAACAAAATTGTAAATCAGCCCGGTAATGTTATATCTATTGGTTTTTGACTAGCAACAGCCATCAAGCGGCATGCGGTGGCTAATCGACTAGTACCTTATTAAGTTTTAGAATAATTTAATAATTTATATTTCCTTAAAGGTTTGTGATGATGGTATTTTAGAATAGTCCAACATATTATCACTTCTAGTATATATATATATATAATAGCTGAAATTGATACCATATAAAAATTTGAATCCTATATCCAGTATTAACACCAGCTGTTATCACTATATTATTACTACATCATGTTATATACACAGTATTATATATGTAAATATAATGAGCATGCTAATAGCTCTAAACAAGCCTTTTTTCTTTTGATAAATGCCGCAAGAGAAAGCATTTAAAATCTATTTAGAATTATCTCTATTCCCAAACATGTTTCGAGCTCATGAATTCTGTTAGTGAGGCGCTAGGACATTCTGATACTAGATACAAAATACACACTCAAGCCTAGCATTTATCAAATACTTAACTATTAAGTAGAAAATCTGAAATTTTCAGACATCTATATGTCTTCAAATCCAACTATCTAACTTAAATAGCTACATGGGACAGAACAATATTCAGATCCACTATACATTAATAGCTTTAGCAATATAACATTGCCAAATACTTCTAAAGGCAAACTATAATAGTAACGAAATTAAGTCAAGTGATGTATGACTTGATTTCCTTACCATTACAGTATTACATATACCTGTATATATCATACCTATATATATTAAATTTTCTGCCTAAAAGCAAATAATTAGACTAATTATATCAGATGATAACAATCAATCAGTGTCAGCATAAAATTTCAAATATAACTTTTTTATTTAAGACAATACGATATATACAAATACATTCATATATATATGTACATACTATCACTCATGCACACACAAAATTTTAAATATAATAATATGACATGTATTGAGAAATAATGTTTTCTCTGACCAAAAGCATTTGGGCAACTAAGCAGTAATACTTATAATAATAATTTGCCATTCCTTAATATAATTTAATTTAGCATTTCAAATTTGGAGATATATACAAATGTAATGAAATTCCTTATATCAATGAAGAGATTATATTTAAAAATAGTATTGCATTTTAATTTTATGACATTTATTACATTACAAATTAAAATGGGCTATAACAATAATTCATGTTTATTATCCTAAAAAGATCAATGATTACATTATAAATTAAATTTAAAAGATAAAATAGAAATTCCTAATCTCAATCAAGAAGTAAATTTGGATTATCAGCTGCTCTGATTAATTAGTAACATTATTTTGTTTATTTCATTTTTAGGCTCATAAGCAGAAAGTGAAATATATTTAACAGTAATAGTGAAATAAAAAAAAATCTTAAGTCATTGTGAAATAAAAATAAAACATAATAGATGTAAATAAATCCTTAAAGACCATGAAGCAGCTTAAAAATAGAAATGCTATAATAAATTATATTAAGAAAAGGCAAACAATGGTAAATTATTACCAAATGTTATTGCCAAACTACCTTGTCATCTTTGGACAGAGAAATATATTTCTCAAATTTCACTTAATTATTAGTAAAAGAGCAATGATGGTTTTATATAATTATTTTAAAAATATATTAATTAAAATATTCTTTTGTGTATAAAAATATTTCCCCCTAAAAATATAAAATATATTTTGAATAAAATAAATGCACCAAAAGTCACTCTAATATCAAGATCTACAAACAAGTTTTAAATTTATTCTTTCAAATCTAGAATATTTAATTACTTAGAAACTGGATAGGATATTATAATTTAATAATAAAAAAACTATTGTTTCAAATAGTTTGTGATCTTTGGTCATTACCAGACAAATAAGATATAATTTGGATCACTGCTCAAAAAAAAAAAAAATATTGAGGTTAACAATAAATTATTGTGTTACATAGATATAATCTCCATGATTATATAACATTTATGTGATTATAATGTTTACTTGCTATATTTAATTCAGATCCTATTATTACTTGATAGATATATCATTGTAAATTAAACTAAATTAAGACTTTAAAAAAAAACTAGTCAAAATTAAAATTCATAATCAATGGTTTCAACTGCAGAAATCTCAAGTGTAAAGTTTATATATAAATGCAAACATTGGAGACACTAAATCTTTTAATATTATACATAAATTGCATTATATTTTAAGGCAACAAGGGATCTATTTTAAAATAAACCATTCACTCAACAACCATCTTAAAAAAATACAAAATAAATAAATAATTATTCCATACAAAATCTAAAATCCCAGCAACTTCAGATTTAATTGCAGATAATGCTTCTCTTATAATATTCCAAGGTATCTGATAAAACCCATTTGTTATGAGTTTATATTATTAAATGTAATGAACATATATCTGTAAGTGATTTCTTAAAAATAAATTGGTTGGTTCCAACATAAATTGTTTGTTTAATTATTTATATTTATTGATATGCAGTTAAATCATAGTGAGCAAATAAATTGTTTAAACAAAATAACCAAAAAATTTAAAAATATAAATACTAGTAGGATACAGGAAGTTACAGTATATATTTTGATTGCATCAAGGAGTAAAAATTAAATTCTACATGGAGTGAATAATTCTTACCAACATTATCTAATTTTTAAATAACATCCTTCCACAATAATCATATAGTACATATTTTAATAAACAATGACTTTAGAAACTCGCATAAGACTTAAAGCATAATTTTAATTATTTGATAAAACAAATTTAAAATCACACTACAATACTGATATTTAATTTAATCTAAACATACAAACACATCTGATAAATTCAAATTGTAATACGGTAAATCTAATCTATATATACATAGAAGAATACCCAAAGTTATAGAAGTATTTAAAATTTAAACAATTTATTTTTAAAGGTAAAATTTTGACTGTCTGTTTTTGTTAATGCTCATATAAAAACAAAAAACCAATTTCAAAAACTGTTTTGGTACAGTATTTTTATTAAAACCTTCCCCCTCCCCGATTTAAATAGACTAGTTCAATAAGACATCATCTATTCAGCCATGTCTAGGCGAAGAATCCAACTCAAATCAAACCATTAAATGCATATGATAACGCGCATGCTTAGTTGAGATCAGATTAGGGTAAATGCCAAATATTTAAAAATCAAGGCGTGGATGCAAGTAATGTGTGCGCGCGCGCGAGGGAGTACATATATATACCTATAATAATAATCATTTAAATACGGGCAGCATCCTGCAATACAAAAAGACTTTTTTTTTTTTTTACATTAAATAACAACAAGAAAAAAAAATCAAAAATGAAGAATTTGTACAAGAAATATATATATATAAAAGAAGCAATTTTAAAAACAGCTATAGATCCATATGGAAAACTTACAGAATTGGATAAAAATTCATCGCGGCTTCGCAAAAAATAATAAAACTACCAAATCTAAGCAGATTGTTTTTTTTTTCCCCGATAATTTTATTTAAATAACTAATCGAAAGGCCTAGATTTTGTTTTTTAATGGACTAAAAACCATGAGTTTTTTTGTTACTACGGAGTAATAATGTAAAAATAATTAGGACCCTTTCCAATATTTCATTTATTTATTTGTTATCGATCCTTAAATTTGATCAAAAATAAAATTATATGAAGAAGTCTAGGTTCCAAGAAAATAATATTCAAAATTAAAAAACAAAACGATAAATACATAATTTCAAATGAGATAAAATATAGTAATCTCAATACACTTATATCTTTTATACAAAAATAAAAATCTGAACACTAATTTCATAGTCATCCCCCCCCCCAAATTAATTTTTGTTAAAAAATTATTGATTATAATTTATATATATAATAATAAAAAATTAGAAATTTAATTTCATAAAAATTAAAAACTGTAGTGAGTCATTATATATCGGAAACGTGAGTAACCAACTAATTTTTAGGCACGAAATCAGAAGAAAAGCTTGGGAAAACTACTCCATCTTTGTTTGCCAGCACATAGTGAACAATAGAACTCTGCATACGAAAAAAAAAAAAAATGCTACCCCGAAATAAAACCATATTTTTAACAGCAAGACATTTTCAAATAATTTCTAAAAAAAAAATTCCTTCAATTTTGTTTTTTAATAACAATAATAAAAAGATTACAAATGATGTTTAAAAACGAAGCATTATCAAAATACAGAAAATGCTTTAAAAAAAAAAAAAAAACCAGTTACACTAAAATAAACAGGAGGAGAGAACGCGCCCAATGTTAAACGAAATATTTGTAACATATTAAAATTTATCTCTTAAAATATCTATTAAAATATACAATTATAGTAAAATGTTATAAAATTTGCCGGTAGCGCAACATGTTAGAACCATAAATACTCGGCAAAATAAAGCCGCAATAATGACTTTTGTCATTTTCTTTAAGCATAGTATGGAGAATCATGTTTCGCATGGAAACTTTAAATATATATATTTTATATATTATCTAAAACGCAAGATAGGGTATTTATGATACCGAATAAAGTTTTTACTACAAGCATTTCATTTAAAAACCTTAATAAAAATAAATATTTATATATATTAAATTAAGAGACTTACGCGTAGACTCTTCCACTGCTGCCATCTTTAACCATGTGACCACGATCTTTATAAAGTTCTTCTGACATAAAAATCCGTTTTATCTACTCTAGAACCCATCAAAAAACAATTGCAATATTTAAAATATGTAATTCAGTTTGAGCGTTTAAAATGGAAGTCATATAAAATGAAATAATTTAAACATATGTATATTTTTTTGTAATTTTTAGCACAAAGTTTAATTTAAAAAAACATCAACTTTGAAATATTTCTCTTATTCATAGTATTTCAGAAACTCACCACTAGTCTACACTAGTTTCTATTTTATCATGTGATTTTTTGGATTTTGTAAACTGCCGTAAAATTAATACACATTGTATATATAATATTTTTTTTATTTAAACTTGCTTATATGTGATATTATTTGATCATAAACTATTTAAAATTTTTGCTACTACGACTATCGTTTAAAAAAAATCATAATTATGAAGAAAAAGGTAAAGTAGTCTTTTTCATATGATTTTTTCTAATAAGTGCTGCCTGGTGTTATCGTTATAAAGTTTGTTGTTGAACTCAAGCCTGCTGTTAATAGAAATTCAGACAAAAATAATATTTTTTATGATGTAAATGTCTTTAAATATATAATAGTTATTAATTATTACCAAAATATGTGAAGCAAGAAAAGTGTTTTATTATAGTTGATAATATCCAAATAATGAAAAGTTATAACTTTGAACATTAAAAAAATATATTTTTTTTAGTCTTTGATTTTAATTTCAAATTGTTGACTTTTTTTGTAATAACAAAAAATTAAGAAATGAAAATGTTTTGTTTCTTTGTGATGAATTTATTAGTTATTTAAGTTTTGTATACAATAATTCAATAAAAATTAATGTATTTTCTTCAGTTCATTTCCCTCAATTAAGAGAAATTTCTTTTAGTTTTGATATATTGAACCTACCAAAACCTGCAGTAAGGCAATGCCTTCAGTAAAATATCTTACTACTCTTTATTATATTTAGATAAAAATGTATTTATCACATAAAAATTTATTACATTCAAGTATAACATCATAAAAACTTAATATATTCCATTTTTGTGAACATTGGGAAGCATCCTATAAGTGACTGTAGTCAGTTGTTAAAAATTACTGCAAAATTTATTTTGCAAAATTTGCTGTAGGCAGTTCAAGAGAATCATCAATAAAAGTTTTCAGAAAAATATTTTAAGATTACAAAGTGTAATAATTAAAATGTTCTCTTTCCAATAGGTTACATTCAGTCTGTAGTATAACTTAATTAAGGTTTCGACATATATGTGTTCAAGGGTATCAATGTGTTATGAGATAGAATGGAGAGTGGTAGGTCATATGAAAATCTGTACTCATTTACCCTATATATTAATTAAAGTTATAAGTTAATATTATGTGTATGTTGTTTCACGTACTGATGAATACCAGTGATATGATCAATGTAGATTTATCTGCTTCAATGCCTGAGGTTTCTACAGTTTCTGCTAATGCTCATCTTGGTCAGGATAAGTTCATTTACATGAGTCCCAGGTTCCATATATGAAGCAAAAATCTTCATTCTTTTTGTTTAGCATATAGAAGAAAATTTGTGTATTTTTCATTTAAATTTGATTATTTCTTAGTAACTAATAATAAGCTTTTTTTTTAAATTCACATACAGTTTGATTCTCATTTCTGAGAAATTGTTGCTCATCTCCTTTTTTTAATTTAATTTTTTTTAATTAATATTTTAGGAATTAAAACAAAAAAGTACTATTTTTCTAGATTTTTTTCTTCCAAATTAACATCTGTCCATAAATTAAATTGATACAAAAATAAAATACTTTGTGGGTTTTTTTTTTAAAAAAGCAAATCCGTACCATTTTATATGCATGCTATTTTAGGCGTTTACATATTTAGCTTGAAGAAGTGAGACATGGATTTTCTATTGAGAAAATATAAATATATTTAAAAAAATTTGTTTAAAGATTTGTCATAAAATTCTAAAAGTATAGGCAAGATCATAAGACATATCAATATTCTCTTCTGTTTGTTGGATGTGATGCTATCTTAAACATGAAAAATGTTTTTAGAAAAATTCTCACTTCATTTAAGCTTTTCAAATGGATTCAATTGTTAAAATTTTTTGCTCTTTTTAGACATTAGCTAGCTTGACCAATGAAAGAAACAGCATGAAATTAAATCTATGATCTTTAGGTTCATGAATTCTGAATTAAAGTAATGCTCTAATTATGTCAAAGGCAAGAATCAATAGAAATATTATATACTTATTTGCCAATGTACTCCTGATTTCTCCATTTCTCTTGAAGAATAAAATTATTACTGACAGTTGAATTTTTCTAAAATATTTAACAATTCATTTAGATGGTGGAAATAGTTTAACATATAAGTAAAGTGAAATACTATTATTACTAACTTTCAGGAAAATGTTTCTAATAAAGTATTTTATAAAAACCTTTAACATGGTTTTCATAATAGAAAGAGTATCCCAATAACACACTAAAGAAGTTCAATGTTATTTGCTTTTTGGGGGGAAGATTTGGTTGAAGTGTTGAAGTTATTCAGGAAAAAAGTTTATTGTAATAGAAATTAAAACTCAGAATTTCAAAATATCAAATAATTCACCATGTTCTACATGGGATTATATTTGCAGTTCATAGATTGGTTTGTATAGTCAAAACAAAACTCATCTCTAGTGTGCTGTTTATTATTTTTTGTCTTAATATACATATATTCTTGAAGTTGGAATAATCTTACTCATTTATAAGTAATGATTGGATAGTAATTGATAGTATTCAAATTTAATTACAAATATGATATAAAAAAGCTCTGACTGAAATGAACTTATATATTGGATTTTTTTTTTTTTGAAAAATATTTATATATTCTTGGATAATGTTTACTTTCACTATTATATTAATCATTTAACTTAATTTATGCATCTAATCTAACATTTGTATAATTATTAAAGAAAAAGTAAATGATCATTTGCACTTTGAGTTGGTAGATTTTATTAGATCTTTACTTTAATGATGATATAGTCTAAATAAGTGAGTAATTTCTACCTCACTTCAAAGTACAAACCAGGAATTTTAGGGGAATGCAGAAAAAAAAAATAATAATAATGGATTAATATATATATGTCAATTAGAGTAAGTTTTTTTAAAAATGTAATTTGTTATATATTTACTTGGATTCTTTTTGTCTTTTGACTTTTGAATGTGAATTTATATGTACTTTTTTTGCTTTTTAATTTTGTTCAACTATTTATTTAAAATACGACATAAATTTATAATATTAGCAACTACTGTATATTAATAACAAATATTTTGCTAATATGAAGATATAGTTTATAAAAATAGTCTGTCTAGGAATGCATAAGTTAAGAAAAGTTGGAAACCATTAGTCTCAATGTTTGATCATTTCTGAAATTTAAGTTTTCATGAAAAGATTAATATACTTGGTATTAATAAATTGATTATGATATATAACATTGCATAACATATTTTAGTATTTTTCTGTCCCTATTTTTAAGATTGTATACTTATAAATAGTATTCATTAATTTTGATATTAATTTATATAGTCATAGGTGATTTCTTTTTAATGTATGAATTTTATTTATTACATATATAATTAGTTATAATAAATATAATGGTAATAAACTATTATAAACAGTCTTTCAATCCACAGAAGTACTTTGGTTAATTTCTTAAACCTGCCTCAACTGCCATTAAATTAACCAAAAGTACTTCTGCGGATTGTAAGACTGTTTATAATAGTTTATTACCGTTATATTTATTATTTTTATTGTGATTACAATTTTGTTTTAATTAATGGACATTTTATTTATATTATATATAATTAGTTGTGTTTGAGTTATTTAACTTTGTATGCATTAGACAAATTTATTTATTTTTTATTGTTATAAAATATTTGGCTAAAAATTTTAAATTTCTTTATATGGTAAAAGTTGGAGATTGATAAGAAAGCAGATGCAATGAATATTCTTCAAGAATTTTGTTTCTTGTAAATGCGCTTCTCAATTTACCTCACAATTTAATTTGAAAACTTTTAGATTTAAAAACTAATATTAGAAATGATATGTGAAATATGAGTAAACCAGGAAAAATGACTATATTAATAGAAATGACTAGGGTTATGTATATATTACATGTGTTTTGAAACAAGATTTATGGGTTATAATGATCTGAAAATAAAAATGAGACTATTGTTTTCATTGGTAATATTTTAGGTATGTTGTAATACCAAGATTAAGAGATAGTTTTATTTATAAAGTATCCTTATAAATAATTGGTTGTTGATAGGTTGAAACTTTTCTAAGAGACTATTCTGTAAGTGCTAAACTTTTCTATTCAAAGTAGTGTATTGAATGTTATTAATGTTTGAATGCAGCCTGAAAAGAGATTGATTTAGTAATTAATATTCAAAAAAATTTCAAGTTCTTTATCAGTCAGTACTAAAGAACATTTTTTAGCTTGGACAGTTATGTTTGAGAATGTAGTTTCAACCTCTTGGTTCAGATTGAATATCAGTAATCCATATCCATATAATTTGGTATTTTTTATTACCCAGAGAAAATTATAGTGATGTTTATCCTTTCATGATGACGAGACTTTATTGTGTTAGCATGAATTTCAATTGAATATATATATTTTTTAAATTTTGAGTACATACATATAAAAAAAAAAAAATACAGTATTTTAAATAAATTAATACATGTATGAATTAATGAAAAAAACGTATTTAAAAAGGGCACGCTTAAACTAATATATTCATTCTAACTTGGAAAAAAGAAAAAGTTTAAAAAGTTTTGCAATAACTATACAGACCTGTTATGCTGGCTCCTTTTTAATAGTATTTATGATGTAAGTTTTTTATCTTCTGCAGCAAACTTCTCTATCTGGTAAATCCAAAATTTTGCCTAATTGCAACTTTCCATTATACTCTGTCCTCACTCATAGCCTCTAAATAAAAACAAAATTACAAAGAAATCAAGTCATATATCACATGACCTAATTTAACAAGCATGTATTACAAAGGTTATATATAGAGCTCTATATATTGAAACAGTAAGATCTGCTTTGCAGATCTTCGTTTCACCTTTTCTCACCTATTTCCTACCCTCATACCTTAGTTTGAACCCCAATCTATCGTAGTGTGTCTGCAATACGCTTATATACCGAAACTCCCACCTAATTTTAAACCACGAGTACAATGCTCGTATTATATATATAATTCATTTCCAAATAAATAAAATATTATGGATTATGTATATGTTCACATAATTTTAATTTATTAAAAAGTAGGTTATATAAGTTGTAATTGCGCACACACTATGATATGCATTTTAAAAACATATCAAAATTATAAATTGTTAATTAAAGTTATTTTGTTTGAATCTATTTACATATATATATTACCGTCATAATATATTTTTGATTTAAAATAAAATTCATGTTCGTTTAGTAAATAGATTCAAATATTGCAATTTAAGAGTAAAATAATTTTCGTTTAATTTAATAAAAGTCATTCCAAATATTTCTTTAAAATAAATGAGGGACAATAGTTTAATTAGTTAATATTATATAAGTTTATCTAAAAACAGCAGATGTCCACTTAAGGTTTTCTTTAATTAATAAAAGTAATTTTTAATTAAATCTAGTTTGTAATTCGAATGTCGACAGGGAAAGTAACAAAAGAAATTAATTAATGTTGAATTCCTTTAGACATTCGGATGATTTAATTACAGCTGATAAGTCCGATATATTTTTGTAATGCTCCAGAGCAGTTCTATTGTTAAAGTCTACTATAAAAAGAAGGGTTTTTTTTTTGTTCTCCATTCATCTAATGTTTCTAAGAGAAATCATTCTGAGTTCTATTCTAATAATTTGCTAACCTTGACATGACAGAGTAGAGGCGTCAAGATGGCTATATCCCCTCGAAATAGCCAGCCGCTGCTCCAGACCATCGGAAGCTATCACATAAGGAACCCCGGAACTGCTGCCACTGCCAAAATATGAACATTTCCAGATTTTGCTGTTAAATTATATAAAAACCTGCCGACCATCAATCTGCCTAAAAATGCTTCTCCAGAGGTAACTCTAAATTAACCCAAGAGCTCTTGTGATAACTAACATGCTATAGCTATTTAAAATTGTTTTTCTTATATTTCACATAACTTCATTATGTATTTCTTTAACGTGTTTAAATATACTCAACATTTTGCTCTCTATCCTTGGGTTAATATTTTCTATTGATTAAGCTTTCTGTTATTTTATTATGATAATGTGTCAGAATCGTCTTTGACCGAGTGAATTATTCCTTTTGTTGAAAGTAAGACGCCGCTATAAAGGCATATTTTAAATTTCTAAATAATTTCCAATTTTTATTATCTTGCAAATCACTCGTTCGAGGGCGATTCTTTTCTTTAATATATCATATAATCACATAGTTTAAAATCTACATGTTATTGATTTTAATCTAATATGAGAGTATGTGCGAAGTCAATGATTAAATGTGTCCCCTAATGCATGATTGCGTATATCAATCTATACTTACTTTTCAAACCCGCAAGCATGCATTTTCCTATTTTAATTACCATGTTCTACTTTAATTACAAAGTTTATCATTGACAGTCGAGAATGTGCGGACCCTTTTAAATGAATTTCTGGGAATTTGATTGGGCATTTCTCTTAATCCAAGTAAAACCCATTCAGTGTGTCTTATATACACTAGTCTCGTATTGCTGGTAAATGAATTGGTTGTTGAGACCGCTTTGTTTTACTTTTCCAAGGATTCTTTACACGGCCAAGTCCATTCTCTTCGATTGCAGTTTCCAGGCAGAGTGTGTCCATAAATGACACATCTGGGAATTAAACGCAGTCGTCACACAGTCACTAAGTTTCGGCTGTTCATAAAATACTTTCCTACGGGTTAGCGGCGAGATACTCTCCGTAATTATTCCGGATCTTCAATATTGTTTTATTTTATATATTATTTTACAAAGCATCCGTGACTTAAACATTTCACACCCTCCAACTTTAATAAATTCATTATCAGCAATACTGACCTCCCAATGTAACTATTATTATTATTATTATCGAATAAATGCTTTGATCACATTCCCACTTTGTTGCTTAGTAAGCTTTTGTCCGTACTATTCTCAAAATCAATAAATATTTTATAACACTTAATTTCAAATATTTTCTTAAACTTGTATAATTACTCAAAGCACCTCGCACATATTCCTATCTCTTCAAGCACATTATCGTAATGCTATTAGCCCGAGGAATAGAATATATCACCTTGCTTTAAAACCTTTTGTCATTTATTGGAATATAATGCCAACAATTATTTAATACGCATCCCTGTCTCATATAAGCAGACAGTGGCGTTATATATATAATTTATATAAATAAATTTTGTGAAATTATTTAAAACTAAATTTGATCTCTTATTTTATTTGATTCCTATCACTGTCTCGGTCTGTATATATATTACTGCATTTCTTTTGTAAATCCATAGATGTTAATTAGCCACCCAAACTTCTTTTAGTATAGAGTCTTTTGTTTCTCCCTGACCTCCAGGCACCGGTCAATGATTATACTAGTAGTGGCATCAGATGCGTTATCACGTAGATGGCGCTGTGAAATTTGGACTTTAGATTCAAACTTAGTATATCTAGAAGGCAACCCCTCCTAGAATGTTCAGTTTCGTGTCTGGGGTTTGAATTCTGCAGTGTGTTAGCGAGATAGACGATTCTGACTGTTACAATATAACATAAAAACAATAAATATTGCATTTTTTTCAAATTTCATATCAGTTTCAAAAAATCCATCTCTCAAACTAATACCAAAAGCAAATCATTCCAGATTACAATAAAACCAATAGTTCTCTTTATCGCAACATTTATTGACTAAAAATCCAGAAATTGCTGACAAATTTATTAAATTATTGATGATGCTAAAAAAAAAAAAAGTGGAAAGAAGCATTGAAAAAACAAAACTCTAAAATATATCTGAAAGATTGATCAATTTTATATGTTGTAATAGTCCTATAAGAAGAATTACTACCATTGCTAAGGAGATTGCTAATCTGTATATTAGATTTTTAAAGCCAAAGTTGATAGAATGGGAAAAGGCGTCATGAGATCAGAATTGCAAACTTCTCTTTCATAATTTTCTTTCGATATTAATCTAATAAATCATTATTAGTAGTTGTTGGTGAACTTGGACATATCCTTGATTGTCGTGAACTAGTAAAGGCTTCAGGAGCAGACCGCATACTTCCAGTATTTCTATTAAAATTTAGGGCCTAAAGCCAAAACATGTTTGGAAAAACTATTCCTTTGTTATTCAATTGTTATTAATTTTCTTCTTTTCTGAGCCAATGTAATAGCTGTTAAAATGAAAATATACATAGAAAAGGTAGTTTTTTAAATTAATATTTAGCTTTATTGCTGCCTAGCATGCTTTCAATAAATCCAATGATAATCAAAAAATATTTTTGTTCTTTATCATTATTATGTGATGTCATCATCTTCTTATAAAGCAGTGTTAGTCTGCAGAAAAATTTTAATGGTCAGCAAAAAGCTTATAAATTTGTTCATATTTATTATATATTTTTTTACAATCTTTTAAATTATGACTAATTTTATTAAATTTATCTTTAATTCAGTTCCAAGATTTTCTTTTGTTTGTTATTTGTTTTATTCATAGAATTCATAGAAAATAAATTAAGAAACAAAACTACAAGAAATACAAAAAAGTTTTATTTCCAAGTGTCAGTTATTTCATAGTAAAAGCACTGCTCCATTAAAAATTTTTGCACACTTCATGCACTGAAGCAGACTTTACTATATACAAAAATAACGTAACAATTGTCAATTATCCTTTGCAGTAATACTTGATATTTACTTTTTTGATAAATTTTAGCCTTTTAAAAATGAATAATAACAAGAAAACATCAAAAACTATTGCTGACTTTTTTCAAAACCAAGTATAAGTACTTTTAATAGTAATGGGAATATTATTTATTCACAAAATGATTCGCTCCAGGTAAAATGAAAATTTACTGTTATTCGTCATTCAATCCTAATTATTTAAAATTTGTTTTAATTTCTTGGCCTGAATCTGAAGAAAATTTACCCAGACCTCGGTGCATTATTTGCAGAGAAATTTTATCCAATGAAAGTATGAAGCCAGCAAAATTAATGTATCATTTATAGACCAAATATTCAAATCTAACAAAATAAGTCACTGGATTTTTTTTTTATGCAAAAGTGTTTTTTGAAAAAACAAAAATCATCTTTGAAAAAAAATTTTTTTAGTCGATAAATCTTTTATATTTAGTTTTTTAAGAATTGCTATATGCAAAAAACAATAATATATTGTCGAAAACTTAATTAAACCATGTTTAATAGATGTGTATTCTGAAATCCAAGGTACGATTGCTGGAGACAAAATGAGAACTTTTCCGCTTTCTAACAATACTATTCATTTAATTAATTCAAAAAGTAAGGAAATCATTATTCACAATTCAAATAGACAAATCTACAGAAGTTACCAATAAAGTCATATTTTTATGTTATATTCATCATGCTGATTACAAAACAATGATGTAAAAGAATTTTTTTGTTGTATTGAACTTCCTAATCACAGAACTAATTCAGATATTTTTAAAGCAATTGACAATTATATTAAAAAGAACTCTCTTAATTGGAAAAATTAAGTCAGCATATGTACAGATGGAGCAACAAGTATGACTGGAAAACATTCAGGAGTTGCAAAAAAAATTAAAGAATTTGTGGACAACAAAATGATTTTTACTTATTGTATTATTCACTTTGAGCATTTAGTTGCTAAAAAATTGTCTTCTGACTTTAACAATGAGCTTACTCAGTTGATAAAAATAATAAATTATATTAAATGCAACACACATTAAATTCAAGACTATTTTCAAGTTTATTTCGATATGAAAATTTACTACTTCATGCAGAAGTACAATGGTTGTCGAATGGAAAATATTAACAAGACTTTATGAATTAAGAAAAAAAGTTGAAATATTTCTAGAAACAAAAAATTCAGAATTGAAGAATCTTGCTTACTCATCCGACATATTTTCATTAATGTATTAACTAAATTTAAGCCTAGAAGAAAATACTACTACTTTTGATTTATGGAATAAAATTGAGATATTCAAGAAAAAGTTAAAATTATAGTATAAGCATGTAGAAGAAAAAAATTATGACATGTTTCATTCATTTTCAGAATTGATAAATGAAGTTGATATAAATATCAGCCAATTAAAAAATACTTAGTGGACATTTAACAGGACTTTATTGTATGTTTGATCAATATTATCTATCCGTAAAAAGAAGACACAAGGAAAGACAGTATGTGGATTTAAATTCATTTATTGAACAAGAAAATAAATTGACTGATTTAGAATAGGAAAAATTAATAGACTTAAGTTGCAATGGTGGCGTTTTCGACCACATACTTAGGTGAATCAATATGACACTCATAAAGTCAAAAGAAGGATATTGTTTATTAATAAATCCAGCTTTGTGCTTAGCAGTCACAAATATATCTCCAAGAGTTGATAAGTTAATTACTGATAAGGATTGGCAATAATTGCATTAGTTTTTGGTTTTATAATTATAATATATGTTTCACTCAGTTATTTAAATATTATTCTTAGTTTTTCTTCAGATTTTGTTTATTATTAATTTAATATTTTGTTAGTTAACTTACTTTTGTATAGTTTTGTCGATTATTCTATTGTTTTTTTTACTATTTTTTCAAAATATATTGTAATGGTAAATATTCACCAGTACATGGGTTTGAATCAGGAATCAAAGATATACAATGATATATTAAATATGTATCATAAATTTTGATTCAAATAAATATTTATATTAGATGAAAGTTGAATAGTTAATAAAATTTAAAAGAAATGATTCATTTCAAATATATATATAATAATATTAACCAGATGGTGATGATTTATAACATAAGTTCAAGTCCTCTCAAAAGTATTTTGTTTGTTTTTCAGTTTCGATAAAATAAAAAAATGAAACTCTTAGGCACCAAGCGTTCCAACCAGAAAGTTTACTTATGGAAAACTTACTAATGCATGATTATAATCAATTACAAATTATTGCCAACACACCTGCATATCCTTCAGGGGATTGCATGATTTCTCAGAGCTGTGGATATTAACTAGCATATTGGATGTTAAAAGCATTATGTTTGGAATAAGTATGATAAGCAACACAAACTAAATGGATTAATAAAATTAATGACATAGTGTTTCACATCCATGACTAAATCCGAGTACATCACTAAAAATAGAATATATCTAAACAAACTTTAATAGAAAGTTTTCATTCTTTGCAGAAATAAATTTATACATTCTGGTCACATGCTTCATAGTTATTTCCATCATCTAAATTATTATTTTCAATATCACTAAGTCATTCTTGTTTTGTAGCAAGATGTTAATTTCTCCTTTTGGGTAATTTGAATTGTCCCTTTTGGTATTGTCATATATTTTTCTTTTAATTCATTATATAAATTTCATTTCTCCTGAAAAAATTTGTCCTTTTAACAGATCCAGGATTGACAGAGAATTAGCCATTCTTTATTTTTCTAACATCAAGTTTTACCTCTCGTCAAATATTTTTTTAGTGGTGAAGATGTCACTTGGAATGACTTGAAAATTATAATATTCTCTTCATTCTAGAGTGGATCTTTTACTTTCTCATTTTTCCATTTTCTTTTTCATTCCAAGCACTGGTAATGGAACTTGACAATCTGTCAAAGGTAATCTATTGATTTAAACTCGGGATACTATTAGAGCATTTTACTCTTTTTGATGTGCTTATATTTTTTTAGCTATTTTCTTTTGTAGGCTTTACAATGTTGTAAAGTTCTATTTTTAATTTTCTTCATGTATACTTCTTCATCATTCTTCTTTTTAGTAGGCAGAAGATTTCATCCTGTAAAATCTTTTCCACATCACTATTTGTTTTCGTGGATGCCTGAATTAGGACTTTCTCTTGGATAGCATCATTATAAAAGTTTATTTATTTTAAAGAATCTACTTAAGGTTCTTTAACCAACTTCAAACTCGATACTTCATTGGTTTCTTCTATTACCACCCTTGGTTCAGAATGTGATGTTTTTATTATACTTGTTTTATTTTTTCCAACATTTTAACATCTGTTATAGTGTTGATAACCTCTCTAGGCTCATCTTCAGCACGATTGGTGTCATGTGTATGTTCTTTAGTTCAAAGTTTTCTTCAATTTTTTTAAGTCATTCGTCAATTTTTTTAAATGCATTTCATGTTTGTTTTTGATTTTTTATCTATTTTTTTGTTTTTCTTCAAATTTTTATTGCATTTCTTTCAGCAATACACATCATTTCAATAGTAACTGTGTCTGGTTTCTCTTCTGAAGGCTTTTGTACAGTCTGAATGGTTTCTTGTTCTATCAGTTTTGATTTCATTTGCTGTACTGGCTCTTGTGTTGCTGACAGATCCATGTTTAATTGTGCTCTCATCCTTCTTGTTGGTTATATTTATTATGCAGATTTACAAACTTAAATATTTTTTTACATATACTATCATTAATTGAACACATACCATTCTCAACCCTTCATATACAATCTTTCCCAGAAAAACGTGATATATCTCTTCCTTAATATTTATTTATAGATATATTAGCATATAAAAGCGATTATTTTTTTGTATACTGCCATTTATTAAATATTCCCCTGCCTACTACTGTTTTCCTAAAATATTTGTACATATAATCTTTTTTTTATGAACATTAATCTTATTTCTCATTTATTGCATTATACTTATTTTATACTACAATATGCTAAATTTATTCATGCTTTAATATCCAGTACATTATGTGACTGTACAGAAGTGAAATTTAAGCAAAAGAAAGAGGGATGGTAAAGCCAAAATGTTTGTTGTGCTAAATATGCATCTGTACAGAAGTGAAATTTAGAAGAATAAAGGGATGTTCAGGCCCCAAAACATTGGTTGAGCCAAATATGGAACGGCATTTACCCATATACAGGTTTATTAATTATGTACCTTAAATTTTGATTCAAATAAATATTTATATTAGAAGAAAATTGAATGGTTAATAAAAAATTATTCAATTCAAGTATATATAATAATATTAACCAATAAAAAAAAAAAGATGGAATTATTACTAAAAAGAGAGAAGCATCATGAAATGGGTAGAAGACTTTTATCAAGAATTATATAGTAATAAAGAACAAGTACCTCCTATATCTATTATACAAATTGCCCAGAATTTTAAATGAAGAAGTGAGACATGCAATTAAATTTATGAAGAAAGAAAAGGCTCCAGGTAATGATGGAAATTACAATTGATATATTAAAAGAAGCAGATGAAGAAATAAATTTTTTTTTCGTAAAGTTATATACCAAATGTCTAAATGATAAAGATGTACCAGCTGATTGGAAGAAGGTAGTATTAATGTTTAAAAAAGGTGATAAAGAAGATATTAGAAATGACTTTTATCAGTTTTATACAAAATTTTTACCAAGATAATTACAACTCGTCTACAGAGAACATTGAATTTCCACCAACCAAGAGAACAAGCTGGATTTAAAAATGGTTTTAATATAGTAGATCATATTCAGGTATTGAAAGAAGTTATAGAAAAGACAAATGGATATGAGTTGCCATTATGCTTTGGATTTATAGATTATGAAAAGGCATTTGATTCTATAAACATTTCTTCAGTGATTAAAGCACATTTAATAATTAGAGCAATAAAGAATATTAATGAAAGTGCCATTAAATTTTTTATTATTCAAGTTTTTGGATCTATAATTTTATTAACTGAATTTTTTTTAAAGATCATTTATAGTGGTGAGATATTTTTATTATGATTTAATAATATATATGCTTATTGGAGATCAGTGATACTAAAAATTGGTGCAGTTCCTTTTCATGTTTGATTTTCTAATGTTTTAAAGAATTTAGATTTTGGGTAAATACCTCTTTAATGATGACTGTTCAAAAGTTTGGTTTATTATTTATTAAATTTAAGATTACTTTTAATGGTTAGAATGATTGGAGTCTTTGATGGGTTTAATCAAGTGATAATATAATAAATTATTAGCCTATTCATCAATTGAGTGTATTAGGTGGATAATCATTTCTATCATATTGAAGGATTAGGTTTTAATAATTTATTATATTTTTTTATTTTATTATGAGAATATTGTTAAGAATTTTTTTATTTATCTAAAAGGAATCAGATGTATTAATCAAATGTTTATTTATTTTTCATGATTTGAGAAGTGAGTGTTTCTTTTAAGATTATTATCTTTGGGGAGTTTCCTCCTTTGAGGAGTTTTCTCCTAAAGCGATTGTATTAAATAAATGAAAATGAGATTTTACTGGTTTTATTAATATCAATAGGAATATTAATTGGATAATTATATTATTATTATATGCAGTGGATATATGTCAGGGTAGTTTTTAGGATTGTAGAGTGTTGTTTATGAGAAGGATTTATATAAAAAAATGAAATTTTAAGTTGATGCACAAGTATATTATTTATTATTCCACTAGATGTAATTTGCTTTTATTGTGAGTAATATTTTCAATAGATTGTAAGAATATTGGAACAAAATATTTTATTTTTAGGGGTTTGATTTTACTATAGTTGGGACTCCATTAATGTTATTAATTTGAACAGAAATGATGATAATAGGAAATTTATTAGGGGATGATGAATTATTTAATGTTATTGTTACAGCTCATACTTTTGTAATAATTTTTTTTTTATAGTTATGCTTATTATAATTGGTGGATTTGGAAATTGATTAGTCCTATTAATATTAGGGGCTTTTGATATAGCATTCCCTGATTAAATAATTTAAGGTTTTGATTTTTATCTCCTTCATTTTTTATTAAGTTCTTCTATAGTTGAAGAAGAAGCTGGAACTGGTGAACTGTTTGTCTACCATTATCAAGTAATTTAACCCTTAATGGGAGTTTGTTGGATTTGACAATTTTTTCATTACATATTGCTGGAGTTTTTTCTACTTTAGGGGTGTTAAATTTTATTATAACTGTAATTAATATATAAACATTATGGATAATTTTTGAATATGTTCTTTTATTAGTTTGATCAGTGAAGAGTACTGCTATTTTATTATTATTGTCATTACCTGTATTGGCAGGAGCTATTATAATGTTATTAACTGATTGAAATTCTTTTTTTGAACCAGCAGGAGTAGATCCTATTTTATATCAGCATTTACTTTGATTTTTTTTTTTTTTTTTTGACACCCTGAAGTGTATATTTTAATTTTATCAAAGTTTGGAATAATTTTACTTATTATTAATTATTTTTTGGGTCATTGGTGATATTTTATGCAATATTGTCAATTAGTTTATTCGATTTTATTCTATGGACATATCATATATTTACAGTTAGGATAGATGTTGCTACACAATCATATTTTATAGCTACGATTTTACATGAAATAAAAATAATATTTGAACCTGGGTTATTATGAGCTATACAAGTTTTTTTTTTTTTGTTACATACAATTGGTAGATTGACTGGTGTTGGATTAGCTAATTTATTTTTAGATATTGTTTTAAAGGATATATATTATATAGTTGTACATTTTCATAATGTTTTGGTAATGGGGGCAATATTTTCTATTTTATATTTAGAGAATATTACCATATTAAAAATGATGTTATAAATTCTATGTTATATTTTGAATGGAAGAACAGCATATATATATATATTATTTGAAATATAATTGTAGTTATATTCAAAATAATGGATGCCCTGTAATTAATAAATTTAAATTAATATCTTTTTATGCTTTTTTAAAACAAAACTTCATTATTATTATTGTTTGTACTTTTAAATCAAGTTATGATTCTAGTTTGAACAATATGATAGTCATATTACTTTTCTGCTAAAGAATGAAAAAAAAATTCCTTCTCGTTTGTTTAAACAGTAAGACAAATAAATAAAATTAATATGTACTAGGATTAAATAAAATGATTTTATTGTTGAAAAAATGTTTATCTCTTCTTTTTGTACTAATAACCTATATTATTCATCTTCTTGGACATGATATGAAGTATTTAAAATGTTTGTGCAATTTCTGTCAACATTATAAAAATATAGTATAATGGAAAGTTTGTAAAAGTTTTTCTTTAAATTTGTGCTTTCAAATTACACAAATATCTATTTATCTATGTTGATCTTATATAAGTAAGAAATAGCTTCTACATATGTATATGTTGATGTGTGATTCCATATTAATTGGTGTATAATGAAATATAGTAAACTACTTTGAAAGTATATTTTCGATTCTATATTGTCAAAACTTTTTTTAAAATTATAATTGTTGACCCAATATTAATCTTTGTTTTTAATTTGTTTCAGTATAAAAATAAAAAAAAGTACTAATAATTTGCAGTAACAATCTTTTTTAAAAAATAAATTCAAGATTATTATACAAAGTTTTAATTGATTTTTTAAAAGTATTTTGAATATTTGTCATAAACATGAAAACTGAACAGAATGGAGGTAAACTTATACATGAGATAGAACCATTATTTTGTCTTTTTTCAAATGTCTCCTTATTTTTAATAATAAAAGTTCAATTTATTCTGTATTTCAGTATTGACATGGCTGAAATAATATATATGTGCATCTTATAGTTATAGCAAGATTTGCACTAATATGAAATTTTACATAATTTTTAAGCAAGATTCAGGACAACCCATAAGCATTGTGCTTGTATGTTTTATAAAATGGAATTTAACAGCCATTGATCTGTATAAATGTAAACAAACACAAACCATGAATCACACAATTGAAGAACTTAATAAGGCCATTAATAAATCTATTTCCTGGTTCAAATCTCTACAGATTTCTTTACGATATTTTGTTAATAGTTAATCCATAAATTAAATAAAATATACTGTGCACTACAAATGTTTTAAATTTTTTGTTTTTTATTGCTAATCATTGAGATGCTATAATATGAGAAATGTATTTGCAGTAAAATTATTAAATTTGATAGCTTAAGAAATGTGACATAAATGTACATTTTTCTATAATTCATAGAAGTGAAGTGATATTAGTCTGCATCTATGAAGCCAGAAAGACAAAGGCACAGAAGAAATTGATTTTCTATTGCAATTTTGAGTGTATGTTTAAGCATCCTGAGGAAAAAAAACTTTAAAGCAACGGCATGTAAAATTCTTTCATGGTATTGTCACACTCCGAATTTTGAATAAATGATTATTGAAGATATTAGAGGTTTATGAACAAAATTTTTGTTTGCATGTATAAATTCAAAAACAATAATTACTAGTGGTTTATCACTATATATATTGAATGAAATAATATCAGGTTTAGATAAAACCAAATACATTACAATTACTGTAGAGTAATTAAGAAAAAATAAGATGAAACTTTTTTCTCAGTGAAAAGTGTTATTATATTGTACTTTGGTTTTAAATTAAGAATTTTAGATTTTCTGTTCATGATTTTTTTTTTTAAAAATGTCTTTGTGCCAATATACCAACACAAATTTTGAAGACAACAAAAAAATTGGTAAAATGGTGTTTGGGAAAAAGTAGAATAAGAGATTATTAGTATTGGCTATAATGAGCATATAATCTGCAAGTATCCCCAGTATACTGTTAATTGTTTGCCTATTGATATTGTTTGCTTAGAAGTTAAATTCTGTAAATATTTTTTATGTATATGGTACATAGTAAGAATTACAGATCTAAAATGATTTTGTAATTTTTTTAGGAAGAAAATTATTATAAGTTATTAGAGCATAGACAAACAGGAATTTTAACTTTATGCCCACAAATATAAATAATTTTAAAACTACTTAATGGCCTTAGATTATATTTTCTGATTTAAATATCTATTTATGCTGAATAAAACATTTGAAAATTTGGTAAATCAAATTTTAGTATTTCACAAACATTACTTTAGCTGAAAATGTTGGTAGAACAACTACAGAGGCAGTTATGAAATTAATGAAACTGCTGTAGAATACTTCAACAACTAAGAATGCATTTTAGAAAATGTTTAAAAGTTTAAGAGAACATTACTAAAATCAGATGTTGAATGGCAGAATATAGAAAGTAATAAAAGATTTTATTTAAATGAAAATTATAGTTTTAACCAGTGGGTAATTATATAATTATTCATTTAAAAAAAGGCACAAAAAATATATTCAATAGATGAGTCCATTTATTGATTGAAAAATATCTATATTTCAAAGCTTTTCTCTTTTTAATAAAATATATGCTCTGCCTACAATGAACTATGGGTCTTATAGGAAAATGTTATTCTTTATGAATGATATGTGTGATAATGAAAAATTGACTCAAATGTGGAAACTAAATATTACTAATTGTAAGACAGAACTGCAACAAAAGTTTGAAAGATAATTTATTAAATAAGATAAAATTATCAGCCATGTATTTTTGCAGTAATAGAATACTAATATTAAATGTTTCTAGACATCTTGATCAGAACTGATGTATTAAATTCCCTTCTTTCTCTATTTTCTATTGACTTTATTTATAAAATTAAAAAATACATATCTCTGAAGCATCAGCAAGTAAAATTATTTTCAAAAACTCACCATGTCCAGAACTTCACTCTGTATTTGTACTTAACCTATCTATATCTAGCAAATGTGTTAGCCTATATCTAGCAAATGTGTAGTGAAACTTTAATAGATTATTTAAAAGACTGAAGAAAGTAAACATTTTATTAATGGGAAACCATTAAAAATTATTCACAAGAACAACTTAATAAATTATTCATTGAAATAAATTAAAACTTATTATGTGTGAGGATGTGTGTGTATATATATATAACTTTTTAGCACATTCACTATATTTCAGATATCAGAATTAATATTAATTATAAGGATAGAGGGAATGACTATAGGGAGCTTGAAAGTCTGGGTTCAAATTCTCTTTCATTACATCTAAGTTAAGTATATGCACTATACTTGTATTTCAATATAATGATTATGAAAAAAAAAAGTTCTTAGTTTATTTTTATTTAATTTTATAAATAAAAATTTTTTTAAAATCTTATTGTCATTTGTTTGAATTCAAAATATGGCGTTTATTGTTTTTGGTGTCACTGTTGATGAGTTTCCTGAAAATTTCTCCACATCTCTTCTCAAGTGACCTGCATGCTAATTTAATACAATTAAAAGATTATCATGGGAAAAATTAAAGAGGATTGAGGATGAAGAAGTATTAGTTTTGATTCTAGGAATGATATTGTGATTGATTTTTAAAAAATATGAATAAACTTCATTTAATTATTTTTTTGACAATAAGATATTTTTTTATTTCTAAAAATATTTTAAAAATTTGAAAAAAAAAACATCTAAAAATGTTTTTGGAAAATTATAAGATTAATTAATTTATTAGTTATAATTAAAATTTTTGAAAACTTCATTGTTTGGAATATTATTCAGTATGAGAAATCTAATTGTAATATGGTAATCATTTATGTCTTCAAATTAAAATAAAAAACTAACTATGCATGTGGGAAAATATTACATTAGCACTATGATTTTTTAATGAAAGAAAGTGATAAAATGACAGTTCATAAAATAATGGAGTCAAGAAAAATTAATATTTCAATGGTATTGGTTCCAGGACTATATACTTGAAAATGATAAAAGTGGAAACAGTGCAGTGAGGTTTCTCTTTATTTTAAAATATGACTATCAGAAATAGTAAATTTATTGTTGATCTGCATCTTAGATTATAAAAATTAATATCTTTGATTCAACTTATCAAAAGGCATTTGTTGTGAGGTCTGGGGAATGTGAAGGAAATTATAAAAAATGATAATCCATATGTTTTTTCTATATACTATCTTTAATGCTCTAGCAACTGAATTGTTAACTATACTTTATATTGGAAAAGTCATAGACACTAGCTCATTGAAAAATGAAGACTACCTATCAGCTATATCATTATGTACAATAAGCTTGCCATATTCACAAATTGATGTGATGAAGAAAGATTCGCAAATCTTATTAATCTAAGCATCCTGAATTTTAATTACTTAAAATTGAGTTTTCCCCAACTCCTACTTTGATGAACTGTGAAACCAATGATTACAAATGTAGTATAATTTTAATCCATTGGATATTTATCATTTTTCAACATCCTTCATCTGGTTTGTTTGGTTCCAAATTCAGAGCCTCCAAAATAAATATTATACAAATACCCATTTTTCAAATTATTTTTTTGGAGGGGGGAGGGGGCTGTCATTTACAAATCAAAATGCCAAACATTTTTCTACAATCTGTGTGGGATAGGTTTTTTTTTTTAATTAATTTTTTATTTTGAATTAAAGTAAATAATGACTCAGCAAAGTTTGCCTTTTTTTACTTTATTGCTTTAGTTCATACTCATGTGAACCAGTTTCAGTCTTTTTTAAATATGTTCAGTGTTTTATTATCTTTGAGATTGTCTCACTCTAAAAAGTAAATGATAATTGTATACTAGCAATTAAAAATAATAAAACAAATAGGAAATAATCCTGCAAAGAAATGGGTCAATAATACTTAACATCTTGTTTGACTGTAAGCACTGTAATCTCTAAATTTACAGAGGAACAAAATCCAAGAATAGATAGCTAAATATGATTGGTATCTTTAAAAAAAAAATGAAATCAGGCACAAAGTCAATGGTAGCTGATAGCAAAATATGTTATCTCTTAAAAAAGGAAATCGGGCAAAAAAATCAACATTAGATAAACTGAAGCATATTTTTCAATTGGCACTTAAATGTATATGTGGTGAATATTTCCATTTTTTGTGAAAAGCCAATGCAATTGGGCCTAAAAAATGTAACCATACCCAGTCACTGAATAATAAATTTAAGAAGGAGCATGAGCTTATATATAATGTTAATTTTCAAAGAAGACACTAGTCATGAAAGTAAGAGTTATAAAAACAGATAATTTTACTTTATGATAACAATTGAAGTAGCAAGTGCCATTAGTTATCATCAAATCATTAAAACATATTAAAAAATTACCTGCCATAAATTATGCCAATAATAAAGTTTCATTGATAATTGTTTTTTTTTTTTTGTTGTTGTCATTTTTGCATGCATTAGATACAAATAGGAAAAAAAACAAAGCAGAAACAAACTTCTCTTTGTGGTCACCAGTGCACTCAAAAAATACATTATTTCTGTAAAATGGGATTGAATTTCTAAAAAATTAAATGTGTGCTTCAGTCTCTTGATTTAGGAATAATAAAAATATTATAACCATCTTTAGAGAAAACACTTTGTGCACAAACTGTTTAATGGATTCAAGCCAAGGTAAAAGGGGGGGAAAAAAACATATTAAAAGTGATGCACTTTATTGTGGCGGTCTGGCATCAACTAACTCAGTGACCAAAAATTGTTTTCAGAAAGTTGGCTCAGCTCTGAATTAATCATCAGGTGATATTGATGAAATAATGACTGATGATTACATCTTCATTCAAGACATGGAAAAATATAGACAACATGAGCAAAGATAATTTTAGCCTATATCTGTAGATGGTCGTGTGGCAACTAATGGCATAGAAACATTGCTGGAGCTGAGTGAGAGGATCTGATAGTCCTACTACATAGACAGGAAAGAAGATAAAGATATTGAACTTGAAGTGCTATACTTCTCTGAAATGTTCCAAGTGCTGATGAAATTAAAATTTTTCTAAACATACAACATTAATGACAATGTCTTTAAAAATTGTAGAATTAGAAAAATTTTAAATCGTAAGTGTAAAGCCATAAATAAACATTAATTTTTTTTTCATGAGAGCTTAATTTTTTATTTTATTTGTAGAATTATATATGTATCATATAAATGCATACACGCAATTTATGAATAGTAGATATCCCCAAATGTTCTGAAACTATTGTTTCATCTGTATTTCAATAAGGAATCATCAAACTGTTCTTATCTGTGGTATCTGATAATGATACATTCTTCTAATTTTCAATATCTTATTTATTTTCTCTGATCTCTTATAAAATGATGGATTGAGAATTGGCTGTATTAAATTTTTAGTAATGACTAGGGATCTTTTCATCCTTTATAATTAATTTTTGTTGAATTTGTAAAAGGACAATTACAAAAATTTAAACTTATTTTACAATAATATTAAATGTTTATGTAAAACCGTTTTTATGCATTAATTATATAATATTTTTTTTTAGGTTTTGCTCATGGGTAAAAGTGGTTCTGGTAAGACCAGTATGAGATCAATTATTTTTGCCAATTATATTGCTCGTGATACTCGTAGACTTGGAGCTACAAGTAAGTCAAAAAATTTATTTATTTTTTAATATTGCTTTTTGATGAGAATTATTTTATGTAATATTTAATTGGAAAATTGACTGATATATTACATAATTTTAAGTTTAATATGCTTCTATTATGTAAATTGTACAATTAATGTTAAACATTGTGTGTAATTTGAATATTATTGGCATAAAAAAAATGAATCTGTGGGATGGTATATTTCACAAGTAAACAGAGTACAGTATGATTAAAAAATTAAAAGCATCTAAAGTTTTGGACAAAAAAATTCTGACTTTCTATGATTTGATGAGATTTTTTTTTTTTATTATTGTTTTAATCACATTATACACAATGATTTCTCTTAAAAATAATTTGTAATATAATATACGGAATCTATTATAACATATGCAGTAGATATCAAAAATTAATAATTATTATAGAATATCTACATTTAATTTTGAAGTTTCCAATTATCATTGGTGTTTTTATTTTGTGCCAGATATGTATAATAAATGGTAAATTGTTGAATCTGACAAAACTGATGTATCAAAAATGATAGATTATCAGTATTCTATTGTAAATATTCATAATACTATAAAAATAGACCCAATGTATATCCCTAGCTGAAAATTCAAATATAAAATATTCATTACTCCCCCCTACCACATGAATAAAGATAAAGTCTAAATTTTAATGCACAAACGAGAATTAACCTCTTCTCTGAATGCTGTAAAGTTATTATATAGGTTGATGGAAATTTTATATTTGAATTTTCAGCTAGCAATATGCATCGGGTCTATTTCTTATATATTTATGTTTAAGGAATTGCAAAGCCTTTTTTTTTTTTTGTATATGTAGATTGAACATATTTGTTTATAAACAATCTAAAATCATTACTAATTTAACTTTAACACTTCATTTGAATAAGTCTGGATTTCAATTTATATAACAACTTTGTGGCATAGGGACAAGAAGCTACCTTTTGTTCATACCATTAAAATTCAAACTTTATTCTTAAGGTAGTGTTGCTAAAAAAAACCCCATAGGATTGGTGGACTAATGATGGACATTTTCTATTACTACAGGCATACTTAGTGTAAAGTAAAAAAATCATTAACTTTTTCATATAAATTGTGTTATTATTTAAAAAGTTGCTAATATTTTTAAATAATTGAAATTATTATAATGTAGTCATTAATTACCTACAAGGAGACATTATGAAATAATTATTTTGTCTATCAGATAGATAATTTTTTTTAATAACAAAAATATTTATTTTAAAATGTTATATTATGTTTTTAATGAAATATGATGATATATTAATGTTTGTTTTTAGAAAATTGATCAGTAAAAAGAAGAATGTAAATAAGAAATTAATTTAAAGGAGTTTTGTTGTGATTCGTCAGAAAATTAAATGTTTTCATGTTCTTTTCATACTACTCCAGAGTCATCTAATGTAATCGTTGGACACTGTATTGTAGTCTTTTATCAATAAGGACTTAGGATTCAAAGCTTGAACTTATCCATTTATATGCCTAGCAGCCATATTTTAACTCCTTTATACTATAAGTTTAATAGCTTGTGATGATTTTTATTTAAATGTATAATACACAAAGACCTTATTAGAATTTTTGATGTAATTAAATATTGAGATACTAAAATAAATTATGTTAAAAGTTGGCAAACAATAATGAATTATTATTGACTGTGATAAATGTTATTGCTTAATCTTTGATCTTGTCTCAATCTGTCTTCAGGCAAAAGACTTTTCAACATAACAATTGTATTTATGTATAAATGAAAATATTAAGAAAAGTAAAAGATGCCTCATATTGTGCTGCTGTCCAATTAAGCTATATTTTGGGGATTTGTCTTTGTTATTTATAATATACCAGGGCTCTCATTTTATTTATATAGATCATGATAATTATAATATTTACTATGTAATGAATCCCAAACATAAAATGCAATAATTTTTATTCATAGTTATAGAAGCCAATGACATGCTGGTACTGATGATAGGGTATAGTCTTTTTATTGTTTGATTACAGTCCTTTTTATTAAGGAATCCTTTTGTAAAACAATAGACAGTTTGTTTTGTTTTTTAAAAAATCATAATATTATTCTGATAATATTATGCTTTTTTAAAAAAAAAAAAATAATGCAGTGAATCAGTAATTATACTTTATTATAGTTGTTGCATTATATGTGCCATGATTTCTTGAAGTATTTTGTTTTTATTAAATCCATTTATTAATGTTTATGTCTAAAGTTACCAGAATATCTATTTTACTAATTTGTATAAGAAATTATACTGATGAATTTGTAACAAATTAGTTTATTATAGTAAAAAAGTTGGTTACTGGCATTATTTAATTTATTGTATTAAGTTTAAATTTTTTAAAATTCTCAATGTTGTCAATTGGAAAAAAATTATCTTATAGTTTAATATTGTCAAGATTTAATTTTTAATAGAAAAAAATCATTTTTATTTCATAATTTTATTTTATAATTGTAAAGAGGGATTTTACAAATTGTAAAACTAATAAAATCTGTTTTATTAAAGCTTCATTTCTGGTTTTATGATTCTAAAATTTTTCTAGATTTTTTCTGATTAAAATTTAAAGAGCATTTACTTGAGATATATTGTACTATATTCATTATAAACTTTTTACACTTTAAAAATTCTTAAATTTCTAGAATGATAAAAGAAAATGCTTTTGATATCTGTCTGAAGGTTTGTGATGATGGTATATTATTAGATTTGATATGTTGAACTATTTCCATCATCTATGAGTGAATGTTGAATGTATAGAAAATTTTAAACTTTACTTAAACTTTCAAAATACAAACAACTTGTTAGTAATAACACACAAATAGACAACACAAGTTAGTAATTATGCAAAAGGTGTTGCTGGCCTATATGCACAGTGACAAAATTCACTTAGAAGTTGAACTTGCACCTTTAGATTTTTGAAAATCGAATTTAAGGCAAACACTCTAACCAACTGAGCTATTCTGTAAAAGGCAACATATAGTAGAAATTTGATATATTTATATATGAGAGTTGGTTCAAATCCTCCGAGTCCTTCAATTTTTTTTTCTTTTTTTTATATATATATATGTACTAATGACCATATGTTTAATTGGGAAAATACAAAGATATTAGATAAAGAGGAAAAAAATGCATAGAAGAAAACTCAAAGAAGCTGCTCATATGACAATGGTAAATAATCCTGTAAGTCAACCCAGGGTGGCAATACACAATGAATGGAAGCCTCTAATTAATCTTGCTCTTAGGAAAAATATTAAACGATAATAATAAACTAATTAGCCTTGCTCATATAAAGAAAAAAAAAATTGAAGGACTCAGGAGGATTTGAACCAACCCTAATATATAAATATATTAAATTTCTACTATATGTTGCCTTTGACAGAACTCAGTTGGTTAGAGGGTTTTCCTTAAATTCGATTTTCAAGAATCTAAAGGTATGAGTTCAACTTCCAAGTGAATATTGTCACTGTGCATATAGGCCATCAACACCTAAAGAAGTGTGGAGAAATAATACTACTCGAAACGTTGTGTAATTACTAACCTGTGTTGTCTATTTGTGTGTTATTACTAACAAGTTGTTTGTATTTAGAAAGTTTAAATAAAGTTTAAAATTTTCTATACATTCAATATTCACTCAGAGATGATGGAAATAGACCAACATATCACATCTAATGTTTTTAATATATCTATTGGTTATCCATTATTTATCTGTTAATATAGTAACTTTTTTCTTAAAGAATGAATGAAAATTTCAGTTTTGAATAAAAATGTAATCATTTGTTTAATGTATGGTTAGAAAATTTTTTAAGAATTAGATAAAAAAAGAAAAGGTGCTAATATAAAAAAGTCTTTATAGGCAATAAAAGTTTTAAGAACTCTTTTATATGATTTTCATTCCAGATGAATGGTGTTTAATACATATGATATAGAAACAGTTTTAAATAAATTTAATTATAGATAGGATTTAAAAATGTGAACCTCCTTAAGTTGCAGCTGGAACTTGTTAAAGGCAATTTTGCTTGAAAGTTTTTTTTCACTTTTAGATGTATTCATACTACAAACTCAATTCTTTCATTAATGCCAGCAATAACACTGTGTGTGCTAAAGTGAATGCTTTTACAGACAAAATGATTATTATTAGAGTAGCATCTACTGCTGGATTTTGCCAGCCATTATCTGGTTAGTATAGATAATTCAGTAACTGTTGGTGTTGCTAGAAAAATTTGTAATTAAAACATTTTGCAAATTTCACATCATACACTGTAGTTGTTAACTATTTCAATGATTTTGAAAATTTAGAAAGAGCCAGATTATGTGGGGGGAAATGAAGTGGTGACATTTTGTTATTTATTATTAAGTTTTATACAATTTTTTTCATAAAGATGAAAAAAATTTTATTTCATTATTTGGTATTTACATATTAGACCTGCTATGCCTTTTCATATTCATATCAATCCGTTGATAATTTTCTAATCTTGTGATATGACCAAATAATATATACACTTGGATCTTGTACAAACTTAAAATGATAAATTCATCAAAATAGACTACATATACATGATATTTTCACAACATTTACAAAGTTATTGGCAGTCTGAATACCTATGTGAAAAGGTGTAGCAGTTCTAATACATGACAGTAATTGCACCAGTCTAAATCTAACAGTACTAAAAATATTAATTTCTAATAATACTAAAAATATGAATTTCACACATAAAAATAAATCTGAAAGAGTATTTAACGATACTAAAAAATATGAATTTCACACAAAAATAAATCTGAAAAAGTTTTATGCAATTCCCAAATGTTACTTAAATACGGACAAAACAATCACTAAATTATAAAATGCTTAAAATATAGACGTATGGTACTTACCCTATAATATATAACCAGAATTGTCATAATGAAAATCTGTTATCTATTTTATTTTAAGTGGATAAAATTTTGTTTCGAAATGGAGACTAAAAATAAAATTTTTTATTTTTCCTAAAATAGAGACTTATGCCTGCACGGGATCTTCACCAGAAATGTTAATAAATAGTGAATGTATTTTTTTTCAAAACTAAAAAAAAAAAAATTACTATACTTTTATTATTTCTTCAATGTGGCAGACTAATTTTTTTGATGTCATTCAGTATGATTCTTATGAAAATGATCAGTAACCACAACTCATAATTCAGCAGTTTTATAGGCTTTCCAAAAGTGAATAAATTATCAATTCCTCGTCCAGATTTTTTTCAATGGTTTCCATCAGACATGCCGCTGTTCTACCATGAATTCTCTTGATAAAATAGTCGTCAGTCTCCCTGTTCCAGAAGAATTTATCTCGCTTGGTTTTTTTTTTTTTTTTGTGCAAAAGCCTCTCGTCAATTTCAACGATTTTATTAGGGCCTCCAATTTTATATTTTTCTATGCTAAACCAAGCTCTGTTTTCTCCCATTCTATGGATATTAATTTGTAAGCCCAGCTGGAAATAAGTGGATCGCCATCAAAAATAGAATTCTGGAACCCTCTAATCATGTTACCTTACGAAGGCCTATTTTATTATTACATCCTTGAACATTATAATGCCATTGTTTGTCCGAAGTATGGATGCGCTCGACTGTATTGATCTCAGTAGCGGGTAAAATGTTCATCATTTTGTATTGTTTTTAAAAAAAATTGTAGTATTAATCAGAAAATTGGAAAAAAAATTAATCAGCAGTGAAGTAAAAAACACTTAGAGAAGAACTTGTCCAAATAAAATCTGGACAATAAATGAAAGTGTAAATTTATCATGTTATTGAATGAGAGCACAGAGTTTATTTGATGGGATCGCATGGTTAGACATTTATCATAAATATGAAAAGGCTTACCATCTCTCCTACATTGCAGGACTAATACATAAGTACCTATTATTTTTATTATTGAAGTCAATTTTTTTCCGGATCTCACTATCCGCCCTTATTTTAACTAGTAATTTCTATCACCTCAGAATAAGATTTTATTATTGATAGAATTTATATCAT
Source organism: Epiperipatus broadwayi (assembly GCA_028023455.1). Lineage (NCBI taxonomy): Eukaryota > Metazoa > Onychophora > Udeonychophora > Euonychophora > Peripatidae > Epiperipatus > Epiperipatus broadwayi. Next base: position 584,426 of record JAQFVV010012672.1, on the reverse strand, counting down.
AGCCGGATGCATAGATTACATTGCTTATAGCTAATGGAAGGGGTCGGGGATTTTATGTAATTTTAGCAATGCTTAACTTTGTTTTCTAATGTTGATATTTCGATTGTTTTGTAATCTTGTTCATAGATCTATATAAAAAAATCCAAATTGTGTTATTAAAATATTTTTAATTTTATATTTTATAGAAGTCTCGTTTACTATATTTACATATTAACATATAGTTTATAAATTAATGTGTAAATATAAGTATAATTAAATTTTTATAAAATGTAAAATGAAGTAATATTTTAATAACATAATATGTAATTTTTTAATTTAGGTTTTTGAAGAAGATTGTTGAATAATAAACACATCTACATTAATTAATAAAATTAAAAATTGATTTTAAAGGCAAAGTGATTTGCTTGATATTTAATAAAATGCAATGTTAAAAGAAAAGAGCTTATTTTTAAATAATATTCTTTCTTTTATTAGTGATATGATGATTACCTATGATCCTGTAAATAGCCTTACAAACTCAAGGCATTTTGTACATATAGTAGGCCTAGGGAGAAGTTTAATTTTTGAGTCTTGGTATAACATTATTAATTTGGGGAGGGGGGTCTATTTTGTTGTATTAGTTATTTAAGACTCGGCTTATTTTATCACTTGTTCCAAAGGAAGAATTCTCATTTCATCCCGTATTCTATGGAATTCTAATACTGTATTAAAAAAAAGACATCATCCTCTATTCCATTGTGAGAATGATAGGTTCTTTCTTTCATTTATGTATTAGGAAAGTAATAAATTATGACAATTGTATCACTGAAAATGTGATAATAACATTGTTTGTTATGCGTTTTGGAACTTGAGATTTTTTTTTTATTGAGTACAAAATTTGCCGTAAAAAGAGTACTCAATACTGAAAAGGCATTAAGTTTATATTAAATATTCATGATAATTTCTCCATATAAAAAGCAGGGTTATTACTAATTTAATATATTAATAACATGTATGAGATTTTTTATTAAAAGTTCAGCCTACTTCATTTTTATCATTAAAGATTTTAAAATGACATGTAATGGTATTCAATCAGTGTATTATCACTATGAATCAATGTTCTTCTCATCAATGAAGCATTACACACAGTTTTGTATCAATAAAACCTCTCTCATGTGATTGATTTAACAAAGCCTGGTCTTTCTAACACTTTTCTTTCATATTTAATGAACATTATTCCATGTAGATTTTCAAAATTCCAGCAAATTGATTAATCTTTAGTATTTTTGGTAATCTTTTTATGGAAAAACTAGAAATTTAAACTTTAGATTTGGCATTTTATAAATATTCAATTGGACATTTTGTGAAGAAAAATCTAATAAGTTTTTTATTTCTTTATATGCATATGTATCAACTTTGCTATGTAAACAGAATCTGTTATATAACTTGATATTTTTTGTTTCTAATTAAAATAATAGTTTTCTAATCTTTTTTGTTTTTAGGGAAACCATATGCACCAATAGATATTTGACAGTTTTCTTTCAATTCATTTTTCTATCAAAATTTCTTTTTATTAGTCTTTATATTAACTAACAAATTCATTTAGAAAGAAAAGTAAATTTATTCATGATGTAATTATATCAAATGGAAGGTTTTTAAAATTATTAATGATAATTATCATTACTAAATAAAAATATGTAGGTATTACATCAATACCCAGTCAATTGAGTTTTTTTGAATCCCATAGCTTCTTACATTGAATATAAATATTCTTTATACCATTTGAAGCAATGAATATTCTTCTTTACACCATTTGTAAATGATATTAACACAGTAATCATTTTTATAAGCAATCATTCTGCATGTTTCTGGATACTTATTTTGATGTATATTTTTATAAATTATATTAATAAAAAAATAAATCATCTGAATTAATTATCTACTTTTCCATTCTTTCTTTTTTAATCTAAATTTTTGGATTGGATGAAATAATTGATAGTTAAATCACATTTCAAGAAATGCAGGAAATCCCAAGTATTGTATGGAAAATCCATGTTCAAATATATATAGAAGACAATAGCTAGTTTTTAATTATACATATACTATGGGTGCATGTGTATATTTAATCCTTAGCTGCTTTTTATACATAAATAAATCAATTTTAACATCAGAAGAAAAAACAAAAACAAATAGCAAAGTAAAAACTGAACAGTTAAAAGATAGTTTTGCTCTGATTTACAGAATCAGGAAAAGTCTATTTTCCATTATCACTATTTTTCCCAACAGCTACTTAGTTATCCTTGCCATCCAGATAATGCCAATATGTAGAGAAAATGTGATATGGTATATGAGATATATTTGACTTAAGATTAGATTCTGTAATCATAACAAAACTAATCTTTAACTGTATTTTTTTAATCTCTACTTTTTTTGTGTGGAGTTTTTATGGCTTTATTTATACATAAGTATCAACTAATAATCATTCACACTCGTAAATATTGCATATGTAACTAAATCACCAGCTGTTGAATTTTTTTGATGTTTAAAGTATGGATTTTCAATATATCATTTAGATCTTTTTGCATCCCTGTGTGATAAACTTATTAAATTACCCAATACCTTATCAACTCTTTTCTCAAATAGTAACAAGAGTCAAGACATTCTTACTTAGAAAACTTAATATCTATCCATAGATATTTTTAAAAATCAACTATAAATTATTAATTTCTATTACTTAACCACTGAAATTTTATTTATTTATTTTTTTCATGAAGGCAAATGAAATTACTGTATTTTTTTAAATAAAACTATAAATAAGAACATTTATTTTAATATGCTTGATTTTGTAAGTTTTCTAATAATTATAGATTAAAATTATGGAGTAGATAAAATAAATAGATAGAAAGTCAAGAATTCACATTTTTTAAGAAAAAATATAAAATAAGTATTATGATAGCTATCAAAAGGAGAATCTCTTTGGTACTTATGTATTAGACCTGCTATCTGTGTTTGTGATGGCAGAATGCAGTACCTTTCTCCAATGAAGGGAGGGAGGATGTTTAAAATGGCAGAATGCTATAAATGTGACTTTTTAATATGGCATTCTGCTATCGCAAACATGGGCAGGAGGTCTAATATGTAAGTACCATCTCCTTTTTTCTGGGTTGTAATTTGTACCATTATAATTTTTACTGGATATTCTTAAGAGCTGAGTACAAGGTAGAAGAGCAATATGGAAGAATTTACAACAGAAGTTTTTGGTAGTTAGCATATAAGATGTTCATGAAATCTTTTGGATTTTTTCGGCCAATTGCTGAATTTAATTGTATAATTTGTATTTTAGCTTTTATATGGATCTTATTTTATGTATTGTACAGATATAATTGAGTTGTAATGCCTAGTAATTGTGCCTTAAATTTTGCAAAAAAAGATGAAACAACTTTTAAATAGGTCATTGTGTGGCAAAGACTTCTCCATTGCCTTTTCAAGGAGAAATAGTAAAAGAAAGCATTCTCACCATGCTTAACAACTGATAGTTTATAAGTGAATTGTTTTACTGTTTAATTAAGAATAGGTAAATAATATCCAATTACTGACCAATATTGCATAATTAATTGACTTGTTTATGAGCTGATTACCTGGAGTCTAATTAGAACATGAAAAAAAAATTATACATTCATTATCATTATCAACAATTATCAATCCACTGCAAAATGAAGATCTCTTCAAGTTTATTTTCTTTTCTTTGATATTTAGCCTCTCTTCTCCACATTCATCATCTCACATGTGGTTTTTACAATCTCTTGGAATCCAGTTTAAGATTTCAATTGTCCATCTATTATCATCTCTTCTAGCAATATGTTCAGCCCAGTTCCACTTCAGTCTTTTGATTTTTTTAATGCCAGTAACACCTGTTTGTTTCTTAACCATGTATTGCATTTTCAATCTTTTCTTGTTATTTCTAACGTGGATCTCTTCATAGTTCTTTGAGTGGTCTGAAGTTTCTGTATTGCTCTTCTACTAAGTATCTCATTCTCAGATCCACAAATAAGAACTGGTAAAACACTCTTATTAAAAAAAAAAATGTTTTTTTTTTTTTCAAACACAGGTATATTTCCATTTAATATTATGTTATTTCTACCAAAAGCACTCCAACCAAGTTTAATAATATGATTAATTTCAACCATTATGTTTTCATCTGACCAAGGTATTTGTAGTTGTCAACTTCTTCTAATTCATCATAATCAATCTTTATTTTCATCTTTTGAGAAAAGCCATTGAACATTACTTAGTCTTTTTAACATATATCTTTAGTCTTACTTTCTTTCATCTAAATCTGGTTTAATTTCCTGAGGCTCTGAAGCATTATTTGCAAAAAAAAAAAAAACTATATCATCTGCAAAATCTAAATGACTTAAATAATCTCCATTTACTTTTACTCCTTTATCTTCCCATTTTAATCCACAAAATACTTCTTGCAGCACTGCTGTAAAAAGTTTTGGAGATATGAAATCACCCTGTCTTATACCCTTCTCAATGTTAACCTTCCTGGTATCATTATGTAATCTAATTGTTGCTGTTGCATTTTTATAAATATTCTTCAGAATATGATATTACTATGTGTTAATTTCTCTGCCTGTAAGCATGTTGAATTAATTAGGCATTTGATTATTATGATCAAATGATAACATCTGATCCTTTTCAATGGTGGTTTTCTATTGTTCACCTTTTTTTTATTATCATAATTTATTTTTATTTCTCAATCTTAGTGCAACATAATAAATTTTTATGAACCTCTGCATTTATTAAGATGCATTTCGGTTGTCGTCGAATAGCCACTATATCCCACTCAATGGCGCAGTTTTCACGCTTAAACTATAAAATATGATCATTCCCAGGCCATTAATTATAATCATTTTGATGTGTTTTTTGTAATGCGAAAATAAAAACAAAAGAAAATCGTCTTTTTTACATATTATTTAATTTTAAATATTATTTTTTATTAACGTATACAAATTAAATGATAATAATAAATGTAAAATAAAATAAACAAATTACAATTTGATTCGTCTTTTTTAGTTTGCTTTTTATTAGAAAAATCAATTTTCTATCGGAGATTTTTTTACTGGGGTTATGGCTTTTTTTTTTGTTGTTTAAAAACTCATAATCAGAATAAAAAGTAAAAATTCTTAGTCTTCCTTTTACATTTTATTTTTACAGAGAAACAGATATTATTGTGTTATCGCTATTTTTTACTTTTTTAGTCTTTGTTTTACTTTTTTTTTTTTTTTACAGACAAACAGATATTACCGCTATTTTTTATTTCAAATAGAATGACAAGTAAAAGTTGTTACAGTTAGGTTTAGGGTTAGTTTTAGGGTTAGGTTTAGGGTTAGTGTTCTATTGTTTGTAATGCTAAAATAAAAAATATCAAAATCGTATTTTTGTAAATATTTTTTTTTACTAACATCTATAAAATAAATGATAGCAATAAACGTAAACTATATTCAACAAAGTATAACAGTAGTCGGAGAAAAGAAAGAAACTAAAACTTTTTTAAACAACAACAAATATATATACAAAATGTCTTCTTTACTTATTAAACGTGTTTATAATATATGCTTTTTATGACATTTAAAAAAAAACAGTGTACAATTGTACTTTTCTTACTGGTTATTTTTGTGTAACGCTCTTTTTTATTTTAAAAATATACGCACGGTTCAATCTTCTTTGTCTCGTGGAATGTTACGAACAGTACGTTACTTGACGCATTACCTAATTCCAACTCACTTTATACATATATCTCATCAACATTCACCACTTAAAACTTCAATACACTATGATGTAAAAAGTCTGTTAATTATTACTTTACAAAATCTGAACATTTCAATACTTTAAAATAAAAAAAATCCAATGAAAACAACATTTCCATCCAATTAAAAAAAAACACACCCTCTTACCAAGCCGTAACCATTTTATAAACTGTGTGAATTTGGAAAATGTATTTGCTGCATTTCTTTTTATATTATGTAATTTTTAACTGAAAATAATAATAATAAATAAAGCAAGTCATATATAGTGTGACATTGCTTTTATGAGCTTGTATTTACAAATATAGCTCAAACAAGCTCTTAATTGATAAGTGTGGTAAGAGAAAGTATTATAATCTCTATCTGGAACATTCCCATTCCAGACCAATTTAAGTTAGATAGCTGGAGTTAAAGACATTTTCATGTCCGAAAATTTCAAAGTTTCTGCTTAAACATTATGTATTAAATAAATGCTAGGTTTTGATTTGATATTTTAGATCTAGGGTCTGAATATTCTAGCTCCTCACTAAGATGAGTCAAAAGCTTGAAACCAATTAGTCTGGTGATGGGAATGTTCCAGATAGAGATTTTAAATATTTCTCTTACCACACTTATCAATTAAGAGCTTGTTTGAGTTATTGGTAGGTTCCTTATGTTACATAACTGAAAATAAATATTCTAAAACCTAAACAACAATAAAAAAATATTGTCAAAACATGGAATTATGTATCATTTTATAGGTGTGTTGTACTTTAAATATTTTATTTGATCAAATACAGAAAATTGAATACTTAAACTAAAACTCATGTTTAAATGTAATTAAAACTTCTGACATCTTAGATAGGATGATTGGAAATTATTTGATAAGGAGCTCTTTAAATAAATATTTAATTGCATTCTTGTATATTTTGATTATTGCATTGAATATTAATTATAATAATCAAAACTCTATGTAATTTAGTGCATGCTTGATGCTTGTTCTCAAAAAACTAAATGTCCCTATATCAGTTCTCCACTAGGGTAAATAAACATTGGTTTAATCATTTAAATAGAGCTTAAGCTGGACTGCCACTTACATGTTCTCATCATATGTTTTTTAATATTATAATTAATGAATTTTTATTTATAATTCTGCTAATAAAATTTATATTAGTAAATTATAAAAAATATATCATTCTCAATTTTTTTTTTTTTTAAGTATAGATTTTGAAAGATCACTTATATTCAATAATTTTTACTGGAGTAATTTAAATTCATAATATGCACGGCTGCAATATCTGCAGTTAATAAAAAAATAAGCAGAATTAGTATGCAATTAAGAAATGTGAAAGACTATTCATTTTTCTTGTAAATGATTTGAAATGTTATTCTCAATTCTCACTAGTCGCCTAATGTCTAGATTTACGAGGATTCCCAGGTAAAAGATGACAGGGAAATAAATAACGGTTTAACCAGCTACTTATCACAGACAGAATTTATGAGTTACTTTAGTTAAAATTGCATTTTGCACCTGTTCTCTCTGTTTGATATTGAATGTAGATTGTAGATAGTAAGGAAAATAGATAATGTAAAAGATTTTTTTAAATGTAAAACTTCAAAATAACAATTAAATTTACTCTTTATTGGATGGCATAACTGAATAGTTAATTTTTATATCAATGAAAGTAAATTGAAAAAATAAATAGAATTAAAAATAGTTTTAAGTGCAGTTTGCAAATTCTGTATTTAAAATAATTGTCTGTCTGTGTATTTTTTGTTAAAAGCTTGTACTTTGTTTTACCTGTTTTAACTTATTATTGTGAAATATTAGCTTAAATTCGAAAATAAGAAACAAAATGGGAATAGCAAAAATAGAAGAAATTAATAAATTTAAGTTCAAACGGCGGGCATTAGTGATATTATTATAAAATTTTGACAAGATTGGAGATGAATTAATAATATAGCAAGAACAATATATTTTTTAAAGAGCAAGAAAATCAGAGTTTATAAGAATATAGGATGTTTTTGTATATCTGAATAATATGATGCAGCTAAATGGAAAAATTATCTTAACTAGTATGGTATGCTGCTTTTGTTATTACATTTTAGTCAGGAGCACTCATATTAGTAAGATGTCACAATAAATATTATTTAAAGTAGCCAATGAATGCCTTACATGGAAAAGGCGCTAATGTGATATATTAATAGTAGAACACTTAACTGTACAATTATTATTGTAATAATTAAATTTGCTATCTTAATATATACTGAGCTCTGATTGTATATATGTATGGGAGATGATGATCTGAATCAACTGATGAGTGCTGGTTCAGCATGAAATACATATATTGGAGATCATTTATCTTTTTCACATGTGTGTGTTAATATGTATTGGTTGTATGAGATAGATTGGATAGCTGAAGGGAGCTTGAAAGTCTGGGTTCAAATCCCCTATAATTGCTATTTTTGTAGTAATTCAAACAATTATGCTTACCTCACATTTAAAAGTTTTTATTGTATATTCTGATTGATATGTTTTTAGAATAAAGTTAAATGATGAAAACTAATTAGGTATGTAAATATTTTAGAAAATACATTTTCTAAATAAATTTACTTAAAAAAAAATTAGTCTTTATAATAAATAGTTTATAAACAAATAGAAAATAGATATAGGAGAGTAAAACAAAATTGTATTGATATTTGAGATGATACTCATCCATAGTAAACTTATTGAGAATAAAGCAATAAGTGTATTGGTGTTTGAGATGACACTCATCCATAGTAAACTTATTGAGAATTTAACTTAATTAAAATGTTAAACCATTTGATAAAATGCATAATGATAATTAGGTATTGATAATTTACTACAATGACAAATTAATCATATTGAGGGAAGACTGGTGAATCTTCATTGTAGCCCACCTCAACAAATTTTCCCAACCCACCATCCCAAGAAAGACAGACCCCCCAACAAAGGGAAAAAAAATTCCCCCCTCTCTTTTCCCCCTTTCCCTCGTTCCTTTTTTAAAAAAAAAAACCCCCCCCGGCCCGGGGCGCGTGTGCCCCCCCCCCCCTCCCCCCCTTATTATAAAAAAAAAATCAACCCCACCAAAAAAATAAATATCGAAAAAGATTTTCCTAACATTTTTCCCCCCCCCTTCCCCCAAAAAAACACACCCCCCCCCCCCTCTCTATGGCCCTAGTTAACTCCCTTTTTGATCACTTAAAAAAAAAAAGAAAATCCAACCAATTTCTGTTCCATTTGGCCCAGCTTCCCCCTTTTGATTCAGTCTGGATCAACATCCTCCTTAAAACTTTGGTGCCCTTTCCGGTCCCCCCCCCCACCCCCAAACCTAAAAAATATTTTCAAAAAAAAAAAAATTATTATTTTTTGTGGGAGGGAAAACCCAAACCGTCTCCCACCCCCCCCCCCCCCCTCCCCCCCCCCCCCCTCTTTGTTCTTTTTTTTTTTTTTTTTCCTCCTTCCCCCTCTTCCCCCTCTTCCAACAACCACCCCCCCTCCCCGGGTCCCCACCCAAAAGGGGAGAGAGGAAGTCTCGCATATGTGGTGGCTGTCTTTCTTTTCTTTCCCTCTCCAAAAAATCTTTACACCATTTCAAACAAAAATAAAAACTCACCATCCACCATCCTCCCTCCTTCCCTTAAAATTTTCCTCCAAAAAAACTGCAGGAAAGCAAACACCACTAAAAATACCACCCCCGCCCTTCCCCGACCTTCCCCCATCCTCCCCCCCCCCTCCCCACCTCCCACATCATAAAAAAAATAAAAAAACAAAAAAAAAAAATCACCAACAAAAACCACACATTTCCCTCCATTTCCTCCCTCTCCCTTCCCTCCCCGCCCCCCCTCCCTTATTCTCCCCTTCCTTTTTCTAAACTAATAAAAACCCTCTCCATATTATTACCCCCACCATCTTTTCTTTTATTTTTGTGTTTTTCTTTTGGTTGTTGTTGTGGGGGGCGGCCCCCGTGCCCCCCTCGCCGGGGGGGGCGTCCCCCCCCCCCCCCTCCTTCTCCCCCCCTCCCCCCCCCTTCTCCAAATTTCCCCCCCCAATCCCCACCCTAATCCTTACCCCACCCCCCCTTTTTCCCCCCTCCCCCCCCCTCTCCCCGTTCGCCCCCCCCCCCCCCCCCCCCCCTTTCCCCCCCCACTCCTCCTTCTCCTCCTCTTCTTCTTCTTCCCTCCTCTCTTCCTTTCCTCTTTTTTTTTCTCCTAAATTCGCCTCTTCCTAAACCATCCCTTTTTTTTCTAAAAAAATTTTTAAAATTTTTAAAATGCCGGTACCCCAAATCTACCCAACCCCCCTCCCCCTCCCCTTCTTCTCATCAAGAGAGCTCATTAGCAAAATCAATTTGAGTCATCTTGTTTAATGGAAGTATCTGCTCCTGAACCTTCACTAAAACCTTAAGTTAAAGAATGAAAACTGCTATTTGAAATTTAATTGAATACTCATGTAAGAAAAATTTAATGACAGTTTTTGTTTTTTTTTTAACTAATAAATATAACTCTGAAAACACAATATTTAAAAAAAGGCTCATCTAATAGCCCAAGAAATTTCGTAGAAATTAAATGCTAATTATAATTTAACTTTTGTTCTAATAATATTTTATAATTCTCTTAGACTTTATAGTTGCTTTATAGTGAACTAGCAACAGTGAGTTGTTACTTAGATATTACAATTTGCACAGGTAATTGTAGGACTTTGTATTTCTTCAATTATTTTGAGTATAATTATTTGCCTTTTGAAAAGAATGCTCTGCACTGAATATGCACTAAAATTATGTCTAATGTTGCATTAATGTAATGGCATATTTAAATGATGATATGAAAAAAAAAGAGATCTTTTATCTAATAGTTTAAATTCCATGTTGAGACTGACATTTATGATTAAAAATTAAAATTTTGTGATGTTTATAGTTAAAAAATTAATTAAAAAAATGCAACCAAGGAATAGATCTTTGTATGGTTTTAAATAATCAGACTTTTAATGAAATCAATTAAATATAAAGTCTAAAAGAGTTTAGTTTAGTATTCACAACTATTTAATCTTGTGTTTACTGCTATTTCAAGCAACATAAAAAAAAAAAAAAAATTCTGGTTGTTATGAGATTTTATTTTAATTGTACCCTAACCTGATATGATTTCTAAATTATGACAATTTTTTAGAAAATATATTGAATATAAAAAACATCATTCTTGTGAGATGCAGTATTACTCAAGAAATAGAATTCACAAGAATGACACAATTTTAGAGGGTCAGCAGTAGTATATTAAAAAACTGACTTAATCTTTTTTAATATAATTAATTCTATCAATAGCACTTTTATGGGCATTAGCACTATATTAAAATAATTCTAAAGTATTTATATTCTTTTAGTGATCTAGTATGGGTTCATGAATGACTTTTTATATTTGACCTATTAATTATATAAAGTAAACTTAGAGCAAATATTCAACATAGACAGAAGCAAAACATATGCTATCTGGAAAAGAGAAAAATTATGGGCTCATTTACTGATCTTAAGCTGAGTCTTTTTGAAGTTGCAGATGCACAGTAAAAATATTGATTTAGATATTAGAAAATCTTATATAGAATATTACTTCATATTTGGCCATAGAGTGATTTTATCAGTCTTAAGAAATAAAAAAAAAGTGTAACATCCTCATCTACTGTAGCTGAACATATTGTTTAAGAAAATGCAAAAGAAGCATTATATCTTAGAAGAGTAATGGAAAGGTTTGAAGTCAGGATAATATCAATTATCAGTAGTTTTTTTTTTTAATATAATACTGGATCTCTGAAATCTAGATTCTTTTATTTTATTAATTGATTTCTGGTGATGACAGGAATTATACTTTAACAGCTTTCTATTTTGTATCAGTTTACTACAAGAAATGTAAATTGTAGTGTTCTAAAAATAAAAATCTAGGTGTTTATTAAAGATGTTAAAGTATGAAAACAATGTCATCATTTAATTATTACTTTTTTTTTGTTTTTCATTCTAAAAAAATCTACAAAAAATATTAATTACATATACACTTATTTTAAGAATGTTGAAAGTGTTAAACAAATTAGTTCCTGCTTGTTACCAAGCTACTGTTATTTATTTAAGAATGATAGGAGTGAAATAAATACATATGATATTATTATTCTAAGCACATCCATCAATTCCCAAGACTCTTTCTGTAACTTGTACTAAAAGAACTTAACATTCCTCTTACTTTGAAACATTGCGATAATTTTTTTGACATTAAAATGTTTTAAATCCAAAATTATTTGAAGTACAGTATATACAATATCTAATTATTTTTAAGAAATATTCTTCTATATGTAAACTGCTCATACAATTACATAAGCATTCACTTATATATGCATGAAGATAAGGTTGTAAAAAAAGTGATCTTTTCATTCTATATCAATAAGATGGCTGGAATCTTTATAAAATAAAGAAAAAGTGTAATATGAAATCTGAATACTAAAGTAGGAAAATGCATTTCTGATTCAATTCAATATTTTTTTAAAGGTAAAAATGAATTGTGAGGTTAGCCTTAGCTAGAATATAACACAATCTCATTGGTATAAAGATCACACATCCTATTACAATGATATATTTCTGTCTTATAATCAGTGCTTTGATTGACGTTTGATCAATCCAGATTAACCAGAAATCTTTTCCATCAGCTTATAATAGTGAGATATTGCTATTACTGGTGATACTGATGGCTAGGTGAATTGATTCTGATTGTTTATCAGAAAGAAAAAATTTAAACTGGCTTATGAGATGACAAAATTTCCAAATTCATCCAATCCAATTTGAATTCATCAGTCAAATTTAAATCTTAAATCTTGAACATGGCAAATAGCTCTTTTAACCATTACACTATGAAACCCTTATAAGATTTTTTAAAGTATTTGAATAAATTGATAAGCAAATAATTCAAAATATATATAAATAATTCAAGAATTCAGATGCATTTTGTTGACAATGACAAAGAATATATGAAAATTGAGTGTTGGGCTTTTTGTGGTACCTAACCTGTATGCATGATCAGAGGATTCTTAGCACCTTCCATTTTCAGCTGCCAACTGGGGAATTTGCTGGTGACTTTTCTGACATGATTGTAAATATCTATTTTAAAAATAGATCACACACAACACCAGGCAACTAAAAAAAAAGACCATGATATTTTTTGATCTTCGCCTCAGAAGTGAAAAGCCAGTAAACTAACCACACTGGCTGACGTGTCTTGGTACAGCAGCCCATCTGAGTGGACATCAAGAATTTGACTTTTCAGTTCCTTTAAGGCTTCAAAGAGGAATCAAAGAATCCCCTTTCAGTTAATAGCAAATTTCTTTCTGAAGATCACTTTCAAATAAACGAAGACTAATATTAGATAGAACATTGTTGGACTTTGTGAGCTAAAAGAAAAAATGAAGAGACAATTGATTTAAAATGTGAACATGTATTTTACTACAAAGACACAAATCTTGAAAACATGAGTAGAGTGGAATTCATTATTAATAAAAAGTGGAAGGACAATATTATGGAAATATATAGTATATCAAACCGAATAAAAAGGTTAATTATTCAACTTCCTTACCAAATCCCGATAATTTAAGGTTATGCCCAACAAGTTATTATTATGATGAAAAAGTAGATTTTTATCTGTAAAAGTCGATGCATTGATGATGTTTTTATGATGTACAATAGGTGACAATATCTTTAAATATGATACTATCTATGTTGATGGTATGAGATAAGCTTAACAAAACTAAATAAATGATGTATTTATTCTATTTTTTACGATTAAATTCATGATTCATCATCAAAGTCAAGAAATATTTTAGAAATATGCCCTATTTCTGTACCAATATGATTTATTAAGTTTTCTTCATAATATTTTATGTTAATTCTCCATATACTTCACTGATTAATCCAACCAATACATCATCATTGAATTTATAATATCTGGCCAAGTCAAAGATCACATGAATTACTTTTGGATAAAATAGACCATGGATTTGGTATTCTGACTTGACAATTTTTTATATAAAAATAATTAAAGTCTCACAATATTTAAATGAATAATCAAAAACAATTTATTTATGGATTACTAATAGCATAATTTTCAGTGTATACATTCCTTATTTTCATTTTCAAGAGAACATGATACATTCTTTATTAACATTTATAAAGCATAAAGTGAGCATTATATTTAGCAAAAAGTCTTCTTAATCCCTTTTAAATTATATTCTAATTTACTCTTGAAATAACTAATTCTGTATCTATCATATTTAAAATTGATTAATAATCAGTATTATTTTTTGAATTGTCTTATTTCTTAGTTATATATTTGCTGATGTTTCATGAGTACATTAAGAAAGACAAATTATAGCACTCAAAAATCCTTGAAAAATGCCCAAAGTTCATATTTGATGAAACTAAAAAATTATATAATCCACAGCGTATAATATAATGATATGATAAAGTGCTGATTACTGTTAACAAATATTCTATGTCTTTAATACATTAAGAATATAATTTTACATGTTAATTACCTCTAGCAATATAATCCATTTACTTAATTACATTTAAGTTCATAGTCATCGCATATATATTCAAAATACCATTAGTCTACCAGTACATCTCCAGGATAAATCATGTTAAACATATCAATAACTACACACATATCTCCATTAAACTAATAATAATTCAGAGAGACAGTCAGTTTTTGGATATAATACCTTATAAAACATTATATGTAAAATTAATAATAATTCGTAGAAGTGGCCAGCTTTAGAATCCTATCCCTATTAAACAGTATTTTTTTTAATCACTTCTATTTCTAAATACTACTTAGAATATCTTAAACTCGACTTTCAAGCTCCCCACAGCTACCCATTTCATCTTATACAACCGATACACATGACCACATACATGTGAAAAAGACAAATGATTTCCATTATACATATTTCATGCAGAACCAGCACTCATCAGTTGTGTATGTGGTCATGTGTATCAGTTGTATAAGATAGAGTGGATAGCTGTAGGAACCTGAAAGTCTGAGTTCAAATCCCTTGTAATTACATTAAGTTCAGTATAGACATAATATCTGTATTTAAATATTATTTTGAATATCGAAAATATACTTAATTTTAATAATAGTTCATAAAACAGGCAAAACTCACTATATATATATTGCCATACACAGCAAGCCAGAGTAATCAATGGATGTCAGAAGGCTTGTGCATAAAATCCCCACTCTGGCTTGCTGTGTGTGGCAATATATATAGTGAGTTTTGTCTGTTTTAACAACAGTTATCCACAAGCATAAGAGGTGGTGGTCATGTGATGTTTATTGGCTTCATAGTTCATAAATAACTATTTGTGTTGTCAATGTTGATTATTTCAAGGGGCTAAATTTCCATACAAGGAAATAACTGACCACATTTGTAATAATAAACAATTTATATATTTAATTTGAAATTAAAATGCTGGGACATTTCTCATATATGCCATATACATCTATTTATATGCATGCACATACACTATATTTATATATTCTGTGACTATTGTGTTCTCTTGTTAATCTATAAATTTTAGAATTATACTATAATCTAAAACATTATTATATCATTTTATTTAAAATAACATCTTCTATATATTTCTGAATATTCTTATATTTAAAAAGGAGATAATCTGCAAAGATAATTTGTTTTTTTATTTTTTTAAAGGAATACCAATCTTTTTTTTAAAAAATGTATTAAAAAGAAAAGGAGTGATTTGTCTCTGTCTAGGTTCTCTTAAAATGAGAATAAACATTTAAAAAATTATCCCTATGATTTGAGTCCTTTTTTTTAAATCAGTTTAAAAAAAAACAAAAAACTAATGAATCATTTGCTTCCCTTTAAATATTTCAAACAATTTATATATTTTTAAACTATAATATATGCAGGATAATTCAATAAAATTAACTACAAATGTTTTTTTTTTTTAATAATTCAAGCAATTGACATCTGTCTGTGTAAAAGTAAAACAGTTCTTTGCAGAAGTTCTTGGAGGAGTTTCTTGTAATGCTTCTATAGTTAATTTCTTACATTTTCAAAGCTAGAATGTTCACGTTTTTTCCAGACAGAATTGAACTTATTCTGACTTCCAATTTTCTTCATTGAAGTTTTCTTGTATAAATACTTGCTGGCTCATCATATTCTAGTTCTTGTTATATTGGGAGTTGAAATTTCTTGTAGCATAACATAACTGGAGTTGCAGTTATAGATTCTGTAGGTATGTTTTAATTAAGCAATTGGGTTTTTTTTCCCCTAGTTTTTAATTATTTAGGCTCTTATCAGGTTCTATAGTGTTCATATTCAAAGAGATTTTTGAAAGAAAAAAAACACATAGCATGTATGCTCTGTTACTTCAGCTGATTTTTTAAAACATTATATATCCCATAATGATATTTAATTAACTTCTGTTTTGATAATTATCTTCTTAGCTACATTTTTTTTTTGGAGTATAAACTAGAGATTATAAGTTATCTATTTTCCAAAATGGACCTATAAAAATGTATAATATACAATCTTAAATCTTTTTTAAGTCTACTTTTTTCAGTTTTTAAAAACCAAAATATAGATGTCTTAATTCCCTTATCTTTTTCTAAATATCTATTTTCTAATTAGTCCACCTCATTAATATTGTTTTTGTTTAAATAGTCTGCCTAATTCTATTGTGTTGTAATTGAAACAATGTAACCTTCAATCAGTCATTTCATCATACATTTTTTCAATTAAATTTTTAAATATATTCTCTTTTTTTTTTTTCTAGTTCTAAGTCTTTCAGTTACTGATTACAAAAAATAGCTTCCTACATTATTTTTTTCTATATTACAAAATATTATTATTTGTTTATTTATTTTTGAAATTTAAATCCTTTAGATATTAATAATGAAAACTAACCTATTATAATCTTATTACTTTAAATATATATTATAAAATATTAATTTTCTGTTTAATATCTTATAAAGGATTTCAAACCTAATTTTATTATTCTCTCATACAACTACTATTAGTCAATTCTGTCATGTGCAAGACCACATGGGTAGCCATCAAATAGATGTAGAATTTATCTATTTCTATATAGATGTACAAAATGATTTTGATTAGACTAAACATTTTAAAATTATCATAAGAGATTATAATGCTAGAATTCGTAAATAACTGAAAGATGAAAAGTTTATAGATAAATTTTGTTATGCTGATAGATTATGAAAGAGAACATAGTTTTATAGAGTTTGTAGAAAAAAGAAAACTGTATATAATGAATTCTTTCTTTGAGAAAAATGTTAAACAGAAACAGATATGAAAGCATTTAAGTGAAAATACAGCAGAATTGGATTATATTTTCATTAACAGAATATATGTATTTCAAAATTGTAATATTTCTAATAAATTCAACACAGGAAGTGATCATCGATGAGTGAGATTTAAGATATATGTTCATGCAAAACTATAGAGACAAAAATTGATTTAAAAAAAAACAGTTAAACATTCCTATCCTTCAGAAATACTTCAATAAATTTAAATTAGAACTTACATATTATTTTAAAATATTACAAGGTTTTAGAAAAAGTTTAGATGTGAATGAAATCAATAAAAAGATAACTCATACACTATTAAGAACTACAACAAAGCTGATTAAAAAAAGCATCAATTTACTAGTAAATTTTTTACTGAGACTACAATATATAAAGAAAAGAAGGGAAATGAAAATATATGTAAGTGGTCCCATTAAGTCGAATTAAATATATTGAGTTTTGCATAATGTTGATATAAGAAAATATAATTGGGAATTGGCAATGAAAGCTATAGTAGATACTAAAAGTCTTAAAAGTATAAAACAATATCTTCATATTGGAAGGAAAGCTATTTCCACAGTAAGAAGAAAAGATGGAATTATTTCTAAAAAGAGAAATGATATCAAGAAATGTGTAGAAGAGTATTATAAAGAATTATATAGTAATGAAAAAAAGAAAACAGAATATTCTTTCAATTATTACATCTGAATTTCCCAGCATTTTAAATGAAATGAGAAATGCAATTAAATTATAAAAAAGTGAACGCTCCAGGAAATGACAGAATTATAATCTGTATCTTAAAAAAAAATAGGTGATGAAATAGAAAAATTGTTGATAAAGTTATTTTAAAAAATTTTAAATGATTAAAGATGTGTGATATTTGAAAAAATGATAAAGATATCAGCCTTTCTGTTTTATACTTTACTAAAATAATTACAATTTGTTTGCTGTGAATTTTAGATTTTAACCAACCAAAAATACTAACTGGACTTAAACGTGGTTTTAGCAAACTAGATCATATCTAAATATTGAGAGAAGTTATAGAAAGGATAGTGAATATGAGTTGCCATTAGATTTTGAAAAGGCATTTGATTCTGTAAGCATTTTAGTGGCAATTAAAACATTATATCATCAAGATGTAAAGCCAGGATATTCTCATATTCTGAAGAATATTTATCAAGATATTTTAGATTATATAATGATACTAAGAAGGTTAATGTTGAGAAGAATGTACGGCAGGGTGAGTCCATAACTCAACTTCTTACAACAGTTTTGCAAGAAGTTTTTTGTGAATTAAACTTGAAAACTACGTGGAGATTATTTAATTTATTTATATTTTACAGAGAATGGTCTTGTTTTTGCAAATAATGCTTCAGGAAATATTGCAAGAATTATAAGATGAAAGCAAGTAAATAGGACTAAAATAAATGCTAAAAAGACTAAAGCAATGTTCATGGGATTTTTTTAGAAGAAACTAAAGATTGATAATTATGATCCTTAATAAGTATAAAACTTGGTTACGATTATTAATGCAAATGAAAGTATAATCAGTGATGTTAATTGTAGATTTAAATTTGGACGATATACTTATTAAAAGAAAATATCCCTATGTTTTTGAAAAAAAATTTAATGGATGTGTTTTACTTCTTCTTATTTATGGATCTGAACCTTGGATATTTAACAGCAATGCAACATAGAAATTTCAGAGCTTTTTAAGATCAAAAACAAAATATATGGTTGAGAGAACAAATAAGTATTACTGATATCATTGAAATGATTAAGTAATTGAAATGAAGCTGAGCTGAACATATTGTTAGATGTGGTGATAGTAGATCAGTGGTCAGCAACCTTTTAGATCTTGCGGACCAAAAATGCAAATTAATACAAGCATTAAGTATGATATATGTATAATTTTAATTTTAACACAAAAATAATAATGAATAATAGTAATATATATTAAAAATTAGTGTGACATTATCTGCTCTTGGTTTAAAATTATTTTACTAATCCTTGGTTCCAATGATATCACCAAGCTGTTACAGTTGAGAACGTTTTTTCACACAAATAGGTCATTGTGAATGGAGTCAGATTTATTAGATATAGATATAAATTAACATTTAAATGATTGTAATATTGAACTTAAAGTACAAAATAAATTAGAATATTGTATTAATATAATTTTTGTGCAAGTTTGTTTGTAATTATTTGTTTTCATTTTGAGTTATATGAAAGTAAAACTAAGTTTGTATTTATATGTTTTATAATTTTTTAAAGAATGTTTTATTTTTGTTTTTTGTTAATATAATGTTCATTTTATTTCATAAAAATAAATGAATGTATAAATACGTATTTGTTACATTTTATATGTGTAATTTTCTAATTTGTATCTACAAAAATTATTTAAGATTAATAATGAATAATATTCTATTATTTAATAATTTTTATAGATGTGTTTTCTTCAAAATTCTTAATAAAATTTTTAAGTTTTAGTTCATCCAATTACCAAGGGTGTGCCATAGTCAAATTTGATGCCTAGTCAAATGTACAGAATTCAGTATTCTTATTTTGTTACTTTGTCTATGCTGCTGACCGACTAGGGGTTAATTAAATGTTTTTGAAGTACATATTTTGCAAGTCTCAGTAGTATTTTGTAACAAGTCAATTAGCAATATAATGTTCTTGTTCTATTATTTAACACTCGTAAAAGCGCATTTACAATAGCTGTAAAAGGCTGATATTTAATGTATTTACAATTATAAACATCGCGCTATATAAATAAATGCTTATTTACATATGTTTAAGTTTCATTTGAAAGTGACGTTTAGTAAATTCTAAATAATTTCGTCGACGTCATTCAGTCAGAAAACGCGAACTGTAATTTAAAGTGAATGATCTATCTTCACGCTTTCTTTGCCAGTACTTAAAATTTGCCCATATATAAACATTTGGGTTCAAAAAGAATAAGTGGATTCATTTTATTCTTTCTTAAATGCTATATCTTGTATTGGCAGTGGAAGTATTCATTTATTATTTAACACTCATAAAAGCGCATGTACAATAGCTGTAAAAGTCTGATATTTAATGTATTTATAATACTGCTTAAACAAAATTTATTTTTTTATTTAAAAATTTTATTAAATGAGCTTAGTGAATTTAAATAGTATCTGAATTTCTTTGCAGACCATTATTAAAATTACATCACTGACTATCAGTGGTCTGCAGACAACCGGTTGCTGAGACTGCTGTACTAGATGGATGATTGAAGTCTTAAACTGGATCTCAAGAGATTCTAAAAGACCTAGAAAGAGACAATATGTGAGAGGGATTGATAGAATAAAAAAGTTTTCTTGTCTATTGTGAAGAGAGGTTAAAGGTTGGAGGAACTGAATTAAACTTAAAGAGATCATTCTATAGTAAATTGATGGTGATGGTGATGAAATGCCTTCAGTTAATCTACATTTTTTGTTTTCAGGCTGATAATTAGCACTAATAATATTGAATGGCTTTATTGCTCAGGAGTTTATAAGGGCTGGAATTGCGAACTAAAATCGATCAGAAGATCTTACATTCCAAAAATCTGATAGTCAACCCATTGCTTTAATTAAACTATGCAGAATAATTTAAATTCTAAGTTAAAATCATCAGATGTAAATTTATATGTGAAAAGTTTATAGTTTTTAAAATACAGTATAAAGATAAATCCTGGATTCAGTACTGATAGTCAAGTATATGACGTCATATCACAAAGAATAAAGATTTAACCATATTTCAAATGATATTAAATTGAAAGATTGTATTTGTTCTGACTTATTTATCTACTGTCCAATTATTCAAAAGAAAAAAATATCACTTCATACTATTTTTAAAAAAAAAAAAACAAAAACATATTATGAACAAATGATATATGATTATTATTTTTAAAAATTGTTTAAATAGAATATAATAGAAAAAATATATTTTTAGTTGTACATATAATATTACAAATTTTTATAAAGTGAATATTTTTTGTACTTTTATAAAATACTATTTTTTGCCATCATAAAAATTCCTACTAATTGGGCTAGGAGAGAGGTATTTCGATTTGAATAGAATTTTTCTAATTTTTTTAAAATTAATAATATATGCAATTTTTATGTTAAGCATTTTAGAATATGTTCAAAGCTGTCATGGTTCCCTTTTAAAAGAGTAATTCAACCCGTCCCCTTGCCCTTTATTTTTTTATTGACGCATTTTGGACTTGAATTAAGGTTTTATTTATGTTTTTTTTCTTCTCATAATTATTAGCTTTTGTTTATGTAACTTATTTTTTGCTCTTGGAATGATTTATCTATAAGTTGAAAATAACAAACCTTACCCAGATGATAGAGAGATGTTTTAATCAAAACATCAGAATGATGTAATGCTAATTAATTTTTTCAGAATGATGCAATGCTAATTACTCTCAAAAATCTTTATTTTAATATGTATACAAACACTTATGAATGAAAGTTTAAGTGCCCTTTAATAGTTTATTGCCCTTTAATAGTTTATTGTTTAGTTAAGGTATAAAGTGCTATATAATAGCCAAATTGTATTAATTGTGTTAATCAGTGAATAAAGAATGTTTATGCTCTCAGTAATAAAACTATATTGTAAAATAATAGCTCTATATTATTTTTGATTTGATAATGAAAGATCAGATGAGTTAGTTAATAGGACATTTTCAACTTAATAATCCAAAGATTTAATTATTAATATAGTTATTAAGTTTAGATAACTTTTTTATGTAATAAATTTAAGCTAAACATTGATTGAACCTATCACTTTCTCTACTTGAATGTCACAGACCCCTTGAGCAATTAACTTTTTTTTTTGTTGTTGTTGTTGGAATAATTTCACAAAAGACTGCACTAAATAATAAAGAATAATAATCATTATGTTTAATCTGTTGAGGAGATAAAAGATGTCTAATATTCTTGTTCTTATAACATTATTAAGCTGTGCTGAATATTTCTACAAATATAGTTATTTAGTGAGCACTTCCAGAACATCAAACCACAAATGAAAAAATATATCAAAACTAATAAAATTTTAATATTATATAATCTAATCTTAACTTACTCATCCTGTAGAAATCACACATTAGAATGCATTAAGCAGTTGCACAGACACTATTTATAAAAATATATCTAGTTTTGTTAATGATTTTTTTGTCAACTTTTATATCTATTTCAAAACAATATTCACACACACACACATAGTTCTCTCAATAATGTTTTAAAAATCTGTTAAAAGATTAGTAACAAAAATAAAGTTAACATTTATTAAAAAAACTGACAGTAAACATTGGTATTCCAATCACTGATCTATATGTATATCTTTAATTATAGCCTATTTAATTTTGCATCTTAATTATTAAAAAATTTGAATTTAAAATATAAACCGTCTTGTAAAAATTTTTAAATGATTATGTAGTATTTGAAATTTTTTTAATATAAAGTTTATATTGATTTAGTGAAGTGGTGGGCTATATCTAGCTTGCAGGCCAACTCTGGCTCTCAAAAGCTCTCAATCCAGCCCTCAGATATTTTGAAAACATGTGTATAAAATGGTGCTGTGTAAAAATTCTGCATAAATAAATGCCTAGTGCAACAATTGAATTAAGAGTTAATTATAAAATATTTGTTATTTACTCAGTCACATTTTTTTTCTCTTCAATCTTTATAATAGTTCTAGTTCATTCTGCCAGAGGCACAATATTCCAACAAATTATGTATAACTGTATTATAACGATCCGGAGAAAGAGAGCTTAACGTGATCTGCACTACAGGGCGCCATCTAGGCATTTGAACCTAGAAAAATTTATAAAGTAGGCAGATACATAAGTAAAAAAAAAATATTTTTTTTTTTAAATTTTGATTCCGGTCGTTAGCCCAAGTCACTAGCTCATTGGAATAGCAGAGATTTATATTTATAATAAATTCTTATCTAAGAATAATTTAAAAAAAGAATAAAATAAGCCACTGCCAGTAATTAACATACAAACATTTTTTTTTAACAACTGAAGGGATTGAAGAGTGCGTCTTTTCAATCCCTTCTCCTTCAACTCCGCACTAACACATATATATAGTCACATCTCCTCCTTCTAATTAATTAAACCAAATCACTTTTTATTTCCAAATTTTTTCTTTTATACATAACTTTAGGATCCAATGGACGTTATGTTATGTCATCGTTGATGATGATCCTTCCGTTGAGGTCCGATTTCCCCAATGGATTTCTTTCATTGGCCATTCTGTTCCTATTGTTTTCCTATCTGACCGTTGCTTATACATTTTAGATGCCCAAGGCTAGTTTACTAATTAAAATAATCATTTCCATTTTACAAAAGATTAATTAATCTGTTTTCAAACTTAAACATATATTTTTATCTCTAAATCTTTTCTGAAAATTTAGTTTTAAAATACTTTTTCTTTAATAAAGTTTTATTTTAATAATTATTTATCTGTGCGATTTTATATATATGCGAGTTTAAGATGATTTTTTTATTTTTAATTCTTAAAAAAGAAGGTTTTATTGGCGTTCTTTTATTTTTTTTCATGTTTACTAATAAAATAAAAACAATGTAACGACGTCTGTGCCCATTGCAGTATGTATGGTCTATTTGTCTAGGATTTAATCTATGAAACTAAGGGCATTTTGTTTGTTTTTATAGTGATTTTCACATATGAATGTCATATACTACCAAAAGCAAACTTTAATTTTATTTTTTTATTATTATTTTGCATTTAATTTTTTTTATTAGGATGGCTACATTAAATAAAATAAAAAGTGACACAGAAAATCATGCATTTTAAAAGAAATGGACCGATATGTATTTTTTTTATATAGAAACAGTAAACCAATGTGCCTGATATGTCTAGAAAGTAATAATAATAATAAACAGCCACTCGTAAATGAGTATGGCTATTCCAAGTCCAAAAAAAGAAAAAAGGAAGGAAAATAAGAGAGGGGAAAAAATTGAGTTTTGTCATGATTATATAAACCAATCTGTGAACTACAAATACATCCACATATACAACATGCTAGTTTTGTTTTTCTGTTTATTTGATATTTTATGATGTTGTCTTTTAATTTTTTCAGATAAAAACTTTTCTTTCTTGAAATATATCAACCCTTGTCTAATTGCGGCTCTCCAATGCATTCTATTTTTTGCTATCTTCCCAGCGAAAATAATTGGCATTGCATTTCTTTAGAATATCTTTGAGATAATCCTTATACTATAGATGGGGTCCACCTTTCTCACAAAAAACATACTGAAATGTTCAACTTTCTTTGTCTTGCATTGTTTATTTATTATATATGTTCAATCCAAAAAATGTGTGATTTTACCATAGTGGATTCTACAGTATCACATCCAGCAAATTGAAGAACATATTGGTCGGTTTAATGATCTTGCCATTATATTTTTAAAATTTTATGAAGCATCCTGAAATTAAATTTTTTTAATGCTTTTATGTTGCACCAATAGGATGTCCAAGTTTCACTTCCATATAGTAAATTAAATAAAAAACAATTCTATATACAGATAATTTAGTAGTAGTAGCTACTTCCCTGTGAAGAAATACTAAACACAATAATAAGAGACACTATTCATTAAAACATTCCAATTACAACAAAAATTGTTAGGGAAGAAAAAAAATTTAAGTATAGAAAACTTGTAAAGGAGTTTAATCAAGTTTGTAAACTCTATGAAAACAAGTAACATTGTTTCCAAAAAAAAAAAAATAGCAAAAAATTTGGAACTACATTCTGAAGGGAAGTTTATAAAAATCTGCATCCTAGCTGCTGTAGAATTAATTTTCCCTGAGTATAAAAATAAATTTGAGAATATAATATATTGTGAAGAACAATTATAAGGTGAATTGAAGACTTGTCAGTAAATGTGGAATAATAGATAGTGCAAAAAATTACTTGTTTTGATTAGTATTCGCTAGCATTTGATGAAAGTAAAGATCTTGGAGATATAGATATTGCTCAACTCTTAATTTTTATTAGAGGAATTGACTTTAATATTACTGAAGAAATATTATTTCTTAACCATTTTGAGACAGTGACCATGGCCAACAACATCTTTAATAAATTAAAAGAGTTTAATGTTATAGTTCAACCTTGGATATCATAAAATTTGTCAGGAATATCCACTGATGAGGACAAGTCAGTGGTTGGAAAGATGAAGAACATTTTAACAACTTTCAAAAATAATATGGGTGACAATAAATTCGAGAAAAAATTTATTTTCCAATGCATAATTTACCAACAAAATTTATGTTGTAAAATTATTAACATGGTGAATGTAATGACTGTTGTGGTTAAATACATAAATTAAATTGTATCTAAATTACTTGCTACCAAAAATTCTTAAAATTTCTAGATCTTGAAGCCAATTATGAACATTTAGCATATTATTGTGAAGTTTGGTGGCTTTCAAAATTATAAACTGAGATGAAGTTCTTCATGGAAATTAAAGGAAAACCCATACCACAATTGACTAATAAAGAATGGTTGTATGATTTGTCATTTTTCTTTGATATAATTACCTATGTGAATGACCTAAATATAAAATTGAAAAAAAAAAATCCGTTAGTAACAATAATTTTATCAATTTTCCAAACTTTACTACTATTTTTAATAATACACCTGGGTCTCTTTTTATGCGAATTTTTTTTAAGGTGATTTTGAAGTTATGCAATTAATGTTTCTTTCTAATATATTTTTATGTGTTTTTTTTTTTATCGATAAAGAAATTCATATTTAACTTAAAATCGGTATTTCACCGTTTTATATACATGCATTAAATTTTACATACTTTAAATGCCTGTTGGAAAAAGATTTGGCAATAAATTTAGATACCGTAGAAGATTTAGAAAAAGATAATGAAACAGAAGTGGAACCTGTTCATTTCACAGCAAAAATGATTCGAGAAAGTCTTCAACTGTCTAATCAATTGGAAAATCATTTTCTTGTTAATGACACAAATTATGAACAAGCTCTTAAATTCCAGTGAGATCTAAATAGTTGTATGTCTGGATATCATTAGCTTCGTAAACAATTAGTAAAATCATCATCTCAAAGTTTAATCACCGATTACATTGTTGCCAGAAAAACATTAACACGGCACGAGACTGAAGTTGGCGCTAATTCTGTTGTTTGGGTTTCCTCTTGTAACGAATCTGATCTCTTACCAGTTCACAAACAAACCCGCATATTGTCAAATAGTGATATTAATTTTTAAATAATGTTATATATCTATATAAACAATATCTTTAAATTGTATATATTCCAATAGTTAGCAGAAATAAGAATAGAATCACGATTTAAATAATCAAATAATAACTTATTTTAAATTATTTTATTTCTTGGATGTATATACACTTATATAAAGCATTAATGTTGAAAATAAACATGCAAATACATGTAGTGAATAAAATAAAAATTAGTTATCAAAAATTGTCACTGCATAGACATTTTAAGATATATGCATCATAAAAATCTTGAAGCTAATGTACTTTTAAAGAGATTTTTATTAAATTAAATAATGACATAAAAACAACATATAGCAAATTTGAATTACATATTATATTCTGTATTAGATTACAATTGTTTTAATCAAAGAAAGAATAATTTTTATTTTTAATACAGATAAAGAAACAGGTTATCCCCACCCTCAATTTGTTTTATATAAATATTAATTATTTAATTATAACATTAACATCTTGTTTTTAGTCTTAATAGAATTGTTTCAATTCATGATTTAAGTATATTGTAAAAATACTTATTATTTATATATATAAAGTAAAACATTTAATTTGAAACAAAGGAATGTAAAAGAAATATTAATTAAGCAAGAATTTTGTTTAAACAAAATTTACAAAAAAAAATAGCATAATAATTAGTTGTTTTTTTTTATATATATATTATTTTCATTAATGAATTATTCAGAAATTATCCATGAAATTATTATATACATCATAATCCATATTTCTTTTATATAAATTTGAAATTTTGATTTAATACCTGCCAACAATGATATTAGCAAACTTTCTTGATCTTCCACTATTTGATTCTTTCACAGTTTATTCAATATCATATTTAGTGCATGCAGTGAGATTAGAGAAGGGAAACAATTCAATTTTAGTTTTTTTGTAAATACATAATTAGTTTGTTTAAACATTAAGTCAATCTTTTTGTTGTTGTTTAACCAGATCTTCAATTACTTTTATAAATATTTCCTTGTGATTAATAAAGACTTTCTTATTGATATTTTAATTCTAATAATAATAGATGCTCTTGTAAAATTTCAGACAACATTTTTAATTCTATTCAGTTCCCAAAGTGATTTTTCTACAAATATATTGGTAGAAATGTATAATCAAGATTAAGATACATGTAATATTACTTGTGGAAAGGTAAAATTTAAATCTATAGCATTTATATATTAAAAAAGTTTATAGATATTTTTGTCTTTTAACTTATCTACATTATACATGTACAAATATTCCTCCTATAGCACAGTAGCTAGATTCCTAGAAAATGCTGCATTGTGTGAAATCATGTTATATGAGACCCAGAGCCAGTACAAAAAAGGGGAGTTAAGTTCCAAAAGCTTATTAAAAACATTTTTTTTTAAAAAAAATAAAAATTCATACAAGCAACTTCATTTTTATTGATAAATATTATTAAATGGATGTAAAACACAAAACACACAAAAAAACTATATTTTCATTTTAATAACTTTAATTTAATAATTTTTTCCTCGTCACTGCTTGGTGCTAACAAATATAAATGTTTTTTGTTCGAGTGATATCATCATCACTCATTGAATTCTTTTTATCATTTGTATTATCTGCCCTAATTAAAAAATCTGTAATTTTGGTGTGTTTGCTGGTCCTTGTAAAATTCTTGGTATGGAGATAGGCAATTTTGCAACTTATTTTTGAATTTTCTGCTTCTTTCAATGGATGGGTCTACATTCAAGAAAAATGATTATAGATTTTTAGTTAAGCTTAGGTCTTCCCATAAGTTTTTGAATGTTAAATTATAGTTCACAATCTTCATCTCTGCTGTTTTTCTCAGAATTGATTTTACAACTTCTGATGCCTTTCCAGCAAATTTATTTTGTCAATTTCTTCTTCCATCAATAAATCTTGAATATCCTGAATAGTCATGTCCTCAAAATCATTGCCTTTGATTGATTTAGAAAGTTCAATATGCCACCCATTTCGTTTTCTGACAATTCAAGCCTATTTTCTATTTCAATTGACAATGGACAAATCTTTTTCCAAGATGTATTTAACATTGATGTTTTTAGTTTTTGCAATGATAAGATGCTTTTGACACAGTGCTTAATTGAAAAGTGTTTCCATTACACTAATTGATATTTCACTTATATCTAAAATCCATTGTAATGATCTTCTGATATATTAAGTTTTAAAGGTATAAATAATACCTTGATTCAATGACTGAAACAATGAAGTAGTATTTGGTGGTGGAAACACTACTTGAACATTGGTGTGACTCAAATCTTGTGAATGACCTGGAACATTATCTAATAGTAATAATACCTTGAAATACATTTTTTTTAAATAATTTTTGCACTCAAGCACAATTTACTTTAAAATCTACAGTTACCCAAGTTTTCGAATTTTCTTTCCAATATACTAGCAAGATGTTTTTTTATTTATACCTATAAGTGCCTGAGAATTTGAATATCTATGAACAAGTAAGCATTTTGTCATAAAATCTTCAGATGCTTTGTTACTACATAAAAGTAATATTACAAGAGCTGTAGATACTGTTAATCCAGGTGCAGTTTTTTCTTGTTTGAAAGGTTCTATTAGGCATTTTTTTTCATCAAAGCCCAATTTCATCTGCATTAAAAACTTATGTGGTGTATTCTTGCTCTTCTATAATTTTTTGAAATTTGTCTTGGTATATCTTGGCAGCTCGGATTTGCCTTGAATTCTTATGCCACAAATTACAAAACTTTTTGAATTTTTTTTTTTTTTTGCCACAAAATCTGGGCTGACAGAAGATTCTCCATTTTTTTTAAAATCTTTGTAAATTTTAAGAAGTTCTTATTTAGTGATATTATTATCTAATGGAATTCTTTTTGGGGAACTATCATCAATTCAAATGCTGATTGCCTTATGCCTTTTCTATTTTCTCAATAATTGAAGCATAGAGATAAGCTATATATACTTTGCAGATATTGAAGATCCTACAGCAACAGGTCTTCTAATTTTTTTTTTCATTTTTCTTAATGGTTCAAACTGTTGCTTCATGTAAATTTAGAGTGTTTGTAATGTGTGATGCTTTTTCTCCTTTTATAAAACAATCCAAAATTTGTATTTTGACATCCAGAAAAATAAATTTTCTCATAAAGGTTGTTTCTTTATTTTTATCAGACATAGTATTTGGGACTGAAATTATATTTCCAAAAATTAGTATTAAAAAATAAAAAGTTACTCTTTAATACATATCAAAAATGCTTATAGTAAGTTCCTTCCAAAACTACAAACACTAGAATTTTGTCAGCGATTCATGAACTGAACACTTGAAATAAAATATGCAATAATGTGAGCTTAACTCAGAGACAGTCTTGGTAAAATAAAATTTGAGTATTCCTCCAATGGTATGTATTCAATGATGTGATGATAAAAGTCGGGTATTCCCCCAATTATATATTTTGTATATATATAGTGTATGTGCCCATAATGTGCAATTGAGATAAGTGGGATTTGAGTTTAAACCTGGTAATGTTATCTCCAAAAAAACAATGAAAAATTCATTAGCTTGGTTTCAACTTAAAAAAATTTTTTTTATTTATCTTGTGACAAAATCTTTAAGATTAATAAAGGCTATTCTTAGTATAAGGATGATACAATAAAACTAATGGCATATATATTATGTTAGTAATATATTAATAAAAGTATATAAATAGTTTTATGTGATAGCAATAATAAATTAAAGTACATATTGATGAATTTATTTACTAAAATTCTATTTATTGCATATAGTTTCAAAGTAATCTTTAAACATCACCAAACAGGATATTAAACTATTATTATGGTATGTGGGTTTGTGTATTTACATGTTGGTATAATTAAATAATATTAAATTATACTACACAAAAGAAAACTATTTTAAAATGTTTAATTTATTTAAAACAGGCATTCAAATATTGATTATCGTATGTAAGATAGATGAATAGGAAGCGAATGTCAACTTTATTTTAATATATTTTGTAATCTATTTTGTTATACAAAAAATATATTTTATAAAGTCTTGTAAAAAGCATTTTAACAGTATGGATCATCAGTTTATTGGAAAAGCACTTTCATAAAATGAATGAATAAGTGGATTTGACTTCGAATATAAGGAATTACTATGGAAACGAATGTAATAAAAGATTCAAAATTAAATGTCATAGAATCATTATCCTAGAGATGATGTATTAAATACAATAATCTTAAAAAAATATCAATTTATTTGCATGCTCTCCCTACAGATATATAAGATTTACTGGTACAATATATACATTAAATATTAGAAATACAGTGTTATACGAGGGTTGGGTTTCTGTAAATTTTGATCATGTTAGTGCAAAAACATGCTGTAGATGACATATTATATGAGGATTTTCTCAAATTTTTTATGTTAGAGTGAAACCATGTTATAAAATATCATGCTGTAGGAGAGTTACCTGTATATTGATTCATTTAATTTTAAAAGTTATTAAATAGAGAGCTGTTCTTTCCTACTGTATGTGAAGAAGATTGGAATTATTTAAAAGATATATTGTTGTATGGGAAAGGCAACTGAAATCAATTATTTGTTCAATTTTACATTATTGTGGCAATGTTCACAATACAATACATTCTTCAATATTTATTTATTAATTATTTGTCAACAATTATATCATTTGGAAAAAAAAATGTAATCAAATATAAATTAAAATAAAATAATGTATTATTACATGAAAATTAAAAAGCAATAAATAAATAAAATATTTTTATCTATCATTAATACAATACAAAAATTTGTTAAAATATTTTTATGCATATTTATATTGGTATTTTTTTAAAATATAAATATTTAAAATAATTTATTATTTATTTATGAAGAAATTCTTATTAATTTATTATCAGTAACTTGCTAAATATGAATCAAACAACATTTGCATATAATTCATTTTGAACATAGAAGAAAATAATGTAGAGACTATTATGAATTATCTTTGAATTACTTCCCCATAATATCAATGTAACTTCTCACAACTTTTATCGATTTAATTCAAAAGTTGCTTCCACATAAGGATAAAATACTATGTAGGTTATTATAAATATCTTTAAATTATTGTTTCTTATAACTATTTGAATTTAATTCTAAATTGCTTCCACTAAAATAAAATATTTTATAGACTTTTGCAAATATCTCTGAATATGCCATACTGGCAAACATAATTTTCTGTGCGAATTTAATTCAAAAACTTTCTTTAGTATTTATATATGTGGTATTGAAAGGCAATATGCCAGTAATAGAAAATGTTTATAGGAGCATTTCATTCCGAAAACAGTATAAACATTTTTATTAAAAATAACCAAATATTTTATTGATTTTTTCATTTTTTATGAAAAAAAATTAAGAAAATGTTTATAAATATGACAAATATGAAAATGTTATTTAAAAAAAAGTTGTAATCGTATTAAGGAGAGGCATTGCTTTGCTTGCTTTTATATATTTCATGACATTTAGCAACAAAAGATTTTGTTTGGAACACATATAATAACTAATCTATCTATAGACATAAATGTTCTTATTGTTTAACAAAAAGTTTTGAAAACTTCATTATAATAATTTCATGAAATGTTAAAAACAGTTTTAAATGTGGGAATATTTTAAACATATTAACATCATTCTTAATGTTAATATTTTTCATAACATATTATTTCGAATTTAAGCCGCACTTTTTATTCAAATTTTGAAGACATTAGAATTAGAATGCAGCTTAAATTTTAAGTGAACATTTAGCATCTTATTTTTGCTGATTTCACATTCCCCAAGGATCGTGTCTTTGCTTTATGCTCTATCTATGTGCATAGTATTACAATCATTGATTGTAGTTTATTTGTAATTTTTTTTTCACACTTTTCTGAGTTATTTCAGTTACTATTTGATAGCAACTGTATAGAATTGTGTTGTATCTGACCTTATTTTAATTTTTTTTTAATTACCCATACTAATTTGAAGCGAATATTGTAACATCTTATTTCTGCCAAGCTCATATTTCCAACAATCATGTTTTTGCTTTATGCTCTATGCATGCACATAATATTATAATCTTTGATATCAGCTGTGTAGAATTGCATGGTATCTGGAAGTATTTTAATTTTGAATTTTTTTATCATCCATACGCATTAATCATGGAAAAGCAGACTACATAGGATGCTGGATTAAAAAAAACAACTTATATTAGTTTCTATTTAAGTAATTTAAAATGCTTCTTATTTTTCAATACAATACCTATTATAAAATCATTTTTAGATTATTTTCCAAGTTTAAAATCCTACTGCAGCTTAAATTCAGGGGCAGCTTATATTCTAAGTAATACTGTAATTTATTTTACAAACATCATACTAAAGCTTATTCATCACAATAAATACATAAAAGATTATTCACTTTCAGGTTAGAAATTAAAACATTAGTTTTAAACCTTATAAACTGATTTTAAAATTATTAAAGATGAAAATAGGTATGAAAGTTTTTGTCCCATTCTTCATTTTTATATACCCAAATCTCAATCTTATATTTCCTAAAACACGAATCAAACATTTTTTATACTTCCAAATACAATGGAGTGCATTTGTTGGAGATCTGCAAGATATATGTCTATTTTTCTTGTGATAATCCTGGTTTTTTTCTGTATCATAAATACAACAATTTAAGATTTTCTTTCTAAATATTTTTTTGCATGGATTTTTTTAAATTTTCAGATATTTTTAAAGATAATGAAATCAACCATTTAATATGAAAGTATTGTGAAAATAAAAAAAGAAATCAGGTTAATGAAGTCAAATTACTCTAATTTAAAACAATCAGGAAATACTAAATTGCAATCAGTTGATCAAAACCAATCAAAAGTAAATAAAATTTATTGATCAAACCAAGTTAGTTTTTTGATTACCAGATAAAAATAAGGTTCATAAATTATGTTCAACAAAACAAAATCTTTTATATCCAGAAAACTTTTGTGCAACTTTACTTATACATTTATTTATTTTTTTGAGACAAAAAAATATTTTAATATTATGATATACATGACATACTTTGAGGCAAAAACCAAAATATGAATTTTATAAAATTCTATATCTTAATAAACTTTGAATGAAATAAGATTTTGATTTATCTACTTTATACCAAATAAATTGTATTATAAACTTTCAGGACTTAATCTTTCAATTTTGGCAGCTGATAATCTTTAAAAATTGCATATTTTAAAATTATTGGAAAGATTTGCTTAAAACGGTCTACTAAACAAATTAATGAATGCAATAAAAAAATATCTAATAAATAAGTATATTTGTTAAAACAAATATAAATTAGTAGTACTTCAGTCTCTGAGGTAGATGCCTCATACCCTATCTATAGGATAGTCCTGTAAACCTTTAACATGAAAATTAAAAATAATAACTGAGAAAAATGTAAATTGTATTGAATTTTAATCTTTGTGTGTATCAGGTTTATTATTTATTTACTATTGGTGTGGAACTTTTGCTACTACTTTCTAAAATAGAAATAATAGTTAAAAAAATTTCTACTTTTGACCACAATTTTTGCAGAATAATGATAAATTATTTTCATTATAAGAAGCTTTAATAATTTTAAGTTTTATTTGCGTATAAAAAGTAAGAGATAATCCTAACGTTGTAACATAAGAATGAATAATGATAATGTCAATCAATAGAATGAAAACTAGGTTACATTTTTCAATCCATATCAACACAAATATTAAACATATTAAATAATTAGAACAAGAGTATAAGTCAGGGCTGTTCACCTGTTTTTATAGAAGATTTATTTTTTCAATAAAAGTCCATTTGTGTTTAGCTTTAAAAAGTTCTTTATGGGTTATTTTTACTTAAAATCTTTGTTTATCCACTTATGATCCTAAAAAAGAACTAAGTTTATGGAAATGATTTCTAAAAAAATTTAAAAAGTTGAATAAACTTTTAAAAAATACTTTTTTTTTTCTGGCCAAATTTGGTTATTTTTAATCTAAGTGACATTTTAACAGAAAGATTTTGTCTAATTTTAATATTTTGCGCAGTTGGTTTAGATTTAATGACATGTATATGTAAACTTTTCTGCCTGAAAGCAGGTTGGCATAATTAGGCAATTGGTACCATCTTCAATGGTATTGGCTTTTTTTTTTATTCTATTAATAATGGTTCATATATATGAGCAAAATTTAAGTGTGTATTTGAATATATGTGTCTAATTTTCTACAAATATATTTTCAAAATATGTTTGCATATATATTTTGGGAGAAATACTCCAAATATCTGAAAGAATTTTATTTGCTATAAAATGCAAATGTAATATGCCAAAAAAAATTGGCTCTAATCATAAAATCAATTACTTAAAATTTCTCAGATTGTCATTTGGGTTCCAAAAATCTGGCCAATATCATACCTGTTAAAAGAAACAGGATTTTTGCCAGCAAACTTCACAAGATGTTTTTTTTTTTTAAGTATACATACTTATATCTTTTTTTTTTTTTTGCAAACTAAAATTGACTGTTAATAGATAATTGGAAAACTTTGGCATGAGATTTTTATAAAGTTTCTAAATGTTTGTCAAATTTTCAAAGATAAAATTCTCTTTTAATCTAGTTGAGGAGAAATTTTTTGATTTACAATAACATTGCTTTGGATTGATAGAGTGTTGATTTTTTTTTCTTAGTTTTTTTTTTTTTTTTTTTAGCAATATTATCAGTATTATTATTTTTTCTTCTGAAAGCTAATAATGCAAAATAGTTCTTGAATGGTTTCAAATCTTGGCCTTGGGTTTATATTAAAATCAAATGTATATTCTAAATAATGTTATGATTTACAAAATATTTATATGTACTATTTTTTTCTACCATTGATTTTTAGCAAATTATTAAGGAAAGGGGGGAGATTGTTTTGCTTTTGTTTTTTTTTTTTTTTTTAAAAAAAGCTTTTTACATTGTTTTTTTTTTTTTTAAGACTTTTTTAAGTGATAATAAACTTTTTTTTTTTAAAAAAAAAGCTTTTACCTTAAAAAGTATATTTATTAAGCATTTATAAACAAATGAGGCCATTCTAGTCCTAGAAGAAAAATATAGAAAATCAAAGATGATTGTGCAAATCAATTCATGAAATACGAATATGTTTACACATATATTGGCTGACTCTTTAGACTTCTTTTGCAATGAACTTTATTTTTTGGAAAATTTATCTTCAATTATATCTTTACAATGAAGCCATTTACTATTGCACTTTTTTAAAACTGTCTTTGGAATAATTTTTATAATTAAATAGGGTCTGCCTTTACTATGAAAGCCATACTCAAATTCACTATAAAATATTTTTTAGAAAGTCTCTTACTACTCATTTGCTTCTCATGTCATGCCAATCCAGCAATATGTCTTTGCAACAATAGACTAGAGGCATCATATTCATCAAACTGAAGAATATATTAATTGTTGTTATGATTTTGCCATTGTATTTTTAGAATTTTAGAAAATATCCGTAAATGTGACCTTAATAGGTCCTTGTCTCTCTTCCATATAATAAAATTGGGCAAAATAAGTTAAATATACAACTAATTTATATATAGTAGTTATATCACTACATAAAAATGTAGAATAAATAGATTGAAAGATAACATGATAATAAGAAAGTTTCATATTTTTAATGAGAGCAGTTGCAGTCCTGAAATTGTAAAAAAAAAAAAACGTTGGCTGGATAAAAATTTATTTGAAGTTCTTCATAATTACAAAAAAGTTATCAAAATAAGATTTGATTTTAAAATTATTCAGAGAGTAAGAAAATACAAATATTGTGATTATCTAAATAACTAGTTAGGACCAGTTAACTAGTAATTACTTAATAAAATAACTAAATGCATAACGATTTACATTTTGTTGTTATTTGTTGAAAACCATTTTAAGATAATTTCTATACTTGTATATATCTTCTCTTTCATCATATATATTTTAAAGATATGAATAAAAGTCTTCTGAAAATGTAAATGGCCTCAAAATACATTTATGGTTGAACAAGTACTCTTTATTTAATTTACATGACTTCAGTACTGTATTTATCAGTATCAAATTACTACAATTTGATGTATAAATGCCCTGTTCTTGTGTTTATATATATGATATACTTTTTAGATAAATATGTTAATGATTATTACTAATTATTTATTAGGCTAGAGGATTTCCACCCAAATATAAACCTTAAACTTAATTAAAGATTAATATATCTAACCACATTATAAACTTTAAATATATTTCTATCCTTTTTTTCATCTTCATGTGCATTATTTTAGAAGTATTTAAGTTCTTTTTCATCATATACATTTTAATTACATAAATAAAGACTTGGGGGGGGGGGTATTTAATTATTAATGTATTCTAAGAGAAATTTGTCAAATGTGTTAATGCAAAAACATTGGTGCTTGTACATTAAATTATAATATTTTGAGATTGATAAATATTGAACAAAGATCATAAAGACACATGGGAGCTTGTGACCTGGGCTAATTGAAGAGTGCTGGCTCAGCCAGAAATGAATCTTGAGAGTCATTTATTTTTTTCAGATGTTTTTATTTATGTGTTTAATTTAAAGTGTGTATGTGAAATAGAAGTTTTATTTTTAAAAATTACATATAAAATTTACATTTGAATTAGAAATGATATTATCTCTAGTCTAATAAGTGATTAGTAATAATCATTATAATATTTATCTAAAGACTATTGTTAAAGATATGAGTTTTAAAATATTAGCACTTATATATTAAAAATTGTAATAGTTTTCAATAGTAATAAAATAATTAAGACTTATGAAATGAATAAATTATGGATTCTTGTATTTATTTGAGAAATCATACAAACTGTCTTAAGGTAGAATTTGTATTTTTTGTAAGGTTGCCTATTGCAATGGTGAAAAGTACTTTCTCAGGTAAATTAAATATTTTCTTGAAATGTAGGCTTTATGGCTAGATTATACAATAAACTTTATCATTGTTAATGGAGATTTGGCATTGCTTTTGAATAATTAGTAATTATAAAGCAGTGATAAAATTTTAAGAGATTATTCACTACTATTTTATATAGTACTTTTTTTTTTTACACTTAGTTAAGATCTACTTAGCAATAAGAATATCACATTTCAGTATTATGCAAAGCATATCTGAATCTGTCAATAAAATATTTAGTGATCAAGCTTTCATTTTATCACTACTTTCTAAACACAAAACTGCTAATTGAGATTCATTAAACAACAGTACCTGAGTTAATAATAAGAATGCATTGCCAATACTTAAATTATGCTTTAAAAAATCAATATAAGCTTTTTCTAAAGCTAAACATGCTTACTGTTAGCCCATATACAAGAAATCGTTAGTTTTTTAGCCAGTTTGTACTTCATCTGAATACAAAATCTGGCATATTGCTAAAAATAAAATAGACTTACTCAAGATAACAAAAGATTAAAATAGACAAAACTCTCCATACAGTATTGCCACTCAGTTATAAGCAAGCATAAGAAATGGTGATCATGTAATGTTTATTGGATACACCCACATTTTTATATATTCAGATACATATATTACATGTTTCTGTAGTAACATTATCTTTCAATAGAAAAGGCAAATCATACTTGATTATTTGTTATCTTTTTGTTACAGTTGATGTTGAACATTCACATGTACGTTTTCTTGGTAACCTGGTACTTAATCTATGGGATTGTGGTGGGTAAGTAATTAATTTTTGTTCTTTAATAAACCATCTTATAGAATAAAGTTTTCTTTGTGATAAAAAGCATTGAAATATTTTAAAGCTAAACATTGTAATAAACCTATTATTTATCATTGTAATTAACCTTTGGGTTTATTTCATCAGTAGTTAAGAGTAATTTTTCAAAAATAATTATCATTATTTAAAGATTGATCTCCAGAGATGTAAACTAATAATCTTTTCAGAAAAGAAATTTATTTTTTATTTATAAAAATTATAATTTTCTAAAATTGATCATTTTTTAACACTTTCTATTTGTCTGGGTATATAGGAGAAAACCCTTGCTTAACAATTTTGTTTAATATGATTTTTTTGAATTAACATAATATATAAATTTTGTCTTATTTGTTTTTAAATTGTTAAAATTTTATTCAGTATATCATCTTTCTTGCCAGTTGCAATTGGGGAAATGGATATTTATTTCATTTTATTGAAATTAATTATCATTAGTAGAATTTAAATTCCTGTGAATACTAATCAATTATGTTTTCTTTGAACATACTGTTTTATACAGTAATTAAATTTTCAGTAATTAGCACTTCATTTTTTTAAATGTAATAGTATCATGACACTACGTAAATAATTTGTATTTATTATATATCACTGTCTGACATTTGTCTTGATAATAAATATATATCAGAGGTTTCCTGTTAAGATTTTGGAAACAAAAGTGAAAGTTGATTCGTTTTTTGTTTACATGCAGATTTAACACTAAAGGGCTTTACATTGATACAGCTATTACTTGCTTAATTAAAGTTTATCATTCTCGTTATTACATATATTGTTGGAGCTATATTACTTAATATAAATATACATGTAATTTATTTGCTATTTCTGTTTAGCATGGTATATTACTGCCAAAAATATTTTTATTTTATTTAATTATAATAAATTTTAATGTATTTTTGAAACAAATTACTACTGCTTTATTTATATTATTTTTTTTACGTATTCAGATGCTATTTACCTTAATAATTTTTATCTAAAAAAAATTGAAAATTATGAAAAATAAAAGCAGATAGCACTTTGCATAAATATAGTTCATCATCTCATTAAAAATTATCAGTTTTTATTTATTTATTAATGCAATCACTGTTTTTTTAAAAATACTTTTATATAGAAATAAAACAAATGAACTCCTTTTTAAAACTTGCTTTTTATATGACTATAATGATGATAAAGAAATCCAACATTTCGACTATTTCATATAATGATTTTTAATTAAATGTTTTAAAAGATATATATATAGATTTTTTTAAAAAATAAAATAAAATGTTTATGTTTGCGTTGTGATTATTTGTAATAAAAAAAGGAGAGTGGGAGATAAGGTACATTTTTGGTTATGAATATATTTTGTAATTTTTAATTTAATATTTTTTTATTATTTTAATTTTTTAATTTTTCATTTTATTTTTTTGGAATATGTGATATTTATTATTATATATATATTTTATTTTAGTATATTTTGAAAAAGACTGTATTAAATAGTCTAAATCAGTGGTCTTCAACCACCAGGCCATGGACCGGCACCAGGCCGCAGAAGTTTTCTGCTGGTCCATAGCTAGACTGGCAAGAAAGTTTGTAATAACAAAATAATACGATTTTAAACTTTTAATTAATATGAACAATTTTTATTTATTTTTTCATCGCATTTTTTCCCGATTAAAAAAAAAGAAACAGAACAAAAACAAAATCTAATCAATCATACATAAATTAATTTGTTTTTCTATTTATCACAGATGTTTATGGGGGGGGGGGGTAGAAAAAGTTTTTTATTATACAAACTCCGGTTGTCTTTTGATAGCCAATCACGGCTGCTTGTCAGCATTGTTAAAACAATAAAATGTAACGTGACTTTTTTTGATCTCTTAAATTTTTTCTACTCTCTCTTTTAATATTTCATTTTTAGTGGTTTTTTTTTGGCTTTAACTTTTATTTTGAAAATCAATTTTTATTACCTTTTTTTAAAAATAAAAACCAAAAAATAAGTTCTGTCTCTAACATTTACAAAGTATTTCTCAATATACCCCCACCACCCCAAAATAAAGTAAGATCAAAACTTTTGACTTTTTCAAGCTTCGTTTTCTTTTTTTGTTGTTTAAAAATACGCCCACTTTTTTTTGGCCTATAAGGCAATATTTTTTTTGGCTTTATTTGTATACCGCTAAAATACTAAAACTTTTATTTTTAAAACCAATTTCTGTTACCTTTTTTTAAAAATAAAAACAAACAAAAAATAACTTTGGTGTCTATCTTTTGTCTCAGTTGATGACAAAGTATTTTTCAACCCCCCTCACCCCCAAAAAAATAAAATAAGATCAAAACTTTTGACTTTTTCAACATTCAGGTGAATAACATTTTATTCTTGCATGTTTTAACAATGAAATAATAAATGTAAAATGCAAGCACATTAATGAGAATGATTGTTATTGTATGTTTTCTGTAGCAGTATGACTGCAGCAACTCGAGAAAGAGTGTTCAACATGTGAAGGTAAGCAACACTATTACTATACACATTAACTAGTGTGCTGTTTTGGTCAGTTATAACAATTATGCTTATCTAAGGCTAAGCAGGTTACATCTTTAAGAAAATTTATCTGTAAACTTCTGCCGGTCCGCGAAATCTTATCCTTATTTTTACCGGGCCGCAGGGGTGAAAAGGTTGAAGACCACTGGTCTAAACGTTGGATTTCTTTATCATCATTATAGTCATATAAAAAGCAAGTTTTAAAAAGAAGTTCGTTTGTTTTATTTCTATATTAGATATTTATGAACTATTTTGGAAAGAAGAACTGTGTGATTGATATATTAAATTATTTGAAATACTTTTAAGGAAAAAAATTTTATTAGCAAAGTGTAAAATAAAAACAAATTTTTTACCTTAGTTATCTCTTTTTGCCATTATCATTTTAATTACATTACAGTATCCTTATATAGTATTGCTTTATTTTTGCATATTTTTCATGTAAAAAATTTCAATGCTAGTCATAATTTTTTACCCAGAGAAGCTATTTTTAGCATCTTTTCTTTCTTTAACTCTTTGAGCGCTGCGAGCGCGCATCAGGTGATGTTCAGATGATGTTTTATTTTCTTTCTTTACTGACATAAAAGGTATAAATGTGACGTAGATGAAAATACGATTGTTAGAAAGCTTCATGACATAGCTTTCAGAAAATGTTTATTTCAAAAAAATCGGTTAAAATTTAAATTTTTGGCAGCAGTTTTAATCAACCACAGTATTTAATTCTTTTGTCTTTTTTAATAATTTTTGTACTTATCATGGAGCGATAAAAGACAAAAATAATTTACGGGGCTACAGATGACATATATATCTCCGGTACTATTAAAAAATGGCTGACAGAAGCGGTTGAATGTAATTTTGTAAGTAACATTTAAAAAATTTTTTTTTTATCTTTTTAGTAAAAGCATAATATATTTTTAAATAAATTATAATTTTTATTAATTATTTTTAGTTTGTAATTTGTGTGTGTTAGTTATTTACGTTCGTATATAATTAATATCTAACGTAACTTTTAACATTCTACACTTATAAAAATAATGTTTTTCAAAAAGTATAATTTATTATGAAAATCATTAATTATGTTTATATATATAATATAATATGGTTTATAAGTAATTTGTTATAATTCCGATTCTTGTTTACGTTTTTCAAGTCTATAGCTAACAAATGATCTGTATGCAAATAAATTATATATACGTGATTCATGCTTTCGTTTTGGTATATGTTTCATAACATTATTTTCAAGTCAATAGCTAACAAATACACTATATGCAAATAAATTATATCTATGTAGTACAATAAATATAATAAGATAGCATCACTTCTGTGCATAAACAATATAAACATCACTTTTGTGTATAAATAATATAAGAATCACTTGTGTGCATAAAGAATATAAACATAACTGGTGTCCATAAAGAATATAAACATCACTGATGTAAACAAAAAATATAAAATGAAGAGATGAAACTCATTTTATCATAGTGATATAGACAGTAGCCTACAATTTCTAGTTTTAGACAGACAAGAAGCCAATTGCTATGATGATTTCTTTTGTATCTTTTATTAGGATGAATCTTTTTCTTTATAGACACCTTTGACATTTAGAACATTTGGGGTACAAGATAAAAATGAAGAAGTCATATCCGACTTCTTTTGGAGATTGTGAA
The DNA here is from genome assembly GCA_028023455.1 of Epiperipatus broadwayi. Taxonomy (NCBI): domain Eukaryota; kingdom Metazoa; phylum Onychophora; class Udeonychophora; order Euonychophora; family Peripatidae; genus Epiperipatus; species Epiperipatus broadwayi. Next base: position 542,003 of record JAQFVV010012672.1, on the reverse strand, counting down.
GCTGTGGATTATCTCAGGTAAGACATGTTATACATGTTTAGAAAGATAGTTTTGTGAGGAATGCAAAGAAATTATCACTGAAGATGTATTTTCAATTTTAGTTAATGTTACTTATCATATTATGAACAAACAATAAAATAATAAGTATTTCGGATGTGAAAATTTCTTTTTTTCCTTATTTTTTATATAGTTATCACTATTTATTTTATGTTTATTGTTTTTCTTAATGTTTCTAGTTTCTAGCAATGTAATTGTTTTTGCTCTAACATAATTAAAACTGAAGTTATTGTGAAAATTGTGTGTCAGGCCAGTATTTTAAAAAGTTCAATATGGCGGCTTGAAGCTGAATCAGTTAATTAAATGAGTCTATTTATATGTTTTTATAAGCAAGTAAATATGCATTTCAAGTATTGTTGCTATATTGTTTCAAATATTTGTATTCATTTTAATAGTTTTATAGATAGTAAAACAATTTTAATCAACCCAAATTAGTTGTTTATATAATAGTATCCATCATCATCACACGACAGTTTTATTTATACTTTTTGTATATATCCTTTTATTCTGGTTAGCGAGGACAGTTGGTGTTCCAAAGTACATCCTAAATCAAAAATCTTATATAAAAAATAAACATTTATAATGAGTTTCTATGGAGAGAAATAAAAATTTGTTATTTTAAATTCAAAATATATAAAAGTGCAGTTTTAAAAAAATAAAACTTAAATTGAAGAAAATGTTAATTAATGAATAAACATTTTACTAAACATATTTTTAAAAAAATTATTAACCTGGGATAAATATATTGTTTGAAAACATTTTGGTAGTTATAATTTTTTTTTAAAAAGTATAATTTTTTAGCAACAATATGTCATTTTGCTTCTTATGCAGTGAGAAGATATTTTCTAATTCACAGTTCGCTAAAAAAAAGCATGAACAAAAAAAAAACTAACCACAGTGAACATTTAAAAATATATATAAAAAAATAACTGCACATTTTCTCATTTATTTTTGATGCATTTTATATTCTATTATAAAAAAATGGTACTCTTTTGATAGCTGGGCACGGCCGTTTGATGGCGTTGTTTTTGTGAAAAAACAATTAATGTAATGTTATCTGGCCAAGACTTTTATTTTATTAATAAAACCAAAAAAAATAAAAAGAAATCTTTTTTTTTTTTGGTTTTTTAATAAAATCTTGTCCTACTTTTTTTTTGGTTTTTGGTTTTCAAAACAATCACACCTTTTTTATTTCCAAGACTTTTATTTTTCTACTACATCTTTAAATTTTTTGTTATTTTTTTTAAAAAACTTTTTAATTTTGAGTATTTGTATTAACTTTTTTTTAAAAAAAAAAAATTTGTTCTACTTTTTTTTGGTTTTTTGTTTTTCAAAACAAAACATAAAAACAATCACACCTTTTTTTTTCAAAACTTTTTTTTGTAATGAAATCTTGTTCTCCTTTTTTTGGTTTTTGTTTATTCTTCTTCTAAACTAAAAATAATTTTTGTTGGCTTTTTATTTATTAATTCGAGTACCTTCGATTACAGGAATTTGACTGACATCATAATTGCTATGTACTTTTATACATGTATCACCATAGTCACATTGCTTGGCATTTAGGAAGACAGTATTACTCTGTAAAAATGTCACAGCATCAGCATTTGTGACCTGATTGTTTTCTTCAGCCATTTTATTTTTCTCAAATATTTATTCAGGAAAAGGTGACTTTCCGTGTTATATCTGGGAAATCATGTTCGGTCCTACCCTTTGCCAAGATTTTCCAAATTTTAAGTTGTGTAGAGAAGGGTAGTGATAGTGTGACAATTCTTAGTAATTCAGACTGGGGGATTTAAGTAGAAATTAAAATTATGCCCACATGAAATACAAACACCGTAACACGATATGATAGCCAATTGTGCCAATTCGCATAAAGTATCGTGAAGCACAAAACAGGGCGTAATATTACTGTGCAATGCAATCAAGTGGCCTAAAATGGCTAATACAACAAAACTGTTATATTAGCCATAATTACAACTGCTTAAATGGAATTTTTATGTGTTTTTACACATAAACAATGCCAACAAGCAGCCGTGCCCAGCTATCAGAAGAGTACCAAAAAAAATTTATTTTTGTGATATGTAACCAATATAACAAATTTTTTTGCACTACAATCATTTTTTTTTAAAATACCAAACTTTATGAATTTATTTATTTTACATAAATGCAATGAAATTAAATAAAAATTTGATAAAGAAATGTAATCTATAAACAATGTTTGGTCTATCAGTTTTAATTCAGTGAAGTTAATCTCAACTATGCATTTTAAAATTATTGAAAAGACTTTTTTAAAGTAGTCTATTCTGAATGTCATGGGGAAAATATGTAATGGATATAAATAAATAAATTTATTAAATATAAATATTCAAATATAATGGTCTCCTTTAGTTTGGAATTTTGAGGCAATTATCTCACCACTTTATCTATTATGTCAGTCATTCCTATGATAGTGCATGATGCCAATATATTTCATTTCTATACTACACTAAATGTTTATAATTAATATGTAAAGATTATTTCTTTCCTAAGTAAATAAATATGATAACATGTAATCATTTAGTCTCAAATGTTTATTAAAAATAACATTGTCAAATTATAATTTGAAAGTACCAATATGACATACCTATTTTATGGTTGCCCATGTGATGTTACACATGAGAGAGTTGATTAACAGTAATTGTGAGCTGGTTGAGAGGTCAGCGCGACTGCCTTGCACTAGCAGGCAGTTGCCCGGGTTGCGGGTTCGCATCCGGCCAATGCTATGACACTTAAAAAAAACAATAAATAATAGCTTTGAAATTCTTTAAACAATGTTAAATAAAAATAATTTATAATATATATTTAAAAATGATAATACTTTAATAGTTAGTTTTATCTGAAGGATTTAAAATTATATTTATAAAAATGATATAGAAGTTAATTTTTGTAATCAGAAACTAAAAGACTTAGAATTAAAAAAAAAAAGAATGTATTTAAATATAATTGAAAGTATGTATATTGTTAGGACAGATTAAATGTTACATTATTTCAATTACAACATAATAAAAATTAGGTAGACTAATTAAGAGAAAACAATATATTAATTAAAGCATCTACATTTTAGTTTAATATTATAAAAAAAAGTGATTGTAAAGATTAAGATTATATTTTTATGCAATTGTATTTTTAGTGAAAGTCAATAATGTTTTTTTTTAATTAATAGATTAAACTATAATGTTTTATTTCAAGAATTAGTTAAGAAGATTGAATTTATATATTGGACTATTTCCATCATCTAATATTGGGTATTGAGTGTCTTTAGAAAAAAATAACTTTATTTCTAAAGACATTGAATAGTCAATACTAGATGATATATAAATACAACTAAAATACCATCATCACAAACCTTCAGGAAAACAGTTAAAAAGATAATTATAGAAAAACATGAAGTCACAGAACGTATAGAAAAATGTGTGCTTTTTAAAAGTTTTCTTTGAAATCAGACATAGAAGTAAACATGACATTCAGTGATTAGAAAGTAGGAACCACCATCAACTACTTTATAATTACAATTTGGATGTGTTAACCTAAAAGAAGTTTCAACTTCCAGTGCAACTAGAAATATATTATAAGTCAGCAAGTATTTTGCCAGAAAAATGTATGTGAATGTGTCCCCTCAATTTATTATTAATAACTATTATTATTATTTTAAAAAAATTTTGTTTATAATTTTAATTTATATATGCATGTTCTACATATGAAAAAGCATGTGTGTGCTTGTTGAAAAGCACTGTACACTTTCAATTCAATAATCGGTACCTATTTTATACTAATCAGTTTTTCAACAAATCATGAGCTGTTTTATGCTATGTAAGATATAGTAAGGGATGCTTGGAACAAAATGTAGCATATATTGCAGCTTCACTACATATTAAAAACTGATTTTCCATGCAAAATACTTATGGCCACCAACATTGGAAAATGTATTAAACAAATAAAATGTCGTGTCAAACTTATCCTTAGATTGTATCAATTTGAATAAATAAATAATCAAATGGCTTTATTGATAAGCATTTCATAAAAAGTTTGAGCACTGGAAATAGTGTGTTCTCTATGCTCCAGATTCTGCCACTTTACTACTGCACCAAACCATGCTGGGCAATCAATTTGAATGAAAGACTTATAAAATGTTTAATCAAGGCAGGAAATATAATCTCAAAATAGTAGCTTAACTGGTATATTTTGATTTAGTTACAGCATTGTATGTGGGAGTACATACTTATTTAACATTTAATTTTAAAAAAAATATTTTTTTTTAGTAATTGATGGTAAAATAGTAAAATCTGCAGTTATGACAATTTAAATGATCTAATTTTATTCAGAAGTTAGAAATTATCGAATTTTAAAGATCAGAATTGCAGTAATGTACTGTTTGTAAAAACCTAGTATTCGTGTGTGTGTGTGTGTGTGTGTACATACACAGTTTATGTATGTGTGTGTTATCTAATTGTCTACTATATTCTTTTCTATCTTATGTTAATGGTAAATGAAAAAATAAAAATTAAGATATCAAAATATCCAAAAATGTAAAAAAAATTTCCAGCCAGCTAACTTTATTTAAAAGAAAAAGAAAAAATCTTATTTGTTATACTCCAAAAAAGATGATAAAATTATAAAGTAACATGATAACTATATGTAACTGGTATTGATAAATTAAATATCTGTAAAGCAGCATATTAACTTAAGAAATTTAAATTTAGCAATGGCCTTCTCTTATATGATAGTAATGATTTTTTAAACAAGTGTAAAGAGTATATTGATCATCTTTTGAATGATACAAGAATTAATATTATGACCTTTAATGATATATCCATTTTATCTATTCATTTAGATTTCGACAAAGATATTTAGCTTAATGAAGTCAAAACAGCTCTTTATAATCTTAAAAATGGAAAAGCTGCACATTTTAAAATATGGTGGTGATATATTAGCTTCAAAAGTATTGAAATTTTTTTAGGAAAATTTGGACCTATGAAGTTGTGTTATTTGACCTTAAGGATTCTTTTAATTTTTAAAAGCAAAGGGAATAAGTCAGATAGCAGTATTTATCATGGAATATCATTATTATTCACTACAGCAAAAGTACTTTCAAGAATTTTGTTGAATAGATTGCTTTCAATTATAGATGAATGGGTTACCAGAGACTCAGTGTGGTTTTAGAGCAGTGGTCTTCCAACTTTTCATACCTGTGGCCTGGCAAAAATAAGGATAAGATTTTGTGGACCGGCAGAAGTTTACAGATAAATTTTCTTAAAGATGTAATCTGCTTAGCCTTAGATAAGCATAATTGTTATAACTGACCAAAACAGCACACTAGTTATTGTGTATTGTAATGGTGTTGCTTACCTTCACATGCTGAACACAGAAAACAGTACAATAACAATCGTTCTCATTAATGTGCTTGCATTTCTATGTTTATTATTTCATTGTTAAAACATCCAAGAATAAAATGTTATTCACCTGAATGTTGGGAAATATCATAGCTAGTGTAATCACATGGCAATGATTATGATAAATGTATTATCTGTATTTAATGTTAAATATACAAGATGGTTATATATATATGGAGGTTGTCTTTTGATAGTAATAAGGGTAAAATAGAAATCGCGTAATTAATCACCGTACAGTCAAAAAAAAATTTGCCGTATTTTAAATCTGAAAAAATAAAACGAAACATGTAAAAGTCTGAAGTTTTGATGTTATTGTAATTTTTTTTTTTTTTTTTTTGTGCTGGTGTGTTGAAAGGATTAAAATATATAATTAATAGGAAAAGTTTTTTTTAAAAAATGGTAAAATAGATATCGTGTAATAGAAATAAAGCCAAAAAAAAAAAAATCGCAAAGTTATTTTTTGTTTGTTTTTATTTTTAAAAAAAGATTAACAGAAATTGGTTTTAAAAATAAAAGTTTTAGTATATTAACAGTATACAAATAAAACGAAAAAATATCGCCTTATAGGCCAAAAAAAAAGTGGGCGTATTTTAAAACAAAAAAAAAAAGACAACGAAACTTGAAAAAGTCAAAGTTTTGATTTTGTTTTAACATATAAACAATGCTGTCAAGCGACCATGATTGGCTATCAAAAGACAACTGGAGTTTGTATAATAAAAAACCTTTTTTTTTTAATTTTGAATTTTTTTAGAAAAATAATAAATTTAATTCTATCTCTCCATAAACATCTGTGATAAATAGAAAAACAAATTAATTTATGTATGATTGATTAGATTCCATTTTGGTTCTGTTTCTTATTTTTTAACAGGGTAAAAATGCGATGAAAAAATAAATAAAAATTGTTTATATTAATTAAAAGTTTAAAATCTTATTATTTTGTTATTACTAACTTTCTTGCCAGTCTAGCGCGGCCCGGCAGAAAACTTCTGCGGGCCCGGTGGTTGAAGACCACTGTTTTAGAGAATCAAGAAGCACCATAAATATGAATTTTATTGCCAGGAAAATGCAAGAAAAATGTCTGGAACAAAAGAATGATTTATATATTGCTTTTATTGATTTGGTTGAAGCATTTACATTGTTTATAATTTGTCCACCAAAATTTATTCGTAATATATAGGTTTTATATGATGGAATGAGAGGAAGTGTTTTTATTACAGATGAAAAATCTGAGGTATTTGAAATGAAACTGGTGTTAAATAAGGATGTGTATTTGCTCCAACTTTGTTTTTAATTTTTATGATAGTGGCCTTTGGAATTGTTTATAATGATTTAATCAGACAGGGATCAAGATATGATACAAGTTTGATAGTGGAATTTTTAATTTGAATTGATTTAAAAGCAAAAACAAGAATTTTATCTTCTTGGATTCTGGATTTACAGTATGCTGATAATTATGCTATTATTGCCAATTCAAAAGACAATTTACAGAATGTTCTTAATGTTTTAAATGCAACTTATAAAGATCTTGATTTATTAATTAATATCCAAAAATTTCAAGTTCTTTGTCAGCCAATGACAGAAAAAAAAATTAAGGCAACTTTCAGCTTGGACAGTTTTCAAGTTGAAAATGTAAACCAATTTAAATACCTTGGTAGTTTTATATATAGAAGGGTGGACTTAGATAACACAGATTGCAATGAGCTGCTGCTGTTTTTAACAAGTTAAAAGATTTCATCATAGGAAAATAACTACTGCAATTAAATTAGCTATTATATAAAGCTGTTATTTTATCTAATTTATTGTATGGGCATGAAACATGGATAACCTAACAGAACAATATAAAGTTATTAGAAAATTTTTATTTAAGGATGCTCCATAAAATTTTAAAATGGCAAGATCATAAAACGAATCAGTATGTTCTTCAGCTTGCATGATGTGTGATAGTAGTCCACTATTGTAAAATCACATCCTATTGGATTGGATATATAAAAGAAATAAACAATGGAAGATTTCCTAAAAGAATATTTTATGGTGAATTTGGACATGGGTTTCATAGGAGAGGTAGACCTTGCCTACATTATAAGGATTATCTCAAAAGCATTCTAAAGAAATGTCGTGTCACTTGTTTTCATTGGTAAGATATGACAGAGAATAGAATATATTATAGGACTACAGTTATATTTGGCATTGGAAGCATTTCAGAAAGAAAAGTTTTCTGCTGAGAAAATTAAAAGACATCATAAACTAACTAATAAACAGAAAATTGATCAGCATTCTACATATGGATATATTTATGATTCATAGACTGCAAAACTCGTTTTTAGAGTAGTTTTTTTTTCTCTCTTTCTCATGTGTTTTTTTTTGAATTGGAATGGCCATACTCTTTTTTGAGTGTTTATTATTATATTGTTAAATGTTGGAATATATTTTGTAAGTATAAATAGTTCCTATAATAAATCAATATTTGGTACTTGTGTATAATTCAACCGATGACGTATTAACCTGAAGGCATATCAGTCTAATCTTGCGATTTTTAAGATAACGTCTCCAAGTGATCTGCTGCGGACACATGTAATCGCTAAAATGTGGCCGCAGATCACGTGAACACGGTACGTTAAAACCGCAAGATTAGACTGATATGCCTTCAGGATAATACGTCATCAGTTGAATTATACACAAGATAAAAAAGAAAAGAAAATGGCGAAAAATATAACAATTTAACAAAAAAATTACATATTACATGGCTTCTTGACAGGCAGGCAGAAAACGGACACCACCATGTTTCTTGGTCCTGGGAAAAAAAATACAAGAAAAAGCACAAATTATTGAAAATGTACATTCATGAAATACAAAATAAGGTCAATATAAAAACTAAAAATGATTGAAAATTTACATGCATGAAAACCACCGCTAATTTTAAAACATACTGTATATTGGCATTATACTTAAAAAAATTGTTGAAAATTATTTACAAATTAAACATAATTAAGTGGAAGTTTGCCGTACTTTTATATACATTTTCTAATTTTAAAACCTAAAAATTGTTTGTAAATTTAAAAACAAACAAAAAAAAACAGATAAAACACTTTACCCGAATTAATGAGAAATATTAAAAATTTTTTATAAATTTTAAAAAGAAAAACAGATCAAAAACACTTTACCTGAAAAAAAAAAAACACAAGAAAAAGCACAAATTATTGAAAATGTACATGCATGAAATACAAAATAAGGTCAATACAAAATATAAAAACAAAAAAATTATTGAAAATTGACATGCATGAAAACCACCACTAATTTTAAAACCTACTGTATATTGGTATTTGAGTTTAAAAAATGTTGAAAATTATTTACAAATTAAACGTAATTCATGCTGTACTATTTACATACATTTGCTAATTTTAAAACCTACTGTATATTGCTATTATAGTTAAAAAATTGTTGAAAATTATTTACAAATTAAACATAATTAAGTGGAAGTTTGCCGTACCACATTTTCTAATTTTAAAACCTAAAAATTGTTTGTAAATTTAAAAAAAAAAAAACAGATAAAACACTTTACCCGAATTAATGAGAAATATTAACAAAAATTTTTTGTAAATTTTAAAAAGAAAAACAGATCAAAAACACTTTACCTGAAAAAAAAAAACACAAGAAAAAGCACAAATTATTGAAAATGTACATGCATGAAATACAAAATAAGGTCAATACAAAATATAAAAACAAAAAAATTATTGAAAATTGACATGCATGAAAACCACCACTAATTTTAAAACCTACTGTATATTGGTATTTGAGTTTAAAAAATGTTGAAAATTATTTACAAATTAAACGTAATTCATGCTGTACTATTTACATACATTTGCTAATTTTAAAACCTACTGTATATTGCTATTATAGTTAAAAAATTGTTGAAAATTATTTACAAATTAAACATAATTAAGTGGAAGTTTGCCGTACTTTTATATACATTTTCTAATTTTAAAACCTAAAAATTGTTTGTAAATTTAAAAAAAAAAAACAGATAAAACACTTTACCCGAATTAATGAGAAATATTAACAAAAATTTTTTGTAAATTTAAAAAAAAAAAACAGATAAAAAACACTTTACCTGAATTAATGCGAAATGTGGCATTAATGGCGGTCTTGTACAAAATGTCTTATCACATGTTGTACTTTAATGGCGATCATATGCTGTACTTTTACATACATTTGCTAATTTTAAAAACCTACTGCATATTGCTATTTTGAGTTAAAAAATTATTGAAAATTATTTACAAATTAAATGTAATTAAGTGGAAGTTTCATAATTGAAGAAATATTTAAAAAAATTTTTTCTAAGTTTAACAAAAAAAAATTACTGCGAATGTAGCATTAATGGCGATCTTCTTTAAAACGTGTTATCACAGGCCGTGATAACTGAAGAAATATTAACAGAAATTGTTTGTACATTTAGAATAAAAATTTAATGAGAATATGGCATTAATGGCAAACTTAAGAAATACTTGCATTTGGATTACTTATTGTCTATATTCAATAATATAATTAATTCTAAAAGTATAATTATTAGAAAAAAAATGTAAATTACTTACAAATAGCGTTCACTGCGGAGGACTGAATTGGGATATATGTTCCAAAATCGCAGCGAAAGGATCAGCTTTATATGACTGCCTCCACATAAACTCGCTCGAATATGAGTCCAGGTGCTGACGTGCTGTCCCTCTGTGTTTTTTATTACGCCATTTGACCAAACCCCACAACCTTTCAACATTTTGTGTATGTACGCCACTTGTGGGGTCTACGAAGTTGTACGTGTGATTAACACGATGGTGTTCGTATCCAGCCTCAACTAACTCTTCGCTCTTATATCCCTTCCAGCAATCGCTGTAGATAGTCGAGCCTTCCTGTACATTTTGCAAAATTTCTTGCATGAGAGTAGACGCACTTCTATCTCTAATGGCTACAATAAAACATTCCTCAGTCTGTCTGCATATGCCACCGAATAGCCATTGCTGTGGTAGGACTCTTCCGGCATTATTCTTCCGTTTTGAGAAAAGGCTTTCGTCGATTTCAATGATTGTGTCCGGACCTCCGATTTTCCGCCTTTCATTTCTTAACAATCTCCATGTACAAACTTCGCGGAGATAGTTGTTCCAATCAATAACAGTTTTGTTCGAAATATTCAATTCCTCCGCACAAAATGTTATGGATGTTAATTGTTTGGACCAACTGTAAATGAAACGTATAGCGGTCACGAAAGTCATTTTGGAGCCAACGAACCACGTGCCTTTTCTCATGGCGATTTGCGATAAACAATCTTTCAAGTTGCATCGCCATTGTTTGACCGAATTGGGTCCCGAATTGTGAACATACTTTTTCATTTCATGCCCATTTTCACACATTTTCCTTTTGGGGAGAAGTCCATGGTCTTGTAAGAAGATGATCGCTTCTTCCTCCGTACTTGGCAAATTAAATAAGGTTGGGCAGGTTGTTGGAGCTTCACCCATCATAAACGCAAATAACGCAAATATCACAAAGTAGAAGAGCTCAAAAAAGTCACTGTGATGCCGTGGACAGCAAAATCACAATAGACAGAAAAATAAAAAAATTTCCCAAACCTCTCTCCGAATTTTAAATCTCGCGGGTGGAAAAAAAAAAAAAATTGACTCTCTGATGGATTAATCATGCCAATCACTTGGTTACCATGACAACGTTGTCATGCAAAAAACGTCGATGCCTACCGGAAGGGAATTCGGTAAGTGAAAAACGTCATCGGTTGAATTATACACAAGTACCCAATATTTATAAAGAAGTTTGTGTGTGGTTTATTATATATATTATTAAATAATTTGTAGAGTTTTAATCTGTTGCCTAGGAGTCTAAATTCTTTTCTTATATGAAATAACACTTGGTAATTGAATTTCCAATTAATAGAAGAGAATTGTTTCATTAGTTTTGTATATAAGTAATAATTAATATACAACTTAAATTGACCTTTTTTTTTTTTTTTTAATAATGCAGCTAATTCCCCCATCCATTTGGGGATTTGAATTTGCACAAAGTTCTCAATATTTAAATATCGTTTTTATAGCATCTTTAACTGCAACAGCGAATTAATTCTTTTTCTTTTTTTTTAAGTAATTGTGTTGTTTTTTTTTTGTTTAATGGAAACTTTTTTTGAAAGTTTTAAAATTGTGCTATGATTAATAAACAATAGTGTCACTTTATCTGCTTAGCGAATCTGTCTGTCCAGGGATTATTAAGAATAGTAGAAATAATAATAATAGAATAAATGAATATCTTATTGTATTAATAAATGAGCATTTAAATAAAGTAATAAGTTACTAGTCTCAATTTAATCCTGGATAAAAGAACTAATAGACTGATGTTTCCCGTGGAGTACTGTCAATTAGGTTATTGTTTATATTGTGATGATGTATGTATATAAATAAATTAATAATTTCTCATTATTTTTGGTGTTGTCATTTATTGCAATCAATAGGAGAAGTCCCTTAAATCTAGCTTAGTTTAACAGGCTATAAAAAGAAAAAAAGTTTTTGGTCATGTGACATCTCGTGTGAACTGTGCATTTTTGACTATTACAATATATATATGAAAACTTTTATTTTTATTTTTGGTATTATAGATACAAAGTGAAAGAATTTAAGTTGTTTTTTTTTATTTGAAATATAAATTGAATTCATTGAAATCTTTTTTTTTTTTTTGCAATCAATTGAAGATGATATTCAAACTAGGCTGAGTTTACAGTTATGCAGAACACATGTAGGCTCTGAGTGCCAATTTCAAAGGATTAGAATTGTTCATCTTTTTTTTTTTTTTATCATCTGAAAAATTTGAAGATTATTTTCTATTATTATCTCAGTGACATTCTTAAATCTATTCTAATTTTAAACATAACCAAAGCACACAATCAAGTGTTTTGTTCATAAATATTTTTGAAAGTTTTAAGATAATTTTGAAATTAAATTAAATGGATGAAAGGATGAAAATTATGGCATTGGAAGGGAATCTAAATAGGATGCTAAAGAAAATAGAGTACTAAAATAATTAAATTGGTTAAAACACACTTTGTATATTATATGCATTTTATTAAAAATAGTAGCCTAATTAGTTGATCCAATTATGGAAATGTCTGTTTCTCAGAACAAAAACTTTGATCATGTTTTCAATTAAAGAAAATGAAAAAAATACTCATTCTAGGTAATAGAATAGGAATGTTGAACTCTGTTATTTTGATGGATTTGATCTTAAAAAACAATATTCTTCTATTCATTCATTGTATCACATACATGTTCATTATTGTGTTAATTTTAAACTTAATATTAATTTGAATTCAACTTCAGGTGTAAGGATATATCCTATTTGTGTTTTATGTTCTGTATGTAAAGATAGGCTGAAATTACAGGATTGCTACAACCAAGATTTGGACAACATCATTGGTGATAATTTCTTATTTGCAACCTCCTTAACTCATGTCTCAGAACTACATCATAAGAATTCTTTACATTGTTAAGATGCATTATATTTTACTAACTCAAATATTTAAAAATATGTAAGAGGTTATATTTCAAGATAGTTCTTTATTGCTAAAATGAATTTTTATAAATTGTAGGAAATGACTAACAATATAATCTATTTGACTTTAGATTTGGGAGGTCATATGATGATTGACCATCCATGTGGTATATTGAGCACTAGATTCATTAAACTGACTGAATTGATATATATTTTTACCCTTTAACCAGATAAAAATCTCATCCTGAAACCTTTAACTTTGAATTCATCATTTTTCCAAATCATTGTTTCTCAATGGGGGTCTTATGATCCCCTAAATGATCATAGAATTAGCAGGAAGTCAAAATGGGGGCCATATAGTTTTCAAGGGTACCATGAAAAAGATATCAAAAAAAGAAAATATTTTCTACATAAAAGAGTAACTGTTTGGTGATCAATTTTATGCTGATACAAGCTTGAATTGGAATTAAACTAAAGCTTAAAGTTATGATTTCAGTAATATACAATGTTTGGTACCATTGTTTTAGGTGTCTAAAAATTGTGCATTGCTGCTTATTATAATCTTAAAAGAACTGTCATAGGTGATTGCTGGGTGGATGTAAAATATTGAATTACAAAGATAAGAAAACATCTTTTAAATTTGCTGTATTGCTGAAGTAATATTTGTATTTCTTTAAGAAATTGCATTCTATAAAAAGAGCATTCAGCAATACATGACCAAGCATAACTTTAAATGATTACTTCTTTATGAATAATTGAAAAATAAGGTGTAACTTACAAAAAGTAAGATGTAATCCAATTTTTATAATCACATAGATGTTATTTTATTGTGGCATTCTTGCCATATTATTCATATTGCAATTTTGTTTACAAAAATGAGACATACTATAATTTATGTTGAAGAAATATTGTTTAAATCTTAATTCAAATTCTAAAAAAGTATTCAACATAGAACTTCTTAATTTTTAAATTAATGTTTTTTTTTTGAAAGAAAAAAACTAGTTATAATAAAAAAATTAAACTTTTTGTTTTTAAGTTTAATTTTTTAGATTTTGTTTTATTGTCTGAATAGAGGTTAAAAAATAAACTAAAATTGAACAATCAAATTTTAATATTATTTAATACATGTACATAAATTATTGAAAAAATATACCTATATCCCACTCAGTACACAACTTTTATGCAAAAATTCACAGTAACGATCATCATTAATTTGTAACCCACTATTTTGATTTACAATCGATTATTCACTATAACGATTGTAAAAAAAATTTTTTTTTTACATTTTTGGCAGCATTTTATAACACTGCAATTATCACAGGATAGTTGTAAAAACTTTCTCATTTAAAAGCAAAGTAGTGACTTTCATGCTAAAATTGTATTGTATATAGTTTATTCATAACACACAGTGTTACAGTGCTGTATTAAACTCCTTTTTTAAAAAACTTGCTTTTTATATGACTATAATGATGATAAAGAAATCCGACTTTTTTCAACTATTTCATATAATAGATTTTTAATTAAATGTTTTAAAGGATATATATATAGATTTTTTTTTTTTTAAATAAAATGTTTGTGTTTGCGTTGTGATTATTTGTAATAAAAAAAGGGGAGTGGGAGATAAGATAAATTTTTGGTTATGAATATATTTTGTAATTTTTAATTTAATATTTTTTTATTTTTTATTTTTTTGGAATATGTGATATTTATTATTATATATATTTTATTTTAGTGTACCTTGAAAAAGACTATATGAAATAGTCAGAAACATTGGATTTCTTTATCATTATTATAGTCATATAAAAAGCAAGTTTTAAAAAGAAGGAGTTCGTTTGTTTTATTTCTATATTGGATATTTATTAACTATTTTGGAAAGAAGAACTGTGTGATTGATATATTAAATTATTTAAAATACTTTTAATGTAAAAAATATGATTAGTAAAGTGTAAATAAAAACAAATTTTTTACCTTAGTTATCTCTTTTTGCCATTATCATCTTAATTACATTACAGTATCCTTATATAGTATTGCTTTATTTTTGCATATTTTTCATGTAAAAAATTTCAATGATAGTCATAATTTTTACCCAGAGAAGCTATTTTTAGCATCTTTTCTTTCATTAATTAAATGAGTCTATTTATATGTTTTTATAAACAAGTAAATATGCATTTCAAGTATTGTTGCTATATTGTTTCAAATATTTCTATTCTTCTTAATAGTTTTATAGATAGTAAAACAATTTTAATCAACCCAAATTAGTTGTTTATATAATAATATCCATTATCATCACATAACAGTTTTATTTATACTTTTTGTATATATCCTTTTATTCTGGTTAGTGAGGGCAGTTGGTGCTCCAAAATATATCTTAAATCAAAGACCTTATATAAAAAATAAACATTTATAATGAGTTTCTATGGGGAAAAATAAAAATTTGTTATTTTAAATTCAAAATATATAAAAGTGCAGTTAAAAAAAATAAAACTTAAATTGAAAAAAATGTTAATTAATGAATAAACATTTTACTAAACATATTTTTAAAAAAAGTATTAACCTGGGATAAATATATTGTTTGAAAACATTTTGGTAGTTATAATTTTTTTTTAAAAGTATAATTTTTTAGTAACGATGTGTCATTTTGCTTCTTATGCTGTGAGAAAATATTTTCTAATTCACAATTCGCTAAAAAAAAGTATGAAAAAAAAAAAAACTAACCACAATGAACATTTTAAAATATATATAAAAAAATAACTACACATTTTCTAATTTATTTTTGATGCATTTTATATTCTATTATTTAAAAAAAATGGTATTCTTTTGATAGCTGGGCATGGCCGTTTGATGGTGTTGTTTTTATGAAAAACAATCAGTGTAATGTTACCTGACTAAGACTTTTATTTTATTAATAAAAAAAAATAAAAAGAAATCTTTTTTTCGTTGTTGATTATTTATTTTCTTTTTTTAATAAAATCTTGTTCTACTTTTTTTTGGGGTTTTCAAAACAATCACACCTTTTTTATTTCCAAGTCTTTTATTTTTCTACTACATCTTTAAATTTTTTATGTTATTTTTTTTTAAAAAAACTTTTGAATTTTGGGTATTTGTACTAACTTTTTTTTTTTTAATAAAATCTTGTTCTACTTTTTTTGGTTTTTTGTTTTTCAAAACAAAAACTTAAAAACAATCACACTTTTTTTTTTTTCAAGATTTTTTTTTGTAATGAAATCTTTTTTTTGTTGTTCTTGTTTATTTTTCTTCTAAACTAAAAATAATTTTTGTTGCCTTTTTATTTATTAATTCGAACACCTTCAATTACAGGAATGTGACTGACATCGTAATTGCCACGTACTTTTACACATGTACAGTTTCATTTTTTCACTGTAATCGCATCGCTTGGCATTTCCTATGTAAAAATGCCACAGCATCAGCATTTGGGTTGGCAACTGGCACAATTTAAAAAGCTGATTGTTTTCTTCAGCAATTTTATTTCTCGTGTATTTATTCAGGAAAAAGGTGACTTGCCATATTATATCTGGGAAATTATGTTCAGCCCTACTCTTTGCTGAGATTTTCCACATTTCAAGTTGTGTAGAGAAGGGTAGTGACAGTATGACAATTCTTAGTAATTCAGACTGTGGGATTTAAGTAGAAATTAAAATTATACCCACTTGAAATACAAACACTATAACACAATACGATAGCCAACTGTGAATTGTGCCAATTTGCATAAAGTTACTGTGCAATGCTATCAAGCGGCCTAAAATGGCTAGTACAACAAAACTTATATTAGCCATAAGTACAGCTGCTTAAATGGCATTTTTATGTGTTTTTACACATAAACAATGCCATCAAGTGGCCGTGCCCAGCTATCATCAAAAGAGTACCAAAAAAATTTACTTTTGTGATATGTAACCAATATAACAAATTTTTTTGCACTACAATCATTTTTTTAAAAAAAAATACAAAACTTTATGAATTTATTTATTTTACATAAATGCAATGAAATTAAATAAAACTTTGATAAAGAAATGTAATCTACAGTTGATTGCTGAAGTTTTAATAATGTAAATGATTAAATCTTTTTTTTTTTGCTGATATTGTAAAAGTGTATTTTTTATATTAACGATAACAACAACCATCTTCTTGAAACAAATTATGAGATTATTGATTTAAATTGATCAAATAAATAATATTTTTAATTTATGTTTAATAACCTTTGCTCATATAAAATTGATTATTAACCACATAATACCCAAAATCATTTTTTCTCCCCCCCTCAAAATAATTTACAATTATGATATCTATTTTACAATTACAATTAATGCATTTTTTGCTACAAGCAAAATTAAGATCATAGTAATTTGGGTCCATAAAATTGATTGAGTGAATATATTTATCTAATGTACACATTTTAAAATTTAACATTCATACACTTCATTGTTTTATGTCAGAAGTCCCCAACCCTATGCCCGCGGCACCATGGCGCCCGCAGTCCATTTTATGTGTGCCCGCCGCTTTTCGAACTTAATAAAAAATTATTTATCTGATACAAATAAATTTAATTTTTAAAATTTATTATAAATTATCGTATTATACTGTAATCAAATTTAGGGCATACTATACTTTTACAGCGTAAAAATATAAACGTTAATTATATGTTAAAATTTTATTTTTGAAATAAATATTTTTTAGTACATTATGTGTCTTATTAAGAATATCCAACTATAAATTTACATTGAAAAAATAAATGGTGCCCCCCACCTGGTTAAAAAAATAAATGGTGCCCGCCACCTGGCCGGTATTATAAAATGTGCTCTTAAGTGCAAAAAGGTTGGGGACCGCTGTTTTATGTGATCAAGGCACATTTTTGATTATTTACTATTCTGAATGAAACTGACTTTTTTTTTTTTTGCTTTTATAGCCATTAACAATGAAAATCTTTTCTTTGAAGGGTCATAAGTGAAAGCATTGATTATCTTGCAAAGACACTAGATGAAAATCAGATAAAGTACATTAAATGTATTTTAATTCTATAATCAAAACATAATTTGGTGTATTGTATAATGAATAAACTATACTAAACTTAATATTTTGGGTACCAGTGTTACCATTTTATTTTTGATTCACAGCTTTAATGAAGTTGCTATCTTCTGACATCATAAATCTTATAAAATGGCCACCATTTTGAAAAAAAAAAGGTGGTTGTTTGTTGTAATGAAGAATCGATTATAAATCAAAATAATTGCTATGAATTGATGATGGTCACTATCGGAGTCCTCACACAAAGATCTATTGCTATCCAGAGTAAAAGTATACATGTTTGTAAGAATATATTGAAATATATTGGGAATGTAAAAAAATGCTGAGCTTATCAATTTTAATTTTTTTGTAATAGTTTTTTATCTTATTATAGTAATATATAAAAAGGTTTATATATATATAATTTTTATGGAACACTGTGCGACAAGTGACCAGAGTGCTGAGACATTTCTATGATTGATAATAAAAGAATTGTGTTATTTAAATTTCTTTAAAGAATTGTAATATTTAAAATTTTCAAGAAATTTCTGAACTGAAGGCATAGGAGAAATGAAATCTTCATAGAAATAAGATGTTTATGTTTCATTGAAGTATTTTTTTTTTTTTTCGAAGTTTAGATGTTCCAAATGATTGTTTTAATGATATCTAAACTATATTAGTTGTTTTTGTTATCAGATGGTTATTTTATTTCAGCCAGAAAAACTTCAAAATTAGTTTGAGTATTGTTTTTTTTTTCAATCAACTGATTTCATAAACCTCTTGCTAGTGGGTGGAAAAGGAAAGGGGGTAGAACCATGTTTTTCCATATGAATTTCTTTACATTTATTTAAATTGTCAAATCTTTTCAGAATTTCAACAGATTCTGTTAATTATGCAAATGATTTTTTTCCAATCTAGTGTATATTAGAGTTGTTGTCAGTGTCTTAAAAAATGTGACATAAAAACAGATGTAATCAAACATTAAAGCATTTTTGTTTCCTAATTCTTATATTAATGTATGCATTTGCTTGCTCTCTGTTGCTTCTTAGACATCAGAATGTTGAAATTTTTATAGACTTCTTGATTTTTCTGGGAGCACTTGGTTTTTAAGTTTTTTTAAAAAAAGTCAATTTTTTTGCCTATGGAAAAAAAAAGTTTAATGTTAGTTTGTTTCCTCATTAATCTCCAGGTTTTAATATAGAAGAATTACTTAGCATTTAGAAAATGATTTTTTATTTTCATTATTTTTCTTTTCTCCACCATCAGCTCTATATAAAGCTTTGTTAATAATAGGTTATTGTAATTATTAGAAAGCAGGATATAATTACAAATATTTCTCATTTAATATATATTTTTAGATGATTGTTGTGCTTTTATCAAAAGATTTATAAATTTTCATATTTCTGTTGTTTGAGAAACTAATCAACTAATAACAAAACAACTAATAAAATGACTTTAATTCATACACATTCTAACTAATTTGAGAAATCATTACATTATTACTTTAGAATATCTAAGCCATGAAAAAGATGAATGATACATCATCAAATCATCAGCTGTCTATTTCTTCAAAGAATTTTACTATCTATGGATCAGGATTCTTTTATCATTGATCATAGAAATTTCTTGGCATCATGGAAGACTGCTGTATGGTATTCTCCCAAAATATTTTTATTTCATCTTTCAACTGTGAAATTTTTCATTACAACATTTATGTATTTATATATTCATGTTAGTAAGGAATTATTTATAGTCATTTTTTTAAAGTAAATAAATAATACCTGAATTGATTATTTAACAACAAATGTTTTACTTTAATATAAAAAAGCTTATCTCTATGCCACAAAATACAATATCAAAAGTATATTAAACCTTTACACTATATTAAAGTTTCTAATAGATGAAAAGTCTAGACTAAATAATTAAATATAATAGTAAAAAAAAATATTAATATATACAAAACATTATGAAAATTATTACATGTATAAAGATTTCCATAATATTCTATGTTTATGTGAAAGAATGTATGAGTATATAGCACAAATATATATGTGGTTATCAAGAAACATATATTATACGAATATTAATAATAAAAAGTAAACTATATTAAAATCATTATTTTTAACCTATGTATATTATATAAATGCTTAGCAATAATAGTCATATTTTTATTTATTTTTGAAGTATATATAATAATTATAAAAATAAATTGTAATTAAAAAATAATAATAATCTAGATTTAACTATATATACAATATATATTACAGCTATTATCATTATACAATGACAAATCAAACAACCACTTTTTTCTTCTGAAATATATATGTTCTCCAACATTATAAATAAATGCATAAAACTTCTTATTTTTTTCCAAAAACGTTATTTCCATATATTAACTAATAAACATATATATAATTTCGCATTAGTTAATATATGGAAATAAAGTTTTTGGAAAGAAATAAGAAGCATTATGCATTTATTTTTAACTATATATAATGCTTTTACTGATATTTGTATATATATATTCTGAAGAATATAATAAAATGTTATCAAAAGAAACTTTTTCACATTTAAATAATACTTTCAAAAACATTTTATTCACATTCTTAGACATTTAAATAATAAAGATGTTAAATAACCTATTCAACAACAAATATTTATTTATATATATAAAATAGCATAGTGGATTACATTTATTTCCATTTTATCTATTACTTTAATTGAAGACAAATATACTGAATTTCATATAAATTGATTGTTTTTTTAAATCCAATTTAAGTTTTAAAATAAATCTACACATTATATATATATGAATATCAATATATGTATGGGTATATATTTATAATAGACAATTAATAGAAAAGAATGGTGCTAAATATAAAGAGATGTATATGCCTTTTATCAATTTGGAGAAATTGCTGTGGAAAGCTTTGAAAATAATTGAGAGTGATTATTTTGTGGATTAATATAATTAAAGAAATATATTAAAATACATTTTTAGTGAATGCAAATCAGAAATTGTCAGGGGAATTTTTTGTCTCGCACCTCTATGTCATCTACTGTAAACTTTAGTAACTAATATGCCAAATGATAGTGCTTAATAAATTCTTATCCAATGCTATCCTATCTAATATTCCCAGGCTAGTTTCAAACTTATCATCTTCAGCTGTGAGCTTTGGATCTTGTAACAGTGCACTTGGATCTTTGGGATCTAGGGTATTTTTTTTCTAATAGACATCATTCTCTTTTTTAACTATCAAGCTAACACCCAAATTGAAAAATATATAAATATGTTCAATCTATGCCAATTTGCTTGTATAGTCATATAGATTGGAAACCAATTCAGTATATCTTTTTATTATGGAGTCCTTAGTTTTTTTTGACAATTATAGACACCTTTATGCAAGAATTGGTATAAAACACAAAAATCACATTACTGTATTATACGACTTCAGCTTACTTATTGTTTTTTTCAGCAGCATAATTTTTTTCACATCTCTGGCATCTATTTTAAGCTTAATAACTAATAGATGCCAGATGATAATGCTTAATAAATTTATATTCAATATCCCCAGACTAGTTTCAATCTTATGGCTTTCATCAATGACTAGTTTTGGATCTTGGAACAGATTATTTGGACCTTTAAAATCTAATGCATCATTTTCTATTGAAGTATCATTTATAAAGTTATCAGCCCAAATTGAAAAACAGTACTGAACTAGTTTCAAGTCTATATAACTATACAAGCAAACTGGCTTAGATTGAGAACATTTATATTTTTCCATTTGAGCTAACAGCTTGATAGTTAAAAAGAGAGATAAATGATGGCTGCTGGCTGGATGAATTTTTATGAATTTGGTTTAAGATACAATTTTCACAGTAACTTTAATTTGCATGATGCAAGATAAAATATTATGTTGCCATAAAGTTAAAATTCCATGAAAAACAAGTCTGAAAAAATAGTCATTATCATTTAAATAAAAACATAAAGAATTTAAACATTTTTAAAGTTGATATTTTAGCAACACCTATGTTAAATTTATCATAAAATTGTAATTAAAACAATATAAAAAATCTTTCCTATAATCAATGTTTGGCCTATCAGTTTTAATTCGGTGAAGTTAGCCTCAACTCTGCATTTTAAAATTATTGAAAAGGCTTATTTAAAGTAGTCTATTCAACAAAGCAATGAACGTAATGGGGAAAATATGTAATGGATATAAATAAATAAATCTATTAAATATAAATATTCAAATAAAATGGTCTCCTTTAGTTTGGAATTTTGAGGCAATTATCTCCCCACTTTATCTATGATGTCAGTCCTTCCTATGATAATGCATGATGCCAATACATTTTATTTTTATACTACACTCACGTTTCTAATTAATATGTAAAGATTATTTCTTTCGTAAGTAAACAAATATGATAACATGTAATAATTTAGTCTCAAATGTTTATTAAAAATAACATTGCCAAATTATAATTTGAAAGGACAAATATGTCATACCTATTTTATGGTTGCCCATGGGGTCTTACACATGAGGATGTTGATTAACAGTAATTGTGAGCTAGAACAAGAAAGAATAGCTTTGAAATTCTTTAAACAATGTTAAATAAAAATAATTTATAATATATATTTAAAAATGATAATACTTTAATAGTTAGTTTTATCAGAAGGATTTAAAATTATATTTTAAAAAAATGATGTAGAAGTTAATTTTTGTAATCAGTAACTAAAAGTCTTAGAATTAAAAAAAAAAGAATGTACTTAGATATAATTGAAAGAATCAAAACTACCCCAAATCTAAAATTAAACCAGACCAGAATAAAAATAATAAAACACAACTAAGGTTTCTGCAAGCAGACTTTCAAGTGTAAAGAAATAATAAAAAACACACATTATATACTATTAAAAACTACCAAATCATTACTTCCCATCCACCTTAATATAAAAGAACCTAAATAAGTTAATTGTCAGAATCATTTGAAGCAATTAACTTATTTAAGAGTTCTTTTAATATTAAGGGTGGATGGGAAGTGAATGGATTTGTGGGTAGTTTTTAATAGTATATATAATGTGTGTTTTTTTATTATTTCTTTACACTTGAGAAGTCTGCTTGTAGCAGTGAAACCTTAGGTTGTGTTTTAATATTATTTTTATTCTGGTCTGGTTTAATTTTAGATTTGGGGTAGTTTTGATTTTATATTGACTAGTTTAGCTTTATGCTTGTAATGTTTAAATTGAAAGAATGTATATTGTAAGGACAGATTAAATGTTACATTATTTCAATTACAACATAATAAAAATTAGGTAGACTAATTAAGAGAAAACAATATATTAATTAAAGCATCTACATTTTAGTTTAATAATATAAAAAAAAAGTGATTGTAAAGATTAAGATTATACTTTTATACAATTGTATTTTTAGTGAAAGTCAATAATGTTTTTTTTTAATTAATAGATTAAACTATAATGTTTTATTTCAAGAATTAGTTAAGAAGATTGAATTTATATATTGGACTATTTCCATCATCTAATATTGGGTATTGAGTGTCTTGAGAAAAAAATAACTTTATTTCTAAAGACATTCAATACTCAATACTAGATGATATATAAATACAACTAAAATACCATCATCACAAACCTTCAGGAAAACAGTTAAAAAGATAATTATAGAAAAACATGAAGTCACAGAACATATAGAAAAATATGTGCTTTTTTTAAAGTTTTCTTTGAAATCAGACATTATAGAAGCAAACATGACATTCAGTGGTTAGAAAGTAGGAACCACCATCAACTACTTTATAATTGCAATTTGGATGTGTTAACCTAAAAGAAGTTTCAACTTCCAGTGCAACTAGAAATATATTATAAGTCAGCAAGTATTTTGCCAGAAAAATGTATGTGAATGTGTCCCCTCAATTTATTATTAATAACTATTATTTTTATTTTAAAAAAATTTTGTTTGTAATTTTAATTTATATATGCATATTCTACACATGAAAAAGCATCTGTGTTATATATGTGTGTGCTTGTTGAAAAGCACTGTACACTTTCAGTTCAATAATCGATACCTATTTTATTCTAATCAGTTTATCAACAAAACATGAGCTATTTTATGCTATGTAAGATATAGTGAGGGATGCTTGGAACAAAATGTAGCATATATTGCAGCTTCACTACATATTAAAAACTGATTTTCCATGCAAAATACATATGGCCACCAACATTGGAAAATGTATTAAACAAATAAAATGTCGTATCAAACTTATCCTTAGATTGTATCAATTTGAATAAATAAATAATCAAATGACTTTAGCATTTCATAAAAAGTTTGAACACTGGAAATAGTGTGTTCTCTATGCTCCAGATTCTGCCACTTTACTACTGCACCAAACCATGCTGGTCAATCAATTTGAATGAAAGATTTATAAAATGTTTAATCAGGGCAGGAAATATAATCTCAAAATAGTAACTTAACTGTATATAATTTGATTTAGTTACAGCATTGTATGTGTGAGTACATACTTATTTAACATTTAATTTTAAAAAATTATTTTTTTTAATAATTGATGGTAAAATAGTAAAATCTGCAGTTATGAAAATTTAAATGATCTAATTTTGTCCAGAAGTTAGAAATTATCAAATTTTAAATATCAGAATTGCAGTAATGTACTGTTTGTAAAAACATAGTATTCGTGTGTATGTGTGTGTGTACATACACAGTTTATGTATGTGTGTGTTATCTAATTGTCTACTATATTCTTTTCTGCCCTATGTTAATGGTAAATGAAAAAATAAAAATTAAGATATCAAAATATCCAAAAATGTAAAAAAAAATTCCACCCAGATAACTTTATTTTAAAAAAAAAGAAAAAGAAAAATCTCATTTGTTATACTCCAGAAAAGATGATAAAATTATAAAGTAACATGATAACTATATGTAACTGGTATTAATAAATTAAATATCTGTAAAGCAACATATGAACCTAAGAAATAGTATTACAATCCTATTAAATTTAGCAATGGTCTTCTCTTATACGATAATAATGATATTTTAAACAAGTGTAAAGAGTATATTGATCAACTTTTGAATGATACGAGAATACGATGACTTTTAATGATATCTATTCATTTAGATTTCGACAAAATTTAGCTTCATGAAGTCAAACCAGTTCTTTATAGTCTTAAAAATGGAAAAGCTGTAGATTTTAAAATATGGTGGTGATATATTAGCTTCAAAAGTATTGGAATTTTTTTAGGAAAATTTGGATCTATGAAGTTGTGTTATTTGATCTTAAGGATGCTTTAATTGTTCTAATTTTTAAAAGCAAAGGGAATAAGTCAGATAGCAGTATTTATCATGGAATATCATTATTATTCACTACAGCAAAAGTACTTTCAAGAATTTTGTTGAATGGATTACCAGAGACTCAATGTGGTTTTAGAGAATCAAGAAGCACTATAAATATGATTTTTATTGCCAGGAAAATGCAAGAAAAATGTCTGGAACAAAAGAATGCTTTATATATTGCTTTTATTGATTTAGTTGAGGCATTTGCATTGTTTATAATTTGTCCATCAAAATTTATTCATAATATATAGCTTTTATATGATGGAATGAGAGGAGGTGTTTTTATTACAGATGAAAAATCTGAGGCATTTGAAATGAAACTGGTGTTAAATAAGGATGTGTATTTGCTCCAACTTTGTTTTTAATTTTTATGATAGTGGCCTTTGGAATTGTTTATAATGATTTAATCAGACAGGGATCAAGATATGATACAAGTTTGATGGTGGAATTTTTAATTTGAATTGGTTTAAAAGCAAAAACAAGAATTTTATCTTCTTGGATTCTGGATTTACAGTATGCTGATAATTATGCTATTATTGCCAATTCAAAAGACAATTTACAGAATATTCTTAATGTTTTAAATGCAACTTATAAAGATCTTGATTTATTAATTAATGTTCAAAAATTCAAGTTCTTTATCAGCCAATGACAGAAAAAAATCCTCAGCAACTTTCAGCTTGGATAGTTATCAACTTGAAAATGTAAACAAATTTAAATACTTTGGTAGTTTTATATTTAGAAGGATGGATTTAGATAACACAGATTGCAATGGGCTGCTGCTGTTTCTAACAAGTTAAAAGATTTCATCATAGGAAACTAACTACTGCAATTAAATTAGCTATTATATAAAGCTGTTATTTTATTTAATTTATTGTATGGGTGTGAAATGTGGATAACCTAACAGAACAATATAAAACTATTAGAAAAATTTTATTTAAGGATGCTCCATAAAATTTTAAAAATACAGTGGCAAGATCATATAAACAATCAATATGTTCTTCAGCTTGCATGATGTGATAGTATTGAGTCCACTATTGTAAAATCACATCTTCGTTGGATTGGATATATAAAAGAAATGAACAATGGGAGATTCCCTAAAATAATATTTTATGGTGAACTTGGACATGGGTTTCATAGGAGAGGTAGACCTTGCCCACGTTATAAGGATTATCTTAAAAGCATTATCGTGTCACTTGTTTTCATTGGTAAGATATGGCAGAGAATAGAATATATTGTAGAACTACAGTTAGATTTGGCATTGGAAGCATTTCAGAAAGAAAAGTTTTCTGCTGAGAAAATTAAAAGACATCATAAAATAACTAATAAACAGAAAATTGACCAGCATATTCTACATATGGATATATTTATGATTCATAGACTGCAAAACTCGTTTTTAGAGTAGTTTTTTTTCCTCTCTTTCTCTTTTTTTTTTTTTTTTGAGTTATAATGGCCACACTCTTCTTTGAAGTGTTTATTATTATATTGCTAAATGTTGGAATATATTTTGTACATATAAATAGTTCATATAATAAATCAAGATTTATAAAGAAGTTTGTGTGTGGTTTATTGTGTATATATGTATTGTTAAATAATTTGTAGAGTTTTAATCTGATGCCTAGTAGTCTAAATCCTTTTCTTAAATGAAATTAATACTTGGTAATTGAATTTCCAATTGGTAGAAGAGAATTGTTTCATTAGTTTTGTATATAAATAAATAAATTATCCTTGCATACAAATAATAATTAATATACAACTTCAATTGACTTTTTTTTTTTAATAATGCAGCTAATTCCCCCATCCATTTGGGGATTTGAATTTACACAAAGTTCCCAATATTTATATAAATATCGTTTTTATAGCATCTTTAACTGTGACAGGGAATTAATTCTTTTTCTTTTTTTGTTAAGTAATTATGTTTTTTGTTTAATGGAAACTTTTTTGAATATGTAATAAGTCTTAAAATTGTGCTATGATTTATTGTATTACTAAACAAGTGTCACTTTATCTGTGCAGCAAATCTGTCTGTCCAGAGGTAATTAAGAGTAGTAGAAATAATAATAATAGAATAAATGAATCTTTTATCGTATTAATAAATGAGCATTTAAATAAAATAATAAGTAATTAGTCTCAATCCAATCCTGGGTAAAAGAACTACTAGTCTGATGTCGTCGTCCCCCCGTGGAGTACTGTCAATTAGGTTATTGTTTATATTGTGATGATGTATATACATAAATAAATTAATAATTTCTCATTATTTTTGGTGTTGTCATTTATTGCAATCAATAAGATTAATCAAAATAAGATAAGTCTCTTAAATTTATAGTTTAGCAGGCTATAAAAAGAAATGGTTTTTGATCATGTGACATCTTGCAGGCAAATTAACCTAGAAGGTGATTTTCGTGTGAGCTGTGCATTTTTGACTGTTACAATATATATATGAAAACTTTTACTTTTTTTGGTATTATAGATACAAAGTGAAAGAATTTAAGTTGCTTTTTTATTTGAAATATAAATTGAATTCATTAAAATCTTTTTTTTTTTTTTTTGTAATCAATTGAAGATGATATTCAAACTAGGCTGAGTTTACAGTTATGCAAAACATACGTAGGCTCTGGGTGCTAATGTCAAAGGATTAATATTGCTCATCTTTTTTTTTGGTCATCTGAAAAATTTGAAGATTATTTTCTATTATTATCTCACTGACATTCTTAAGTCTATCCTGATTTAAAATATAACCAAAGCACACAATCAAGTGTTTAGTTCATAAATATTTTTGAAAGTTTTAAGATAATATTGAAATTAAATTAAATGGATGAAAGGATGAAAATTATGGCATTGGAAGGGAATCTAAATAGGATACCAAAGAAAATAGAGTACTAAAATAATTAAATTGGTTAAAACACTTTGTATATTATATGCATTTTATTAAAAATAGTGCCCTAATTAGTTGGTCCAATTGTGAAAATGTCTGTCTCCCAGAACAAAAAGTTTGTTCATGTTTTCAATTAAATAATATTTTAAATTTCGAAGATAATTGAAAATTGAAATAAATTGAGATACTGCCAAATTATCTCAGTTTATTTCAGTTTTCAATTAAAGAAAATGAAAAAAATATTCATTCCAGGTAATAGAATAGGAATGTTGAACTCTTTGTTGTTTTGATGGATTTGATCTTAAAAACAATATTCTTCTATTCATTCATTGTATCACATACATGTTCATTATTGTGTTAATTTTAAATTTAATATTAATTTGAATTCAACTTCAGGTGTAAGGATATATTCTATTTGTGTTTTATATTCTGTATGTGAAGATAGGCTGAAATTATAGGATTGCTACAACCAAGATTTAAACTTGGGAAACATTATTGGTGATAATTTGTTATTTGCTACCTCCTTAACTCATGTTTCAGAACTACATCATAAGAATTCTTTACATTGTTAAGATGCATTATATTTTACTAATTCAAATATTTAAAAATATGTAAGAAGTTATATTTCAAGATAGTTCTTTGTTGCTAAAATGAATTTTTATAAGTTGTGGGAAATGACTAACAATATAATCTATTTGACTTTAGATTTGGGAAGTCATATGATGATTGACCATCCAAATGGTATATTGAGTACTAGATTCATTCAACTGACTGAATTGATATATATTTTTACTCTTTAACCAGATAAAAATTGCATCCTGAAACCTTTAACTTTGAATTCATCATTTTTCCAAATCATTGTTTCTCAATGGGGGTCTTATGACCCCCTAAATGACCATAGAATTTGCAGGAAATCAAAATAGGGGCCATATAGTTTTCAAGGGTACCATGAAAAAGATGTCAAAAAAAGAAAATATTTATATTTTGTACATAAAAGAGTAACTATTTGGTGATCAATTTTATGCTGATACAAGCTTGAATTGGAATTAAATTAAAGTTTAAAGTTATGATTTCAGTAATATACAGTGTTTAGTACCATTGTTTAATGTGTTTAAAAATTGTGCATTGCTGCTTATTATCAGTACAACCAGAATATATTATAGTGTTTATAATCTTAAAAGAACTGCCATAGGTGATTGCTGGGTGGATGTAAAATATTGAATTACAAAGATAAGAAAACATCTTTTAAATTTGCTGTATTGCTGAAGTAATATTTGTATTTCTTTAAGAAATTGCATTCTATAAAAAGAGCATTCAGCAACACATGACCAAGCATAACTTTAAATGATTACTTCTGTATGAATAATTGAAAAATAAGGTGTAACTTATAAAAAGTAAGATGTAATCTAATCTTTACAATCACATAGATATTATTTTACTATGGCATTTTTGTCATATTATTCATATTGCAATTTTGTTTACGAAAATGATACATATTGTAATTTATGTTTAAGAAATATTGTTTAAATGTTAAATCAAATTCTAAAAAAGTATTCAATGTAGAACTTCTTACAACACTATTGTTTAAATGTTAAATCAAATTCTAAAAAAGTATTCAACATAGAACTTCTTATAACACTTTATCTGCTTCCTCCGTTTTAAATTATCTCACAAATCTTTTCAGATATCCAAAGGTGATGGAAGTGATGGTGACATTATCACACGTATAAAGAAAAAAATGCAATATAAAACAATATAAATTTCATTCAGTATAAAGCTAAAAATAATTTTTGAGCATATGCACTATCAATATTAAATTTTAAATCATGTACAGTATACATATTAGATAAAATTTCAGACAATCGATTTTGGATTAAAATCTTTATGAATGCTAATTTCAATCAAATTGAAACTGCTATCCATCATATATGAATTACATTTTTGGGGGAAAAAATGTTAGGGTGTTTTTATGCTATTAATAATAAATTGTGTATCATGAAAATGCAATATAAATAGGATTAATGCCTTTCATTTTTATTTAAATAGCTCGTTTTGCCATCAAAATGTATTGTGTTATTCAAAAATTGTTAAGTCATTGCAAAAATATGGCTACCACACTTGATAAAATTATGGCATGTCATGCCCCCCCCCCCAAACCTGCCATAGCTGTCATATTTGTTCAGCACTGTACATTTTGTAACAAAAGCCTTAAATATTGATTACAATATGCAAACTCAGAATGCATTAGATTTTTCCCCTCTTTTTTTCAATACATCAGATTTTTTTTTTTTTTCGAGTTGACTGTGATTAGGTTTTTATAATATATCATATGATTATTTGGTTATTGTTACACTAATGATAAATAATTCTTTATACTCAATCAAATGAGCTATTATTAATTTTTTTAAATTTTTTTTAATAATTTCACATAATTAATATATTCTAAGATTGTAGTATAAATTTTTAAAAAAAAAGGTTTGGTGTGGATTTTTTATCCCCCAGCATAATGAGAAACTGTTATGTGGAAGAAAACAAAAAATTGTTAAATGATAGTTTAGTTTCACTTTCTCAGTTCATTTTGCTGTACTTTTTGCATAATGAAAACATGCATTTTTTTCTAGTGATATTAAACCTCTTTTTTTTTTTTAGAAATTCTGTGCAAAAGTTATGGCAGCAACTAATATGACCATGAAAAAAATCAAGAACTTCTTTGAGCTTGAAAACCAAAATGGATATTTTATGTCAACTGGAAAAGGAAAAAAATATTGTGACATATGTTAATCTCTGTGTTTATCTGTGTCTACTGTCATCACCATTTTGAAAAAAAAGTCAAAATAAAACAAAGTGCTCAAACCATCATAGGTATTTCTAAACTTTCCAAAATCATGAAATCACGGCATCCTTTATTTAAAAAACTGATAAAATTTCTGCTACAATAGATTGATTAATGTAATCAGCAAGGAGTACCATTATTATTTTTATTAAATTAGTGGAAAGCAATAAAACTCTTTTAAGATCTTCAGCAAAAAGCACTTGATGAAGTAGACAAAATTGTAAGAGATTTAGATTTTAAAGGAAATCATGAATAGTTCGATAGATTTCAGAAGCGCAGATATCTACACAGTATAAAAATTACTGGAGAAATAGCCTCAGCAGATACTATTGTAGCCTCAAATTGAATATTATACAAGAAAAAGGTTATACCATGAAGCAAGTCTTCAATGTTGATGAAATTGGCCTTTGTTAGAAGTGAATGCCTTCACACATATTCATTTCAGAAGAAAGAAAAGCCTCAGATTACCAGTCATTCAAGGATTGTCTTAGGTTATAGTTTGGAGGAAATATAAAACTGACGCCACTTCTTATCTACTCTGAGAATTCAGGTGCATTTAAAGGAATTAGAAGACAACAATGGATCTTAGAATGTGCAACTGATTGATGACTCAGAAAACTGGATAATGATGATTGGTGAATGATCACAAGAAGTAAAACTTTTAAACTAAGTAGGGTTTTTTTTTTTGCTACATGGATTTAAGTTGCATGCACTGAGCGTAATGATACGAAATGAAAAATAAAGGTGTGCTTTATTGCAAATGACAACTATGCAATAAACCGAAAAGAATTGTGCTTTGCAATCTTCAGAAAATGGTCTATATGAAAGAAAACTTTGAATAAATTTTGCATAAATTACTACCAAGCTTAAAATCTCAGTGTAAGCTGACACTCCCAATATAGGCTATAAATATGGAGACCTAAGTTCACCGAAAGCGCTAAGCCTTATAATTCTTTTTTAATAATACTAAGCTTCATTTTTTTGCATAAAGCACAATTTAAAACATACATATTTTAAGTGAATACCTGCATCATACACATAACACTGTTTACATAAGCATATAACGTATATTAAGGGTTTTTTAAATTTTTATATATACTAGGTAAGTTATTTTTTTTAACACAAAAAATTCACAATTTATAGTGTAATTTTTTATCTTGGAGTAATTATAAATGCTTACTCTTTGTACAATATTTTTACTTAATGAAGCGTTTTGAGGAACCACTTGCCTTCACTAAGTAGAATAAAGGTGTATATTGTTTGAATTTTTGCAAATTTATTCATATACAATCTGTAAATAAGATTATTAACTACAAATATTTTACATTTGTTTTTTTATACATATGTTATTGGCAAAGTAAGAAATTTCATTTTAATTTTTTACATACCTTTCTAGACATTGTATAGAATACTTAAGCATTATAAAGAATGATTAACAGTTTTTTGGCAAAGTATTAAAAGGCTTTTATTGGAAAGATCCTTGGAAAAATATAAAAACTATAAGATATGAGATTTTCATATTTAATCTATATTGTAAAATAATAGAACAAAAGAAACTATAAAAAATGGTTTTTTTATTAAATAATAAGCATTTATCTATATGTTGAATTTCTGCGGTTATGATGTTGTTGCACTTTTTTAATTTCAAGTATGGTTTGATTATTATTTTTTACTGACAAGCCCTTTGACATATAATAATAATAATAATAATAATAATAATGATGATGATGATGATGAGGAGGAGGAGGTAGTGAAATGCTGAATTTTATATAACAAACAAGACATGAAATAAATAATGACCTTTTTATAATTATTTTTGAAGACAAGTGCCAAGAATGAAGAATTTACAAATTGTATAAACCTTCAAGAAGATAAGGAATTTCTTCACTAATCAAAATTGCTAATTGTGTGTTAAATGTGTGTAACTTAATGTTATATTTGGTCTTTGCGATGTCTAATGTTATTCTGGGAGTATTTTCTATTTTGTAGATTTTTTTTTTTTGACCTTTTTATAAAATGCCTATCTAAATGATTCTTACTTGGATGTCTCACTTTTGGCATTGTATGAAATTTCTAGGCATTCTATACAATGCCAGTTTATTTAATATAATGAATGTTTGAATTTCATCTCATTTTAATTTGGGTACAAATCTTTCTTCCCTTTAAAAGAAATGTTGTTTGTGGAAATTTTTTAAAAATAAATGATAAATATTAAAAAAAAAATAATAATGCTGGTTATTTCTGCTTCCATTTTAGACAATAGTATTTAATTTTATTTTTAAAGTCTGCCAATTACACAATGACTTTTAAAGTTAAAGTTAAGATTAAAATTTTAATACATTTAATATTAAATATACATTGTGTTGTGGACTAACATGTTTGCTATTTTATTTTTATTTACAGAAGTATTATATTTTTCTTTCTTATTACAAAATTTACTATTAAAATTTTTTAGGATTCAAAAATTCCATGTTTGTAATCATAATCAGTTTTTTAAGTTTTGATTATATTAGTATTCCATGAATGATACTTGTGGGTTTTTTTCCATCAATACAAAATCTTTGCATTCCATTATGTTTAATATGTAAAACTATATTGACAAATGATAGCATGTGACCATCAAAGCTTTGAAATCCATCCACTTGATAGTAAAACACTTTGATAAAAAGATAAACCACTGGATTATTTCAAAAACATTATGATGATTTTCAAAAGTTTTCAATGATAAAGCAATTGTTTATTGAAAAATTCGCTAAATGAATAAAAATTTATTGACATCATATGAGATATCACAATTAATTGCTAAAGCAGAGAAATCACCCATCATTGGAAAGACATTGATTATTTCGTCAATTTCTGTTGCATTGTTAACAATTATGGATCTAAATACCCTGCACTTGAACTCCTTATGAACTTTCGAGCAATAAGCCACGTGCTTTCTTTTTTTTTCATGGATCTAAATGCATATGAAATAACTCAATGTGTTTCTTTCAGTATCAAGATGCATTGGCAAAATGGCAACTAATGTCAAAAAGCAATCAGTTATTGAGTTGAAAATAAAGAAGTTTGCTTTACGAATAGACAAATTAAATTTGATGTACATTGAGGCACTTCTCTTGGGTATGTCAGGTTTATGGAAGATAATCAGCTCATCGAAGAAATGCTTTCTGTTTATTTATTTACAATAGACACAGGAGAATTTATTTTTCAAGAAATTATTTCAAAGAAAAATATTTCATTAAAAAATGTAATTAATTGCCAGTGCTATAAATGATGTTAGTGCCCTAACAGAAAAATAGAAATGATTCATTGTATATTTAAAAAACGCATTACCTACAATTTTCTGCATTCACAGAGATCATTTGATTGCAAAAAAAAATAAGAGCAGATTGCATGATTCCCTGTCCATTGTCATATATCTTTTAGTAAAATTAAATCAAATGCTCTTCAAGTCTGTTTACTTCTAAAATTTTGTGAAGATAATGATGAAGATTTTAAACATTTATTTCTACATATAAAAGTGAGATAATTATTAAAGGCAATTGTTTCTTATTCTTTGAGATAGTATGACTTCATTTATTAAAGAGAACATTCTTAGTCAAATTGTCAACTTCAAAAATGATGTACTGTACTTATCAAATAATTTCAAGAAATCAACCATCGGGAAGAAACAGTAATCTCTTATCAACAAAAGTAAACATTCAAACTGTTTTGGGTAAACTCAAGAATTTTTAGCAGAACATTGCAAATTGTGAATTTTTCCAATTTCTGTCACTTTTATCTGAAAAAGCAAGAATAACAGATGATAATGTAATTATATATGTAGAATATCTTAAAAAATTATACATTAAGATGGAAGATCAATTTTGCAACATTTTAGAATTGAATATTCCAGATTAGATACTAGATCCATTTGGAATGGATGCATCTAATACAGATATTACATTCCAGAAGATATCATCGAGCTACAAAATGATAGTTCAGCTCAGGTAATACTTAAAAATAACTAGGATTGTTTTTAGGCTAATTCTAAAATTGCAGTCCAATATCCAATGGAACTTTATGAATAAGCTCAATTATTTATTGTATCATTTTCACTATCATATTTGTTGAATATTGTTTTAATATAATTCTTCTAATTTTAACCAAACAGAGAAATCATTTGGATATTGTGAACAGAGATGACCTCAGATAAATGTTAACATTACTTGGATCTAAGATTGAAGGCTCTAAAATTACATAATGATTTTAATATTGTATTTAAATAAAATATTTTGTAACATATTGTGAATAAAAATTACTTTGTAAAATTTATACTATGTATGTTTGTTTAGAAGATATAATAAAATAATTATTGTAAATTCGGGAATAATAAAAATAACTAAAGTTATAATTGTTCTTTTGTGGTACAGGGCCAAAAAAAAAATTAAAGGTACCAAAAGGGACTATACCCGGGTCTCTTTTTACGCGGACTTATTTAACACGATTTTGAAGTTACACGATTCATGGTTTCACCAGAAGTCGACCTCCGATAATGCGCTATTACTTTAAATAATAAATTTCGCGCACTTCCGTTATATTGAATGTAATAGCACATTATTGGAATTCGATTTTCATCTTAGTAATTTCAATATTTTCAGTGCTTTATAATAGTAAGATTTTATGCAATAATGAAATTAAAATCATGATTTCCACATTTTATGTATACCCACATTAAATTTTACAAGATTATAATGTAAATTTGTTCAAACATTGTGCATGTTAATTTTGCATTTTAAATCACATTCTGTTTTTGCTTTTTAAAAAAGAACGTAATCAATTATTATTTTCTTATTAATGACACTAATCATTAACATGCTCTTAAATTCCAACGAGAGCTAAATGGTTATATGTCTGGATATTGCGAGCTTCATAAACAATTAATAAAATCATCATCTCAAAGATTAATTATTAATTACGTTGTCACCAGAAAACCATTGATACAACATGAGTGTGAAGTTGGCGTTAGTTGTATTTCCTCTTGTGAAAAATTTGATTTTTTTATCAGTTTACAAACGAACGTGTTTTTTCTGCTAATAACAATAATAATTAAAACGTGTATAAAAAATGTCAATTACTGTAAATTATGCATAAAAATATATTATTTTGAATAAAATTAAATATTATAGTTAAAAAAAGTTTGTCTTGTATCAATTTTTTTCAAATTTGAAATTTTTTATTAGTCATATTTTATTTCCTAATTTTTTTTTTTTGCGCGAATTTTAAAGTAATTTTACGTTGGTACTTTGCTTTTACGCGAATTTTGAAAAATCACAGACCGCATCCCCCCTTTTTCATTGTAAGTTACGTCTATTTTTGCGCGATTTCATTTGCGCGTGTTTTCTGAGGAACCTATCTATCGTGTAAAACGAGACCCAGGTGTATATGAAAAAAAAAAAAAGATTGAGAACTACTATTCTAAGACATGCAGAGCTTTGAAAATTACAAAGAAGAAAAGACCTTTAAGTAAAGAATCTCATAATAAAACAGTTTCAAAGAAAAAGCATAAATAAAATTGTGCAGTACATTAGTTTTGAAAGCCAGGAGGAATAAGAAAGCAAATTCTGTGTAACAGTAACTTATAATAGATACTAGTATATAGGAAAAACAAATATTACTGGTGAAATGATGATGTGATCAGTACAAAAAAAGAAGTATAAACATGTATCATTGGTAGATTGAATCATATGCTTTATACAATATTGTAATCCAAAATTATCTATGAATTCCACTATTGATTTTTTGATTATTGTTTTATATTTTAATTGCAATTTCTTTATGTAATTAAAATAACCTTGGTAATTCATTAATGTGTTCATTTCCAAAGTTAGTAGTTGATAATATTATAGTTTATAATAATTCCTTCATATCCATGGTAGCTTTAAGTAACCTGTAGTATTAAATAAAAAAAATTTTTAATTAGAAATTCATAAATTTTATACACCCCATCTATATTAATAGTCAACCATTTTTTCATCAAGTACACTTAAACATTCATGTTGTTGCTCTCTCAACTTTCTCTCCATATAGATTTATTATTATATTGTGTTTTTCATAGCTACTTTCTTTTCTTTTTTTGCTAACAGCTCCATATATGTTTTTAAATTAAAATATATCACAGTTATATGTATGTTAAGCATGTATATTATATAGAGTTCATTAATATCTATTATTATATGTGGAAATCTTTGGAAATAAATAACTCTAAATATAGGGTAACTAATGTATATACATAGTAGACATACTTCTTTTAATTTTGAAAATACATTCATTTTTCTATAAGTACTTTTTGTTTTCAATTCTATTTCATTTTATATAAAATTTTCCTCATTGTTATTTTAAATTTGTAATTTAATTTTTAAACATATATAAAATATTATGATATTTCAACTGCAATATTTATATTAGGTTAAAGTGTTTGTTTTTTTTCTTGCTTAGTCATTTTAACTTTTTATGACTAACATTATAAATATCTGCTTTATTTCTGGAATTATTTTTAACTCTCAGCCTTATTAACTTATTGATTGCAATAATAATCAGCAGATTAAAAAATGTATCTCATTGTATTTTCTAAAATTAACATTTATTTAATGAATTTAAAATTTAAAAAAAAAATATATTTATTCGATTTTATTATTGCTGTTGTCATAAGTAGTTTCATAGTGTACAAAAACATGCAAAGTCAAATTATTTATCTTCACAATTCTTAATCATATATATACTGCTAAACTTAGCTTTGTAATTATAACAAATCATCGTCATCATTTTCAACTATTATTGATCCACTACAGGATGAAGGTCTCCCCAAGTTTAGTCCATCTTCTCCAATCTAAGCCTCTGTTCTCCACATCACTCCAGCACACTTCGTTATTTCATCCACCCATTTCACATGTGGCCTTTTTTTTTTTAGGTCTTTTACAATCTCTTGGAATCCAATTTAAGATTTGAACTGTCCATCTATTATCTTTCAATGATGTCAATGATACCTGTTTGTTCTTTCACCCATGTATTTCATTTTTAATCTCCTCTTGTTATTCTTAACATGCATGTCTCCATATTTCATTTGAGTGGTCTGAAGTCTTTGTATTGCTCTTTTGTTAAGTGTCTAAGTCTCAGATCCATAAATAAGAATTGGTAAAACACATTTATTAAAAACCTTTCTTTTCAAACACATAGGCATGTTTCCTTTTAATATTAAGTTATTTCTTGATGATTAATTTCATCCATTATGTTTTCATCTGTAGTAATAGTTGTTAACTTCTTCTAACTCATGATTATCAATCTTTATTTCCATCTTTTGAGAAAATGCATTGAACATTACTTTAGTTTTTTTAATATTTGCTTTTAATCCTACTTTTTTACATTCATCTGATTCTTGAAGTTCTAAAACATTATTTGCAAAAACTACATCATCTACAAAATCTAGATGACTTAAATAATCACCATTTACTTTTATTCCCTTAGTTTCCCATTTTAATCCACAAAATACTTCTTGTGAAATTGCTGTAAAAAGTTTTGGAGATATGGAGTCACCTTGTCTTACACCCTTCTCAATGTTAACCTTCCTAGTATCATTATGTAATCTAATTTTTGCTGTTGCATTTTTATAAATATTCTTCAGAATATGACAATATCCTGGGTCTATATCTTGATGATCTAATGCTTTAATCATTGAAGAAATGCTTATAGAATCAAATGCCTTTTCATAATCTACAAATCCAAAGCATAATGGCAATTCATATTCATTGGTCCTTTCTATAACTTCTCTCAATATTTGGATGTGATCCACTGTACTAAAACCAGTTTTAAATCCAGCTTGTTCTTTTTGTTGATTAAAATCCAAAGTTGGCTAAAGACGAGTTGTAATTATCTTGGTAAAAATTTTGTATAAAACTGATAAAAGGCTGATAGGTCTGTAATTTCTAATATCTTCTTTATCATCTTTTTTAAATTTTAATATTAATACTGCATTCTTCCAATCATTTGGTATTCCTTTATCATTTATATATTTGGTATATAACTTTGCCAAAAAAAATTCTATTTCTTCAACTGCTTTTTTTAAGATATTGATTATAATTCCATCATTACCAGAGTTTTTCCCTTCTTCATAAATTTAATTGAATGTCTCACTTTTTCATTTAAAATCAATTCAGAAGATATAGTAGTTGTACGAAGTACTTTTCCTTGTTCTTTATTGCTATACTATAATTCTTGATAGAACTTTTCTACAGATTTCATGATGTCATTTCTCTTTTTAGTAATAGTTTCACCTTTTATTTCTTATTACAGAAATGTTTCCTACCAATTCCAAAATGTTGTTTTACACTCTTGAGAGTTTTATTCTCTTCTGTAAATTTCCTTGCTTGTTCACAATTATACTTTCTTATATCATTATCAATTCTTTCATACCACTTTACAAAATTCGAGATATTCAATCCTTCTTAATACATCTTTTTAAAATATTTTCATATTCCTTCTTTTTTTCATAAATTATCTTGTCTCAGATGAAATTTTACTGGTCAATTGTTGCTTTTTTGCACCAGCTATGTTTGTTGTAGTTTTAAAAAGTGTATCAGTTATCCTCCTATTGAATTCATTCAAATTTGAATAATGTTCAAAATCTGTTAATATTTGAAAACAATTTGCAAGTTCAAATTTAAATTCATTGGAATGTTTCTGAAGATTGGGAATGTCAACTGTGAATATTGTTTTTGTATTTTACATCTTACTAATCAATGATCACTTCCTGTGTTGAATTTATTAAGAACCTTACATTCTTGAAATACATATTTTCTGTTAGTCAAAATATAATCAAACTCTGTTATATCTTCATTTGAATGTGTCCATGTCCATTTGCATTTATCATTTTTCTCAAAAATAGAGTTCATAATATAAAGTTTCTCTTTTTTTGCAAACTCCACTAGTCTATATCCTCTCTCATTTCTATCACCATAATCAAATTTACCTATAGCACTTTCATCTTTTAATTATTTACCAATTCTAGCATTAAAGTTTCACATGACAATTTTAAAGTGTTAAGTTTTTTATACATCCATATAAAAATCTTTTATTTTTTCATCACGACGAGAACTTGTTGGGGCATAAACCTGAATTATCTGAATATGATATTTGCTATTAAATTGAATAACTAATCTTGCCACTCTGTCAGATACATTATCAATCTCTATAATATGTTTCTTCCACTTTTTATTTATAATGAATCATACTCCACTTGTACTTCCAATGTTTGCTTCTTTGCAGTACAGAATATATCCACTTTTAAATCAATTGTCTCTTCATCTTTTCTTCTATCTTCACAAAGTCCAATAATATTCCATTTAATATGAGACAGTTCTTCCAATTTTTGCAATCTTCCTTCACTTGAAAATGATCTGCAGCTAAATAAAAGATCAGCATCAAATGGCAGCCTGAGTTCGCAATCATGAGATTCTCACTCATCAGCTGCTGCCTTGGTTGGCAACTTTACAGTTTCCTGTGAATAAGGGTTATGATTTATTTGTGTTCTGTCATGATTGTAAATATCTATTAGAAGAAAGAAAAAAAAGTTTATTTATACACACATTCAATCTGTCTTCCAGAAAACTTAAATTACAGTTAAGAGCTGTCAGGCAACTAAGAAGACAGACCATGGTAGTTGTTGATATTAAACTCGGAAGTAAAAAGCCGTTAAACTCTCCACACTGGCTAATGCAGGTTAGTAAGCAGCACATCCATGTTCATGTACTATATGAATAATCATATAGTAATAATAGCTGCAACAACAAGAACGGATGGAATGGACATTAGGAATTGCTTTAAGGCCTCCAAAAGGAATCAAAGAATCTCCAGTTAACATATATAAAAAAAAATTTTTTTCAGGTAAAATGTCAAAATAAGATATCAAATGAAAAATGACATGAAATTTATGATTTTTTTATTGCTTATATTTGTATGTTTCTTTATATACATACACACGTTATCATTCACATTCAGTCATAAACATGTATGGTTATTTTAATTTAGCTTATTTTAGTGCAGTGGTAGAATAGAATGATAAGAGCTAAATATCCACAGAGAGAGAGAAATAAAGCAAAAAAAGAAAAATTAAGATAAGTTTTGTGATGGCTATAAAATACATCCACATATGTTATATGATAATCGCAAAGATTATTTGTAGATGGATACTTTGTAAGATTGTCTTTTAACTTCTACAGCAAATGTTTCTGTAAAATTTTGCCACCTTGCTTGACTAGATCCCCATTATATTCTACTCTCAGACATACATCCCAATGAATGTAATTAATATTGCACCCTTTTTTAATGTACTTTGAGATATAAATGGAATTTGTCTTTCCTATGAAAACCATGCTTAAATTCATCATAGAATATTTTTAAGGAAGGCTATTATTAAATTTGTTCTTCACATGCCCAGTCTATTAATGATAAGCATTGCTAAATTAGATACAGTATGATCTTATCCAACATGTTGAATATATTGATTGTTGTTTTTTTTTTATCTTTATGCTTCAGTGATCAGAATTCCATTTTTTTCCTTCCATTCAATAAATTTTACAGAGAATCAGCCTTATATATATATAACTAATGGGTAAATTATATATTATGCTGAAATATCCTATCTTGCTTATTTACATAAAATTTTAGAGGTGGAATATCTGCTTCTTTCATAAATACAGGGTATTTAATGATTTAATTGTATTAGAATGTTAAATGAAATAATACATTTGTTTCAGTGATTGTATATTTCTTATAGTTTTATGCGTTCTCATATATATATATTCAAGGCAGAACAAAATAATAGGAATAATTGATATTATACAACATTGTAGCAGTGGCTAAAGCCAAACATTCCAATTTAGATTCTGGTGAATTCTAGAGTTCTGTTGGATAAAGTTTGGAATATGCAGTAAAATTAGTTTTTGAATTCTAATTAATAAGTTTAAAATATTTAAGCAAAACTTTCATTCTAGTTTGTTTCAAAAACAAAATATAAAAATAGATTGAATGCTATTCTACTATCTATAAATCAAATTTTGAAATATATTCAAAGAAAAGTTCAGTCTTTTACATTAATTATTAATTTGAATTAATATTTGTTTTCTCATTATTAATGATCTCTTTTATGTGTATGTTTTCAATAAATTATTTTTGATTTATTGTTTTGTTTACAATCAGTAAAAATTGTTAAGGTTCCAATATTTTTTATCAAGTTCTATGATTAAAATAAATTGGAAACCGCTGTCATAGAGGAATTATTAATATCTATTTCTCACAGTAAAAAGTCTTAAATTTTGTGAGAGATATGAGAATAGCAATCTCTCACTCATTCAAGATCAGGATTAGCAGGAGCGCTGAACAAAATAATAATAGATTATCTGTAAACAAAGCAAATATATTAATTAAAGTGACAGGAAGAATATTTGACTTGGGCATCAGAAACAAGTCTTTGTTTATGTTAAATACTAGCAACATTTTTCGCACAATAGTGTCACCTAATGGAAGCTCTAGTAATCAACAGATACTAGAAAGTAGTATATCATAATGCTTATCCAGTGCTTTCCAATCCAATTTTTTAGACTAGACTCTAGCCCATGAGCGGGAGACTAATCTAGACATTGTATGGGAAAGCACTGAATAGGGATTATGATGCACAACTTTTAGCATTTATTGATTACTGGAGTGTAAACTAGATGACAGTATTATGTGAAAAATTGTGCTACTGTTTTAACAGCTTAATCAAGTATATAAAAAAAGATGATCATATGTTTTTACTGATTTAATTAAAAATAAAGACTTTTTATAAAATTGAAAGATAGATTATGTAGTAAGTAATGAAGGAAATGGCTATAAAAAGCTAGAACTGAGAATAAATTTTCTAAAGCTCAGAGAATTTATTCAATACTAATTGGTTTACTAGTCTTTGATGGAAGAGAGTTTGTATTGATGCCTGTAATGTACTCTATGACCCATGAGAGTAGATTACAAATTTCCTTTTATTAATCATGTGAACCGTTTTACATATGCATGGTTGAAATATATTGGCATTTGGCAATATTTAAGAAAAGCTTTTAAAAAAAGTAAAATCTAAAAAAGGAAGATTACTTTTCTTTTTTAGTTAATATAATTTATTTTTTAGATAACATACAATGGAAATTTTTTGTTTCGTATTTATCTATTTAATTTAATTTGAGTTAAAATTGGAAAGAATGTAAATGCATGCAGATTACTAATCCAGATATATAAAAAAGAAATTATAAATGTAAATGGTTACGATCAGAACGCTAATTAAAGATGGTGGAAGAAAATTATAAATAAAAGAACTTTGTAACAAAAAAAAAAAGAAAAATAAACATAAGATTATCAACTTACACATTTTGATAATAATATGCACAGAAGTCTGGAAACTG
Organism: Epiperipatus broadwayi; assembly: GCA_028023455.1. NCBI lineage: Eukaryota > Metazoa > Onychophora > Udeonychophora > Euonychophora > Peripatidae > Epiperipatus > Epiperipatus broadwayi. Next base: position 498,441 of record JAQFVV010012672.1, on the reverse strand, counting down.
GACCTCGAGTATAAAAATAAGAATGCAATTTTGATCTGTGTTTGAGCTTGTGTTGGCAGTTTGCAGAATGTATCCTGGATTACTCTATGCTGAACTGAGTTGTCATACAGGAAGTGGAACCAGAGCTTTTTTCAGACATTATCTTTCATCATGAAGAGGATTCCAAAAATGCCTTCAAGACCAGCCTTAAAGTGGACCAGGAATGAAATAAAATCAATGGTCATGAGCTCATTCTACATTTCAAGAAAAACCATGCATGGTATAACCTACAAGAATCTACACAAACTTACCAGTAAATAACTATTATTCATACCTGATTTAGGACTAAGTTGTTTGCAAGCTAACCTAAATTATGAGCCTATAATATACTCCTGATAGAGACATTCTCTGAATTATTATAAACATTTTATCCATAGATTTACTCTGGAAGAAACTTATAAAAGAAATGGACATTATTTGTTAAATTTTTTCAATTATTCTATCTAACTATCTGGATAGGTGATTGTATATTCTTTCTAATTTATTAATAATGTTCATTTAAATATTTTAATTTGTAATAAAATATTTATCTTTAATGTCAACTTTTCATTGTGTGTTATTAATGTTAATCTACTAGAATTTAAATGTATAATTTATCCTTGCCACTATGTTTAGTAATTAAACCTATTGAAAATTCCAAAGAAAAATTCATATAAATATTTAAGTAACCTTAAATGCAATCCAGATCTTTTCATTTATTTGTTTCAATATTATGGTATAGAAGGAAGTTAGGAGTCTACAGACTATGATTATGGGATAGAGGAAGTTAGGAGTCTACAGACTATGACACTCTCTTTTATAAATTAAAAGTAACTTTATCTGCAATTCAAAATCGCAAATATTTATTGAGCAGTTGATCAGGAAATATAAGTATGTTCTTGAAATGTCTGGACTTGTAAATGGTTAGAATTTATTTTCTTTTCATAGTTTGATTATCTTTCACTTTCTAGTGCATAAAAGAAGGCCTAACAGAACGTGAAAAACATTACATGTGATATTAGTAGGATTAAAGATCTAATAAAATAAAATAGGATTTTAGAACTGTTTAATCTCATGGAGGTTTTGAAGTTTGGGTGATTTAAAGAAAAGAAAAATTAGAGAGAACTAAAGTAAAATTATAGTTGTGCACTCATTTATTGAAAGATCTGTAGAAAGAGGGGTATTCTTCAGAGGAAAAGGAGAGATTTGGTGTTAGGATATTTTTGTAAGAATTTGTGAGAATTAAATGATCTTTTAAAAGAAATAGGTAAATGTGAGATATAAAACAGTTATAGTTATATAAGTGCAGTAATCACTCATGTAATTATGATTTGGATAAATAGGAATTATAATCAATTCCATTTTTCTGTAAAACTTTTCAATATATATATATTGAAGAAGGAAGTAAATTAAAAATTTTAAAATAAAAATAGTCATCATCATTTTCAACCATCACCAATCCATTGCAGGATGAAGGTCTCCCCAAATTCAATCCATCTTCTCCAATCTCTACCTTCTTTTCTCCACATCATCCTTGCACACTTTCTTATTTCATGCATTCATCTCACATGTGGTCTCTTTCTAGGTTTTTTACAATCTCTTGGAATCCAGTTTAAGATTTCAACTATCTATCTATTATCATCTCTTCTAGCAACATATTCCAGCCCTACTTTAGTCTCAATTCTTTTATCGATGTCAGTAACACTTGTTTGTTCTCTTTATAAAAATGGTAATAGTAATAAAATTAAAATAATTATTATGTTAAAAAAATGAAGCTGTATTGTTTTTAATTCATATTTATTTATATATATGAAATTACAAATTATTTTCTTTTAAATATTTAAAATGTCAACCCCAATTTTTTGTTCAAATATTGTCTGTTAATTATAATACTTATCGTATTTTTCTTTCTTTCATGGAAACAAAAGGGCGTAGATATAAGAATTTATTGTGTGTGAAAATAGCCACTCCATGTGTAAGACAATAAAATGAATTATTTTAACAATTTGTTTAAATTATATTGTTATTTAAATATATAAGTTTATATTGTTTTATTTTTACCCATTTTTAAAAATCCTGTCCTAATTTAAATAATAAATTTAATCAATCTACTATGTATGAATAAAAGAATTGAGTCTACAGTTATCATTAACTTGATGTTCTTAGCAGGTAATACGCCTTCAACATGAATACAATTAAAGGATTATCTACTAGAAATAAATTTTTATTAATATAAGGAATATTTTTTCATAAATTTGAGGAATTCCCCCTGAAGGGAATAACTTATTTTATAATACTTGGAAAGTTCTATGGGAAAAGTTTACCTCCTGTTTAAGTATTTTTAAAAAGCAAAACATTCCTGTCTAGACTGTAAAACAAAAATTTAAGAATGAACTTCATAAAAGAAAACAGTAAATATCGTCTTCCAGGACAATTAAGAAAAAGAAAAATATATTAATAAGATAATTTTTAAATATATATATATTTGCATTAAAATAGTTTTTTTTTAAATAGATGTATATGTAATTATACATATATGTGTGTTTTAATATGCATATTTTATTTTATTCAAGGGATACAAAAATAAAAATAGATATGTGAAAAGTTATTTTAAAAAGTATATTAATTAATATATATACTGTATATTGATAAAGAAATTTAAACATTTTTCATTTCTGATTTCTATTACGAAAAGTCATATCAGTTAATTCTTATTATAAATGTGACTAAATTATTAATTTAAATAAGAATATACAGTATAAGTATTTTCAATGCAGACAGTCTGTTATTTTTATTTGAAAGTAACTAAATCTACACATGTATTAGGATAATATTCTGATGATAATAATAATATAGGTGTAATATAACTTATTATAATATATATCAAGATAAAATATATTATTAAAGTAAATTACGTTTTGATATTCTGCTATTCTTTACACAAAATGGATATGTAATGAACCAAAAATCAAATAGCATTCAAATTAGCAAAAAAATAATGTTCTCATCTGACTAATCAAGAATATGACGCATTGAAAGTATACTTGATACAAAAAATCTTTTTATATTTAAACTCTGTTTTAGTATTTTTTACATTAATAATAAATATTTTAAATACAAGTATATTTTACATACATGGAGACAGGTTGTCAAGTTCCCTTCAGCCATCCACTCTATCTCATACAACCGATACACATGACCATATGAAAAAGATAAATGATCTCCAATATATGTATGACCTGGACCAACTGATGAGTCCTGGTTCAGCACAAAATACATATATTGATCATTTATCTTTTTTACGTATGTGTGGTCATGAGTATCAGTTGTGTGAGATAGAGTGGATGGCTGAAGGGAGCTTAAAAGTCTGTATTCAAATTACCTATATTAATATCAAAGTAAATTATATTAGATTTATCCTTGATGCCTAATATTTTTATTTGGTTGTATAAAAGGAAGAGAGTAAAAAATAGTAAATACTTTTTAAAATCTATTTACAATGATGATAATTTTGTAATTGATGTTATATGGTCTGATGGAAGGTCAACAAATGCCAAAATATGCCATTTGCTGTATTTAAAGAAAATTATTATTATTATTTTATTAGCAATAAAGATATATATGTATTTATTTGTAATTCCTCCAGGGATTATTTTATTTTATTTTTTAGTATTTTGTCTGTTATAATAATAAAAATAATAGATGGGATGCATTTCTGTACATAGTCAAGCAGCCAAATAAAATATATTGTATTTTTGATAAGCTATTAATATGATTGATTATACTGCCAATTATATATGAGTTTACTGTAAAATATCTACCCATATAATGTGTGGGTTCGTAACATGTTGAAATGTATAAGTGTAATAAAGAGTAACAATAAATACATAATATATTTTCAGCCTTTACAGAAGTTTTAGCTATTATTAACAAATACTATTTGCAGATAGATGAAAGAAATCTTTAATTATATATATCTTGATGTATCAGCTATTAAATAATTTTTTTATGTATTTATTGAATTTTTGAAGTCAAGAAATTGTTTCATTTATATTTCATACTAGCCGTACCTCGCCATGCGTTGCTGTGGCTCAGTCTGGTTAAATGGAAAAGAAAGAAAAGAGAAAGCACACATTTCTAATATGTTTAATTTCACAATGCTTGTAAGTATACAATATTTTTTGTTGTTCCATTGTCTGTGCAGATATAGAGAATGTCTGGTTTGACAACTCTAGAATATGCAACATATAATTATCCATGTGTGAAGCAATCCGTATCTGGTTTGCTGACTCTAGAACATGCAACATATAATTGTCCATGTGAGAAGCAATTCATGTCTAGATCTAAACCACACATTTCTAAAGATTGGCCCTGGGTTTTGTTGATGGTGATTGCAAATGCCAATCGAATTGAAAATTGCAATCTCTCACACAAAATAATTAAATAAAAATGAAAATAAATCAAAATCTATGAAAATTCAATTTAACAATGCAATTGGAAACATTGGAATGGAATCGTAAAATATTTAGTATAGCATGTGTTGTTTTTATATAGCAATGTTTTTCAAAAAAAGTATACTTTTACCTGCCATAGGTAGTAGTTATATAAAAACACGCGCATATTCGAATGCAACATTGTGTCAAAATTTCAAAGCAATCGGTGAAGAACTTTCGGAGATTTAAGATTTTGAACAAACAAACATTTACATTTTTATTTATATAGATTATAAATTTGATTAATATCAAGGTAAGAATTGTCATCTTAATAAAATATTAAGTTACATGGAATATCCCCCATTGTTTTTATTGTAGCAATTTTATTAAGTATTTGTTGATGTTTTATTATTCAATAAAGAAAATATGTTATATTAAAAAGATTTAGGGTTTTTTTTTGTAGTCTCCTTGTCTCATGCTTTTACTCTAGTTAAAATTATTGGCATATGTGTGTGGCACATTAAATGTATACATTCATGTAATATCCAAGGTTATAGAATTATTAATTATTGAAGTAGTCATGAAATTAGAAAAAGTAAGTTTCCATTTATATAAATTTGTAACTATTTTATTGATAGAATTTATTTATGTTTGGAAATTAGTCTATTATATTTGGGGAGGGAAAATGTAAAGTTAAAAACTTAAAATGTAATTCAATAGTTATGTGAGATCATGTATTTAGTTAATATAATTTAATTTTCTAACATATTAATGAATTATGATGGCTAAAATAATGTCGTACTATGATGATGACAGGTTTGTTGGCCCCAGTGTAGATGTTAAATGTGAGTCATTCGGATTTTTTTTTTCATTATTTAGTATTTCAATATGATTAGTTGCTGAAAATGTTTCTAACATTGGCTAAGGAAAAGGTTTATTTCGTATTTTTATTTATTAACAGTATCTGAGCCCATTTTCGGCTAAGAAGCCAGATTTACAGCACTCATAAGGTGGCTGTTAGCCAATATTAGAAACATTTTCAACAACTGATTACAAACAAGATAAGAAAAAGGATAACTTCATATATTTCAATATGATATATATATATTTAGAAGTTGTTTAATATTTAATTTATAAAGCGCAAACAGTATTTGAAATTAAACCGAGAGACTCCAAACCTCTCGCGCTTATTAGCCAATCAGGTGTTGTTAATAGTGATCAAATCGTAAACACAAGACAGAGAATTTAACAAGAAGAGGGCATCCACCTTTCTCTTTACTTGTCTTTCTATATATCCAAGCCAGTCTGAAGTATTTAGATTTGAAAGCGTGACTCTTCAAACATATTCACATTCAACTCACTGAGTTTAAATTACAAACATACAGCATGAAATCCTATGATTTATTATGCAGTAGTTTTTAGATGTTATAACTTGCATATTAATAGCGATCAAATCGTAAACACAAGCCAGAGAATTTAACAAGAAGAGGGCGTCCACTCTCCTCTTTACTTGTCTTTCTATATATCCAAGCCAGTCTGAAGTATTTAGATTTGAAAGCGTGAATCTTCAAACATATTCACATTTAACTCACTAAGTTTAAATTACAAATATACAGCATGAATTAAATATTATTTACATATGTTACTGCAAGTTATAACATCTAAAAACTACTGCATAGTAAATCGTAGGATTTCATGATGTATGTTTGTAAATGTGTATATGTTTGAAGATTCACGCTTTCAAATCTAAATACTTCAGACTGGCTTGGATATATAGAAAGACAAGTAAAGAGGAGGGTGGATGCCCTCTTCTTGTTAAATTCTCTGTCTTGTGTTTACAATTTGATCGCTATTAATAAGAAGTTGTTTATGAAATTCATAATTACCTTTTTTTAAAACAATTAATTAAAAAAATGAAATTGATTATAATTCCTGATTATCCAAAATATAATTATATGTATTTTCATGATTTATAATTATAAGAAGTTCATATTGATAACTGTGTCTAGTTTGATTTCACTCTTTAAAACAAAGCTAATATTTTTTTCTAAATTTCAGTTCTATTCTGTATTGTGTTAGTGATGTTTAGGGCTTGCCACAACTTATGAAGATTTTTTGAAACCATTCTTGGGAGCATTATATTATCATAGTTTATAAATTCAGTATTTGGTTTCTATATTTAATCATCTTAAATCTTATTTTAATTATGACTTAATAAATGCCCAAATGCTTTTATTCATAATATAATATATAATTGTATAATGCATTAATTACATAATTGGTTATGATTAGGTTTTAATTTATGTTTTTTTTTTTTTTAAAGTAATCATGATGATATATTCATTATCCATCAATTCTTGATTAAATAATTATAAATTCCATGAAAAACTTTTAAGTTTATTGAAGCAATTATTTTATAATCTCACAATCTTAAGTTAAATATTGGAATATGACTTTATTTTGATTGTAATAAAACTATATTTATTTAAATACTAATATATAATTGTGCAAAGTTAAATTATTTTTTATATTTCAGTAGTGATTTTATTAAATATTGATTAATATTATATGAGATAATAAAAGAGATAGATTGTACTAAAAAAATTTTGTTTTTTCAGACTTTGTATCTTATGTTTTTACTTTAATTTCTTTATAAGTGCTTGATAAAAGATGCAGCACTTTGTAAGTAATTAATTTATATAATGTATCTCAATAAAAACAAAACAATGTTGAATCATGTCATTTGTTCTAACCCTGTTGAGTTAAAATGCATTTTAGGAACAAGTAACTTATTTTTTCAACATTTGCCTTCCAAGCAGCTCGCCCAGTTCGCTTCCCGGTCTGGCCTGGGTTCACTTTCTGATCTACGCCTTGACATATAAAATAAAAAAAAAGAGTGAAACTTTAGTTATGGTATCTAGAAATATGCGAATATTGATTTAAAAATAATTTTTTGTGCCTTCTGGATAAAAATGAAATTATTGCTCAGTAAGAATGAGAAGTTTATGATTTAATTTTACTATCAGAATGTAATATATAGGGTATAACACTGATACACTTGAACTCATATATATCGAAAAGATAAATAAAATATCCGTATTTCATGCTAAAACAGCAATTATCAGTTGCTCCATATTATCATCTTTTCGCATATATGTATTCAAGTGTATCAGTGTTATGAGATAGAATGGAGAGTGGTGGGTCGTGTGAAAGTCTGTGCTCATATACCTTATATATTACATATATTGATACAGGTATATAACAAACCTATTTCAGTTATCAGAATGTATTGTAGATCAATATAATTACAATGTTTTTGCTTAGTTTTATAAAATCTGAAACAATTTTAAATATATTTTAATATAGTATAAAGATTATATTTATTCTTAGAAGTTCAATTAATTTTTGTTTGTGAAATATTTGGAATGGGGGTGGTAAGTCTTTATTAGATTCAAAAGACCTCTTTTTAAATAGATTGTTAGTTGTTTAAATGACAAGTTATCAAAATTGTAACAAATTACTGCAAAGAATTAAATGTTTTAATCTATTTTATTTCTATGTAAATATAATGTCTTTTTAATATCTTTTATAGATATACCTAATAACCTCGCCCCACCACAAATTCTCGAAGCACATGAATAAAGACATCTTAAAAGGCAATTGACTTTCAAGATGCATTTCATGCTGAACCAGTTCTTTTTAGTTGACCAACTCACAATTTCTCAAATATATCTTTATATGTTCAATATTAAATTGTTACATTTTGATTTACAAATGTCAAATTTACTTCATTCAGAACTTGGACATAAACCACTCTAGGTAAATACATCAATGATTATCACTGCTAATTTATTAAGCTAAAGATTATCCCTAGACAGATATAAACTTTAAATCGCAATTAAAAATTGTGATTTTTAATTAATCACACACACATATGGAGCAATTCCATTACATTTCTCTTTTTTTTTTCATGTGTAATATCTTTTATGAATAAAGACATTTTAAAAGACAAATGATCCCCAGAATGCATTTTATTCATTAGTGGGCTCAGATTTCTATCTCACATATTTTTATCATATGTTCACTATTCAATACATTTTGATTTACATTTGCTAAACTCACTTCGTCCGCAATTTTGATGTGATCCATTGTAGATAAGTACATTAATGATTATTTATAAAAGGCATTACTCATAGAAAGAGACAAATGAACTTGAATTACTCTGTATGTGTGCGTTTAATTTATAGAAACAGATATATTAATCTTTAACTGGGGTTTAAAGTTCATATATGGACTAGGGATAATTTCTACTTTAAAAAATGATTAATGATAATTATTAATGTATTTATCTAGATTGGATTATGGTAAAGTCGCAGGTGAAATAAGTTTGAGATTTGTAAATCAGTATGTAACAATTTATTATTGAAGAATATTGAATATATGACAAAGATATATGTGAAAGATTATGACCTGGCACAAGTGATGAATGCTATTTCAGTTTGAAATGCATTAGGGAAAGGTCATTTATCTTTTAACCTGTTTAGCAGGATACTCCATCTTTTTATTTTAAATAGGCTTTATTAAAAAATTTGTATATAGTTGTCCATATTTGAATATTTTATTTTTACAATTAAACCTTTTTTCTGTATAATATATTAACAATCCTAACTTTATTTGTTACAAGTATAAGTTTTCAAGTGGTAGACAATTTAAAAGTTAATATTTGGCACTAAAAATATAAAAATAAATTTCTAAATGGATTTCTTATCTATAATAATAGTGCTCGAAATCATTGGTCAAATTTGTCTATTTAAAAAGTTAGTAGAACGAAATATTAGATATTTGAATTCTATGTTATTAAAACAAAGACAAATTTGGAGTCAATTATTTTTAAAGAAAACAAAAACAAAATATTTACTGTGTGACAAAGACAATTCTAGTTTGGCAACTAGAAACTGCTTTCACTTTGTTGTAATGAACTTTTTAAGAGTCGTCTTTTTAAAAATAAGGGATTTCAAAAAAATTCTTTTTGTGGTGACATATTAAAGTTTGGTTCATGTTTTAAAACAGTTGTATTTCAAATCAAACTTTATTGTTCATGAAAAATTACATTGTTAAAAATACATGGTTGAAAACTACATAGCTTTGGAACAAACAAATAGATATTATTGGTACAGTTCAAATAAATTATTATTATGATTCTATTTTCATTGTCTGAAGATTTAGTTCATCAGTTTAAAATACTTTGATTGAAGTAAATATATCCTTTGGACTATTCAATACACAGATGTGGTGTTTAAAAAATTGTTGAAAAAGAGATATATAACAAAAAAAGTAATTGTTCTTGTTATCACAAAAGTAATTTGGTTTTTGACGTTATGATCTGACTCAGGTTTTTAATAGTGACCATGTAGCAGCAAATATATCTGGGTGTGCAATTTTGCCATCTCTGGCCTTCAATTGTTCTAGCTTATTAGAGAATGTGGCTGGGTGCCTTCTGGGTGTTTTTTTTCCAAGGCAGAAAGTACATTTGGTGCCCCACAAAGTATATAAATAAAAAGTTGCTGCATGGTCTGCCGATATTGAGCCTTTATTAAGTGTCTCTATTAGGTTATCAAGTGTGATGTTATTTTGTCTATATGTGTTAATCATAAATTTCTCTGGTATTTGTTAGAGCTGTGAAGGTGTGGAAAAAGTGCTGTTGCGTTTCTTTTTCCCTGTGACACAAGGAACAAAAAGCATCAATTATGGTGTAAAACCTGTGGTATTTAAGGAAGTAGGAGTTAGATAGAGCATGAAGATTTAGCCTTAAGAGAAAGTCAAAAAATTTGGGCTCCAATGACCATTTTTTGAATTACTACATCAAATGACTGTAGTTCATATTTAGCATTGGTGAATGAAGATCAGTAGTTACATGTGGGTAAACAGTTGTAACGTGTTTGTACAATTGCACTGTTAATCAGGTAGATGAAAGTGTCATTTCAAAAATCCAGTAATTATATTCAGATATTTTAACTTACATAATTAACGTATTCCATAACTTTAAGAGATTTTTTTTTTTTTATGTGTATGCTTATCATTATTTTGACAATGTTTTTAACAACTGACTCGCACACTATTCTTTAAATATATTTACTCTTTAGTCATACTGGGGATTATTACATAGTCCAGATTATGAAGATGGAAGTTGCTTGTCAGTGGTCAGTTTTATTTTTCAGGGATTCTGATGAAAGAATATCTGCTGAACTTTTGTAACTCAAATTTTTTTATTAATAAATTTTGTATTTTCTCTCATACAGTGTTTTGTTTTTTTAGTATTTTTGGAACAGTGTCTGTATTGAAATAAATGAATATATATAATAAGGCAAACTATTCAGATTTTTGTTACAGAAAATTTATCTATAACTTTATTATAATCTCATTAACATTATTAACAAATTATTTAAATGACTCTGATTGATAATATTTCAATATCAGTATTTCTTAGATAATTTTGTACTCATTTTAAAATGGCAAAAGATAGTTGTATGTACATAAATGTACCATTTTATGCTTTATATATGTATAAATATCATTATTAAGATCTAAAGTGTTTTTGGAAATTTGTAGCCCACCTGTTGTGGAGCCGTAGGCATTTTGTCTCTTCTGCCTTTGTGAAAATTCACCAATGCTACCTGTTTATATAAAATCTTTTTCAGAATTTATTAATTTAAATGTAAGAAATTATGGTATAGATTTAAAGAAAAGAAACTTTAAATACTTGCCATTATGCTGTATTTTTATGATGTATTAAAGATTATGATTGCAAAAATAATACTTTCAATAGTCAAGTTAGCAAAATAATTTTTTAAACTGAAATATATTTTAAAGAGATTAATTTTTTCAGTTTTTTATGATGTGAAAATGTGAACTATTAATAACAACCCTTGAAATCAGTGATGTCATTTTTTAATAACATTTCTTTTACTGATATTTTGATCTTAGATATTTAAATTTTGAACTTAATTTTATTGTACATTTTTAAGATTTGTGAATAATCCCTGGAGTTCTTATAATCTTGCTGTTACAAACTGACATTTCACTTAGCCAGAAGGAATCCATGGCTGCCTTATTAGGCTGCCATCTGATTCTTCACATTTGTCATTAATAGTTTAATTTAATTGAGCTCATTATCTGATTTGAAAGACATTATTTCATTATTATTCTGTCAGTAATAAATTAATTGGGTTTTTTAAATTAAATAACATTTTAATCAAATATTATTTTTAAAAAAGCATCTGATGATTTAAAAAATTATGAAAAGATGTTAATATGAATACTTATCTGTATGCCTATATATGAGTGTATATGTGTCTGCATATGCAGAACTAAGTACAGTGTTGCCTTTATTAATTAAATGCTTGCTATTATTATATAAAGCATTTCCTTTTTTTTTTTTTTTTAGCAATTATCAATTTTTTATTTCTCAAAATATTACATACAGTTAGTTTTTGACCTATGAAGTTAATGCATTCCCTAAGATTTTTTGCATAAAACAATTTTATTAAGCTCAAAAAAAAAAAATTTTTTTTTTTGTATCATACTGAAATGAGTCTTCTTTTAATGATTATTTTGAATATGTTGTTATAAAGTGCATATTATTTGAAACATATTTTTAATAGGATTCAATCTTTTGACTAACACAGTAGCCATATTGGATTTTTAAAGAATTGATTTAAGGCACAATTTTTATAGTAATTTCATTTGCACCATAATATCTGAAAAATAAAATATCACAGAATGCAATGAAGCTGAAAAAAGAGTCATTATCACTCAAAATAAAATAAATAATTAAATATTTTTAAATCATACTTTTTTTAACAGATTTATTACATTCCTTTAAAAATTTTCCAAACCATCAAAAATAGACATTGATACCAGTTTTGTTTTTCCTAGAAACCCCATAAGTATTTTTTATGAGTAAATGTCTGTGTATATAATCAATGAAGAACAGATATGAAAAATTAATCCAAAATAGTTTTTAAGCTTTAAATGAATTAGATTCCATACATGGTCTATAAACAGAAGAAAAAAAGAAAGGTTTAGATTTAATACAATGTAGAATAGTAATAATAATAATAATATTCGTTTTATTATTTGTTTTTTCTTTCTCATTGTAGAAAAGATTTTATCTTGTTAAGTAGAATTCACCTAAAATATAAAATCAAACGATTAACGATTATTAAAAAATGACTGCTTTCAAATGCAAAATAGTATTGAAACCATGCAAAAAAAATTAACATAAATAAAAATGCAGATATAACTTACCCACTAGAATTAATCATGATATCTCTTGTGATTATTGAGTACTAGCACCTATACAGTAAGATCTTGTTGGAATTGGTTCAGTGAGGTGGTATTTGAAGAAGTTCATTCTTATCTCAATTTCATTTGATATTACTGATTACTTTTGCAGTGTGGCCAATAAACACCACACAGCCAAAAAAGCTTTAATGTCTTTTTGTTAGCCAAACAATACAACACTTTTTTTAATGTGGTTTAAACTGCTGCAAGCACAGCTTAAATACCGACACTGATATGGATCATAAGTTTTATTTTTGCCTATGTGTAACTCCATATGAGATATATATTCACTATAGCTACCTGCACAAACTCATCATTTGAACTCTTGCTTTATTCATTTTGAATTATTACATTATTTCATGTTATTTTAATCAATATATTTCTTAATAGGCTTCATCAACTGTCATCTTACTATGCGGGCATATGATAAGCAGCTCTAAAATTGTATTGTGTTGGTCATATGTATAATTGACCTAATTTTATAAATTTTATCAAAATTTTTACTTTTTTTATTGTTGTTAAAATGTAGTCAATATAATACACCTGGGTCTCGTTTTATGCAGTAGATAGATTCCTTAGAAAATGCGCACAAAAATAGATTTAACTTGCCTTGAAAAATGCGGGATACGTACTGTAATTTTCCAAAAATCGCATAAAAGCAAAGCAACAACGTAAAATTACTTTAAAATTCACATAAAAAATAATAAAATAAAATATGACTAATAAAAAATTTCAAATTTGAAAAAAATTGATACAAGACAAACTTTTTTTATTAACTATAGTATTTAATTTTATTCAAAACAATATATTTTTATGCGTAATTTACATTTTTTCATACATGTACGGTATTTTAATCATTATTGCTATTTGAGACATCAGATTCATCATGATGTGATGTGATGGGAGGTACTGTAGCTTCTCCTTAAACAAAGTCAAGAGGAAATACAACTAAAACATTTTCTAATTGCTGTTGATCCTTCCCATTTTGCTAAGCAATCTAAAATTGATATTTTTGTTTTCAAAGAAATTCATTTTCTTGGGTGTTTTTTCCTCTCCATTAGGGTAAACTAAAAGTTTAAAATAAAAATAAGAACTTAGATTTACGATAATAAAAAGACACCGACTCACCACTGTTGGGCAAAATTTAATTAAGAATTAAATTCTTATTTTTGTCTTTAATTTTTTAATTTTCAATTCCATTTAAAAATCAAATTTCATCGTTTTGCATCACATTAATTTCAGATCACATTACGTAATTTTTAAATTGTTAATTACAATTAAAAATCAGATTTTAATTGTCAAATTTAATTGTGCCCACCGCTGTTACTCACCTTTTAAAAATAAACTTGTGGACACTAAATGATTAATTGATTAGGTACTCTTTTTATAAAAAGCAAAAATAGAACGTGATTTAAAATTCAAAAACAACAACATACATAGTATTTTTCATCTATAACGTTTAAACAGATTTACATTATAATCTTGTAAAATTTAATGTGTGTATATAAAATGGGGAAATCCTGGTTTTAAGTGAATTATGAACTTCTTTATTGCATAAAATCTATTACAGTATTATTATAAAGCGCTGAAAATATTGAAATTATTAAATGGAAGTCAAATTTCGATAATGCGCTATTACTTTAAATATGACGTGAGGGCGCAAAATTTCTAATATTTAAAGTAATAGCGCATTATCAGAGCTCGACTTCTGATCTAATAATTTTTATCGCATAAAAGAAAACCACATACAAAGATATTAAGAAGAAACATGAATCGCATAACTTCAAAATCGCATTAAATTAATCCGCATAAAATGAGACCTGGGTGTATATTAAAAAAATCATAATTTTTGATAAAGATGTTTTTGTTTTTTTATCAAAAGTACACGTCCTCCAATCTATGCACAATGATCTATCAGAAATGCCTATTCATGTATTAAAAAATGCAAATCATTTGCAGTCTAAATTTTTTCAGCCTGGAAGGTTTTTTTTCCAATAGCATACCTGTTAAATGCAAAAAAATTTCCCATATATTTTTCTGTCTCATAATAATTAAAATAATATTCTTGTACATCCTTGAAAATTTAAGCTGTGGAAATTTAGTACCATGATTCATTGGCATGTGTGGGCCAATCTCATTCAATAGTAAAAATTGTTTCATATTTGATTAGGAAAAAATGTTAGTGCTGTATGGACAGTTGCTTCAATTGTGGACAAAAATGGTTTGCTTATTCATTCTTTTCTTTTTTTTCCAAGAACAAATACTACTTTTTTGAATAGTGCTATTAGAAAACTATAGGAAAACATAACCTCTGAGTCTCATAATTCTAAAGGCAAATTACTATTGTTGCTTGAGTAGATTGAAACATCTGTTGTTATGCTTACTAATCTGTAAGAAAGTGAAAAAAAAAAAAAAATTGCATTAATTGGAAAAATCATTGTAAAATTGGCAATTTTTATTTAAAAAAAAATAATTTAATAAAAGTCTTTTTTGAAAGAAGAATAAATGACAAATAGATTAATGGAAATTGTGCATGTATAATGTATACTGTTGCCTGATGTATGTTAATTTCAATAAAAAATGTTAGAAGAATGGACTCTTGATTAAAATGATGAATGTCTAGTAAATAACACTTTTGTAATAAATAAAGTTTATTCTGCTGCTTACAAACCAAATATTATTTATATCATCTTTGATAAATACAATAATAAAATTATTTTACTGCCAAAAAAATGAAAGCTGTTTCTCTCCTCCCCCCTCTCTTTTTGTATCAAATTAAATTGTTGCTCAATTTTAAAGTGGTTGTTATTTTTTGAATGTTTATGGGGTTTTGATAAACTTTGCATATGTGAGATATTTTTTTTACATAAGCATCAATTTTCTTATAACACCGTTTATCTTTCAAAAATAACCTTTATTAGTTAAAAGATTACAGAAATTTTCGGGTTTACAAAAGTGTTCAATGTTACAAGGTAAAACAATTATTGACCAGGTTTATAAAAAGTACATACTCTCGATAACAATTATATCCATAAAGTTAAAGTTGCTTCAAAACTAATATTAAAATTAACTATATGTAATTATATGTAGATGCATTGATACTTTATTGCTAATTGAATAAGATTTTGATTATGATATTCAATGATTTTTAATTTGTGGTTAACTAAAAAAAAATTCTATTTTTTTTTCTAAACTAAAGATAATCTTGTTGAATCGTAATCAGTTAATCATCATGAGCTATTTGCATAATTTCCCTCCCCCCCCCCTTTTTTTTTATTTAATAAAAAAAATACTGTGAATTATATGTTTGGATTATTTCTTTCTTAATAATAATAATTATTATTTTAAAATTGAAAGTAATTGCATCAATTTGTATTTTGTATAAAAATGTAGATAAATGTAATGATATAACTCTTAAAAAAAAATTATCTGTATGTTTGTTTGTTTTTTATAATGTTTGAGTGATTTTGATTGTTTTAGACAATTATTTTTACTTTGTGTAGAGGAAAATATATATATGGAAGAAAATCAAAACATTGCTAATGGTTATAAAAAGTAAAGCCAGTAAGAAATGAACCTAAAAAGAAGTTATTTATTTTTTAATATAATTTTCACTGAGATTAAAAAATAATAATAGTCAAATTGTTCGGTCAAATTGTTAGGTGTTTGATAGATTATGTGACATTATTAGTAAGAATAATTGAATGGCTTTATTACTCAGGAATTCATAAGAAGTTCAAGTACTGGAAGTGTCAGAATGGAACCATGATCCATGAATATATCTGATATTCAACTACTGCACCAAAATACGCAATCTTAACTTTTTATCATTTGTTACAATACCAAAAACCATCCACTGTAGAAATCCCTCTTCTGTTGTCTTATTCACATCAGGTTTTGTTTGTAACTATTGAGACATTTTGAGAGAATTTTTGACATGACTGGCATTCTACTGGAAAGAAAATATCATTTCTCAATATTATTTTCAAGAAATCATTTGCTGAATTACCCATTAACAGAGACCTTCAATATTGCATTTGTCTAAGGTGGTTGCAATGTTAACTAGTAAAATCAACCACTAAAAATATATATCTGTTATTTAGATATATTGGATTGTTTGTAATTACATATATTGGACTATTTTCATTATATAGAATTAATTGTTTAAATATCTAGAAAAAGTCATATTTTATTTAAACTTTTCAAATCCATTCAACTGTTAGTACTAACCTGCATGCTATTACTAACAGTTGAAAGGATTTTAAAAGTTTAGTTTGGACTTTACTAAAGACATTCTAATAATTAATTCTATATGATGAAAATAATCCATCATATAATTATAAGTAAAATGCCATCATTATAAATTTTTAATAAAACCCTAACTTGGACTTGGATCTATTTTGTTTTAATACATAATATAAAATGTAATTATTCAGTCATATTTTATTTAAACTTTTCAAATCCATTCAACTGTTAGTACTAACCTGCATGCTATTACTAACAGTTGAAAGGATTTTAAAAGTTTAGTTTGGACTTTACTAAAGACATTCTAATAATTAATTCTATATGATGAAAATAATCCATCATATAATTATAAGTAAAATGCCATCATTATAAATTTTTAGTAAAACCCTAACTTGGACTTGATCTATTTTGTTTTGATACATAATATAAAATGTAATTATTCATCTTGTTTTTTCAGCAACCTCTTTACAGATTTTTGCTTATGTTTCAATTTCAAATATGACATATTATGTAAAGCATTCATTTTGTGTATGTATATTATTTTAAAATAACATCAAAAATAGAAATTGATGAAATCCTTTGTTTTTTTTTCCTGTATAAATTATAAAAATATATACAATAGCTATATAAAAATATATTAATAATAATTATACATGCAAAGTCTTTTTCAATACATGCTTTGTGCCCTTTTCAATTGTTAAACATCTATTTTAACCAATTATTGCAGATAGAATGCTATCTAGTATTTTATAATGGAAATAGAATAACAATAACAGCAAAATAAAACATAAAAGAATAAAATTATGATATAGAGATTCAATCAAATGTCATAGAATCGACTATATAACATAATATACAGAATATATAAAACATATTCTATATAACTTTATATATAATTGTTATTAATATAATAGAGGGCGCTTTAGACCTTGGATAGCACAGATTGGGTAAAAACATTCCACATTCAAAACATTAAAGTTAATAAAAACCATCAGAAACAAAGTAAAAATATATATATAACATCAAAAATTCTAATACTAAATTAATTCATATCAACTAACTGATAAAATAAGCTGAATTTAATTGATAATTTTTAAATTGAAAGCCAACTTCAAAAATTAACAATGCAAGCATAGAGGCTCAAAGATCATATGACCTAATTAATGGTGATAAAAATGCCAATGAAAGCCATAAAAAAGAAAAAAACAGTCAACATTTGCAGGCATGGTCAAAGGAAAATAAAAAATAAATTAATTTATTCTAAAAAAAACCCTGAAAGTCAATTTAATTCAGATATCAGCAAAGAGATAAAAAAAAAAAAAAGGCAATGCAACCACCTCTCAAAAGATCAATCCCAGATATAGGAAGCCAACCGATAGTGACATAAATAATTTAGGAATTGAAAAACAGGAAAGTCAAAATCCACCAGAAATTGTCACTAATTAAGAAAAATTGAACATCACAACTGAATTATTCAATAAATCCATTCCAAAGCATCTCTTTGCAACATTCAAGAGATTTTTTTCCCCCAAGTCCATGGTTTGTAAGTAACAGACAACAACATTTCATGACATAAATTCCCAAAAGAGTTGCTGTATGATGCAATAACATTAAATGGATTTTGGGACACAATACAACAGATTGCAGAACATCCCCATCACCGGTACCTTATACTAGAATTTTATGAAATCACACAAAGAGAAAGATTTCAAAGACAAGTCAAATCATTGGGTAACATCACACTGATTATTATAGACCAAAACTATCCAATACTATTTCAAAAATAATTAAGAACACTTAACCTGGAATACAAAGAACAAGACTTCCAAAGAATGATGGAACCTTTTGGTAAGGTCATTATGTTCAAAACAGTATATCAGAAAAACACACCAATTCGAATTGTGAGTAACACTTATATAAGTTCAGAATAAAACTGCATCCAGATACTGATCCAGATGATATACAAACACAAATCCTGGATCAGAAGCATTGTTCACTCTATGTTAGAGGTCTGAAACCACAGTGTTACTCATATAAAAAAGGGGACATGTTACTTCACAATGTCCAAACCACCAGAACTTAACCAGAAATCAAAATGCATACTCACAAAAACAACAATATTTCAACACTAATATACAAACAGAAGAAAAGATAGCCATTGTCAAGGATGGCAGTGAACAAACTACACAAAGAAATAATGACAAAAAAGCAGAGATACGAAGCTTAGACCTTATAGATTTGTTCACAGAAAAAACAACAAAACTTCAAGGAACATGACCAAAGAGAAAACGAAAGTCAAGCAAAAAATAATACGACTAAAACAAATGCATATATACCAGAATTCGACTGTACAATAGATAAAATCACACAGCATACTATTACTAATAAGACTGCCATAGAAATTATGGAGACACTCCTACACGGAAGCAACTCTAGCACAACAATGCAACTAACAAACCCAATCTAACCAGAAAGCAAGAAAAAGCCTGGGAGATTCTACCTGAATAAAGCTAGCAAAAAAAAGCGAAGACAGGTGATGATAACTCTGATTCACCAATCATTGATTATGTAAATGAGGATTCAAGTCCACTGGAAATAATCGCAAATTTATTTGAAAACCAGTTTATAACCACAGAATAACAAACTGAAGAAGCACAAAAACCAATTAGAAGAATGATAGAAAAGCCAACAAAACAGATCAAACCAAATGGAAATAAAACAAATCAGTGAAAATACACAATGTAATGCCCCAAAACAACCACAACAAAAAATACAAACCAATCCCAGCTATACAGTTAATGAAAATTAAAATAGCTGCATTGACTGTCAGAGGCATTAATTCAATAGCAGAAGTATACTAGCTCAACAAATGGATTAGCATCATACAACCACAAATACAAGGATTACTGGAAACAAAAATCTGTAACGGATCACAAATTAATCCACCCACATATCCAGACAATCAAAGTTTTTCCACATACTCCAAGGACCCATCATCACCTTCCACAGGTACAGGCATTTTCATAGCTTCAAACTGCAATTTTTCAACCTTCAAAATTATTTACATTGACTCACATCTCCTAATCACTACATTCCAGCATCAAATTATCACACTCAACTTTATTTTTCCAGCATAATTGTACATATAATTCTCGCAATAAACTCCCAGCCCACAACCCAACAATATTAATGGTGATTTCAACTTTAGCTATGAAAAATTTCAGTACAAAATAGTTACATCAATTAAACCTGCCACTCATGAGTGTTCAGGGCTTTGCTGCAGAAAATTCAATGACATTTTATAATTAATGGCACCCCACACTTAATTGATCTATGCTACTACACACCAATGCTTCATCACTTAATCAACTTCCAATTCAATCCATGCCCGTTTTCAGACCATGTTGCGCAAACCATTACAATAAATTTCTCAAAGCTCCAAACAACCTTTATTCATCTAGAAAAAAGCAATCAGACTCCTACTCCTAATAACCACCACTCAATTCTTATTCTCAGAGACTTAAGTCATACCTAAATAAAATTAACGATATATCACAAGCTCCAATTCAAAAATACTAATCATTCCTCAACATATTATCCTTCAACATATATCACATGACAAAATACACGCTATTACCCTCCCAATTAATGATACTAGCAGATGATTTTCACAAGAGAATCAACATCACCAGACCCATGCACAACACCCATCAATACATACAAAAACTAACAAAGCTATACTACAAGCTATACTGCAATACATGTGTAAACAATTAAAAGAATACCTTGTCACACAAAAAAAGAAAAATATGCCTCACCCAGCAACATATGGACATGCCAATATATTCTCTGGTCACTAGGCTATCCATCAACCAAAAAAGTGCCCATGACAATTGAGATAAGTGGCAACATGTATGCAAGACATAACAAGCTGGACTCCATATACTCACATTTTAAGCTAAAGCTCTAAACCTATAAGCAATACACACACCTGAAATAAATATTCCCTTTCAGATCCAACAATTTTCTGAAAAGCTTAAAAAAAATTCCAACAGTTGCCATCCTGGAACCAATGGCATACTGGTGTTTGTCTTTTCACTTTTGAGTCAATTTACCACAGAGTAAGAACCTTTGCAACCTTGCTAACTTTCTCTGTCACAAAAAATATACAATACTAGAGGATTATATCCCATAGCAATAGTGCCATTTAACAAAAAAAAAACCAACAGCCATTTCAAATCTCAACAACCTTTGACCCATCTCCATGGTTCCATTGAGAATTAGATTATTGGAAAAGGTAGTCAAAGATAAAATAGAAACATACATACTTCCCTGATATCAAACATACAGTACGCAAAGAAGGGATCCTCCACTGCACAAGCTGCACTTGTATTTAAAATGATACAAAGTGCAGTGCAGCAAGATAAAAAGTATGCCCCTATTGCAGTTCAACTGAATATACAGGCAGCATTTGATTTTGTTGCAATAGATGTCTTAATGAACATTGCTTGCAAATACAGC
Source organism: Epiperipatus broadwayi (assembly GCA_028023455.1). Taxonomy (NCBI): domain Eukaryota; kingdom Metazoa; phylum Onychophora; class Udeonychophora; order Euonychophora; family Peripatidae; genus Epiperipatus; species Epiperipatus broadwayi. Next base: position 476,881 of record JAQFVV010012672.1, on the reverse strand, counting down.
AATTCCACCCAACTACTATATATCATCGCAAATTTCTTACTCTACCAAGAGATACACTTAGCTGCAGAAACATAATAGCATTTATTCCTACCCAATCAATTTCGCAAGGATCTCCACTCACTGCACTGCTGTTTAATCTATATATAAATCCACTCTTAAAATAGTTTGAAAATGAATTACCAGGAATATTATACTAACTTCCCAACGTATTTCATGTATTGCATACATGGATGACATGACAGTGTTATTAACATCGCATAAAGAAATGCCAGTATTAGAAAGAATACTACAAAATTACACTGACACCCATAACTACAATTCAACCTAAGCAAAACATCAGCATGGTTCATCTATACTAACAAACTCTACACACAACTATATCAAGGAAAACCTACTCCATTTGTTGGATTCTCATTTTACCTGGGAGCACATGGAATGAGACAATCTCTTCAAAATAAGCTTAAACAGAAATCAATATTTTATCAAATGCATACTTATCTCTATATTCAAAAGTGCACCTATTTAACATACTCATAAAGAATTGCATATTCGCCTATTGTCAACTTTACAAAAAAACTTAACAGCAGCCATGTCATCATTCTGTAGCAAACTACTATGGGGTAGGAAAACTGTAGCCATTTTAATCAAACAACTCAGTCAACCAGCTATACAGAATGATCTGGAGCTACACAGAATACATGTGTTTTACACACAAAAAGCAATAAACCTACTGGTAAAGATCACTGCATGGTTTCAGCAGCTACAAAGCCTCCTTGACATAATCCCTACAGATGGTCTACTTCCCACATACAGATATCTAGTTTCATTAGCACTCTTAACCCAAATCAATGTCAGAACTAAAGCACTCACATTTGATAGCAAATACACTTATTGGCAGACATACGAGTTGATCAACCCAGCCACAAATAACCAGACTTCTTGACCAGGCTAAATCTATTTGTACTACCAACTTCCTATTTCTTATGATACTGTCGTCTTTATAGGTCAATAGACCCATTCTGCAACCTATGCCTTGCTGCTGAAGAAACAACACATTTTACAATTATACAGCACTATATACTATACGAAACAATATGTTAAATCAATATAGAACAAGACAAACTATTTTATACACAAGCAGATAATCCCTACAGCACCCGCAGCTTTCTTTGGACTTTTATGCGTTTTGATGCATACTATGTATATTCAGCCTGGGAAATAATACCAGACGGCATCCTGCAGCATTTTACAGCAAGTTACAACAAATAAGGAACATAGATGCAAATATTGCACATCCAGATATCTATGCAGCCACCTGGTCACTATTAATATTACAAGCTAATTTCTAAGAGCATACAAAACTAGCCATTATATAAGCCCAGCCTATTCAAACAAAACCAGCAATGAACAAAAAACTAATTATTTAGCAATTATGATAAATTTTATTGTCAATATTATATTTCCTATTTGTGTAGGTAAAGGTAAACAGTCTTTTTAATATATAGCTCAAGCAAAAATCTCCCCAACAGTCTGCCATAGAGGAAAAGTTCAGAAGACATTATACAGAAAGCTTTCCAATTGCAGGGTTTATCTCTTATCTGAAATGGTTAGAAGTTACTTTGAGAGAAAAATCCTAAACTTCCTGACCCAGATTCATACTCCAGATCTTAGATGCTACTTCTATAGCATGATGCCCTACATATATATTTCATATATTTGAATTTTTCAGTTAGTCTGGAACTTATTTCTTATATAATACTTTAATGGGAAATCAATTATCAATACAATAATGTTTTTCAGGGAACATAACCAGAAAAATATATTGAAATCATCTTATACCATCGCATAATATTAAATCATGCTTGAATATTAAGAATTTAAAAAAAGGTTATATTGATAGTGTTTCCTACCAAATTTTTTTTAAATATTAGTTATATTTCCATTTTAATATGTATAAACTATGTTATTAGAACAAGAGACTTTCTTGTCCATAGTAATACTTCTTTTTGCTTTCTGGGCTATGCATTATTTTTTTAATCCAATCTTGAGGTTGAGCCCAATTGATGATTTAATAAATACTAGAATCTATTTGTTATTCCATGTTTACAGTAGGCATCAGAATTGGAATAATATAAATATTAACCCAATATTATGTTTTCTAATTTCTGATAGCAGCAGTAATACCACTAAAATAAGATTTATATCCAGCAACATTTGTTGCCCTGGTCTTAGAGTAATTTCCTTTTTCCAGAGTTGAATACTGCTGTTTCCATTTAATTTTTATCAATAAAAAAAAAAAGAATGTTTGGTCAGGAGTTCCGAAAATGTTTGAGTATTGATACTCACCAAGGTGATCAGCAACCTGTGGTTTTTGAACTCTAGGCCTGCCATTCTATCACTGCACTAAATCACATGTCAATTTTTCACACATGACAATAAACATCATCTGACCATTGAATTTAATAAATACTAGCATCTTTTGATTATTCAAGTCCATTGTAGTTGACAGAGCTGGAATAGTATAAATATTAACACAGTATTATGCATCATCCCAATTGACTTTTCACAATCATAAATTTTCTTTTAATTGCATATGTGCAAGAGATGAAAATGCATGCCTTTGGCAGAATGGTGATATGGTGTAAGATCATATCCTTCAATATTAAGTTCTCCCCCTCCCCCCTTTTTTTTGTTTTACATAAATGAACATGTAATTAATTCATTCACTGAAGTAAAGTGTGTATAATTGAATTGGAATTTCATTTCCAACCTTTCTTTTTGCTACTTCTTAAAAGTTTGTTTTGAGAGTAATCTGAATTACAAATTGATGTCACTTAATTTGAAGTTCATTGCTAATCTCTTATCAGTATTTATTCTAGCATCTGATTGTGAAATTGCATCATAAACTTTAGTACATCTTCTACATTGTTAAAAAGATATGTAAGGAAGTAATATATACTGTATAAAATTAAAGTTTGCTGTTATTAAAGTATTATTTATCGATTTTCCTTCCAACTATTATTAATAATAGGCTATTAGTTAGTTACTGACCTAGAATATAATATTCTATTGTTTAAATTATTCACAGCAGATCAGTTTACTACTGTTTATTTTTTAATTTATTTATTATTATTTATTAAAAGACAGAAGAAAAAATTAAAGAAATGTATATTTTAATGATTATATATTTTTAATTAAACTAAAATTTAAAATTAAATATTATTTATTTAGTGGTATGTATATAATCCTCAGCAATCCCTTATAAATGAGTACAGCTATTATAATTCCAACTAATGAGTACTGGTTCAGCACAAAATATGGATTTTGGAGATCATTTATCTTTTTCATATGTGTGTAGTCATGTGTATCTGTTGTTTGAGTTGGTGTGGTGGATGAATATAGACTAAAAATTCTAAGTTCAAATCCCTCTATTTTTATAGTCATCTTTAGTTTTATTCTTTTTTATTGCTTTCACTGTTGAGTTTCAGAATAACTGTGTAAGCCAATTAGGGAAACAAGAATATTTCCACATGCATTATACATTTGTCTTTTATTCTCTTTAATATGTTGATTTGATATCTTGTTACCTACTCTTTTATCTTTCTGTCAGATTTCAACATTTTATCTAAATATCAATGATAGTAACAGATCAACTCTTTGTCTAGTTGTATTTCATTGTTTTCTATACCAAGCCATACCCTCCCATTGAAAGCAACAGAAATCCATAGAAGATATGCTCTTACAATTTAAAATCAATGTTATTACAGTCAAGTTAATTAATATACTAATCAGATTTATGATAGTTAGTATTTTCAAAATATTATTGAGCAACTTTAAATGAATTGTTTTCAAGTAATTAAAATAATTGTACCACTATGTGTCAAATACACTATCTTTTAGATTTTTTATTACAGCATCAGCAGATTGGAGTCAATACTGCATCTTGATGTCCAATTTTACTTTTGTTCCTAAAAAGCATCCAATATATTAAAACTTTCTTAAGGTAATAATTATCTAAGTCAGAGATTGCTAAATATTTTTTTAATATTAATTATCAATCTGCATTTTTTAAATTGATAAGAATAGCACAATCACCAAGAAAATGAAGTCTGTTTTTATTTCAGTCAGTTCAATTTTTTTTTTAAATAAATAAAATACCATTAAAATAATATTATTCTGCATCATAAAACGATAAACATTTTTTTCTAAAAATCATTATTAAATATATAAAAAAATGAAAACTTTTTTAGCATTTATTTTCATTTTAAATTGACTCAAATTCATTAACATAAATAAATAATCAAATGATTTATTGATCTGGGGTTCATATGAAATTCAAGCACCAGAACTGACTGGAATCCATGAACCTTGAACTCCAAAATCCGCCATTCTTTCACTGCATCAAACCAAGCAGGGCAGTATTAACTTTTTAAATTGATTGATAATTGGCTTCCTCTCACCACCTTTTGTAATTGATTTTCTAAATTTTCTTTTTGTTGTCAGTTAGTTATATTTTATTTTTAACTATGTCTTGTCTTTTTAAAAAAAGGGTAAAATATGTAAAATTGTTTTTTTTTTACCACAGTTGAATAAATTTTTGTTTTCCACCGGGTTTTAATATCTCAGAACAAAACCTATTTGTACATACATATACATCTATAGTATTCTTTCTATATTCATAGATTCTTCATCCATGTTTTCAGTAACCTGTTTTAAAAACTATTATATAAAAATTAAAGCAATAGAAATTTGTAAATATGAATTCATAAAGTTTATATATATGCATCTGCTTATATAAAATCATTCTTAGCTATTTTCTTGTCTTGTATACCTTTTGTGTAATCAGCCAATAATTGTTTTTTTTTTTCTGTTTATAATTCTATTTTTGTTGATGTATATATATTTTTTAATTAAATTGTCTTATATGTATGTAGATTTAAACACATACATTATTTAAAGTTTGCTACAATCCATTATTCCAAGTAGACATCTAGAAGTCTTGGAACCAAATGCAGAGAATCCAATGGGATTTTTATATTAACAAAAAATTATGCCATGGCAAATTTTTATTAAACATTCTTCATCAAAAATTCATATTATTATTTTAATATAGGGGATTTGAACTCAGACTTTTAAGCAACCTTCAACTATCCACACTATCTCATACAACTAATACAATTAAGTTCCAGGTATAAGAATTCCTGTATTTCAAATTATTATTTAAAATATAATTTTTCATTTAAGTGTGTAGTTATAAGATAATAATGATCATGTATCTAGAGAAATCAAAACTTTTTTTACTAGTAGGGAATGGCACATTGTAGTATAAGCATTTTGTATTATTGTCACTGTAACAATATTTATCTTATGAACTCTGATTAAGCTACAACCTTTATCAATAATATTGAATGATAGCTAGGATAGCAGTATGATAGATATCAGAAGGAAAAATCCTAAGCTTGAAAAAATTTCAGGGTTCACCCAGCTCTGATTCAGTCTCCAGATTATGGGTTGGAGACTGACTTGCTAACCACAAACTATGATTTCTGTTTTTGTAAGTTATCCATTTGAAGAATTTCAACACGGAAGATAATAAAATACTATAACTTGGCTCAGTCATTGATTTCTGTAAGTTGTATGTATGTGCATTTGCGCAGGAACAACTATTTTCTAAGCCACCTGATTTATTACCCTGCATATTTCCATGGCAAAAAGGAAAATGAAAAATTATTTCACATTAAAAAGTGAAAATTGTACCTGTCTTTTCATGCACTGCACTGTATTTTCACTATCTAAAATATTTTCTTGAAGGAGTACAAATAGTACATACTTAGTTTATCTTATTAGTAATTGTTAATTACTATTTATAATAATTCTTGGTACAGACAAGATATTTAAATATTTATTCTTTATATAAATTGTAAACAATAATTGATTTGGTATCAACTGTTTAAATAATATAAAGAGATTGTTTTCTTATCTACAAAAATGAACTTTTAAGTTAACTGCAGTAACTACAAATCATTGTTAATAATAGAAAAATGACAAATATAACTCTGCCATGCATGTTTAGGATTGATTTAATTTATTTCTGAAGTAGGCTTTTAATAATAGTTTGAGAATTAGTATCAAGAAATTGGGTACTTAGATATTAAACCTGCTATGCCTTTTCATACCCATGTCAGTTCGCAATAACTTTCTAAGTTTGTGATGATGTCAAATAACATGTACACCAGAACTTCTGACAAACTTAAGTGATAAATTTATCAAAGTGGATCATGTGTACACATTATTTCATGGCATTTTCAAAAGATTTAGAAAGTTATCAGCAGACTGATATGTATGTGAAAAAGCTTAGTAGCTCTAATATGCAACATTAATTGCACCAGACTAAATCTGTAAAAGTACATTTTTAGCAATATGAAAAATATAAATTTGCATACAAAAATAATAAAAACACATTACAACACTAAATCAAATCAGGTAGTTGTGAATTTTTAAAATGTCACTTTGTGCCATCAAAGTCATCCTCCCTTTCCCCTGCACAAGGTACAGCATTCTGCTGTCACAAACATGATCAGAAATTCCCAAATTTTACTTGAAATTAAAAAATATTATGTATATAAAAATTACAAAATGGATACTAAACAAAATTACCAAACAAAATAAAAAATACATCTATTCAATCTCTTAAATAAGAATATTAAATACAAAAATAATAAGTATATTAAATACACAATGGACAGTAAAGCAAAGAAAAAAATACTGTCTATTAACTATGGCAGAAAAGTGAAAAATGGACAGATAAAAAAAAAAACAATCTTCGTCTAGCTCAGATTTTTAAAAAATGGAGTTAAAGCACATGTTTAAGCGATATAACAGCTGCACGGGATCTTGATTGAGAAATGTCTAACTACATTTATTTTGTTAAAAAAAAAAAAAAAAAGAAATTAGCAAACTTTTATTAAAACAGAATCAGTGAGGTGACCTGATTTTTTTAATATGGTCCAGAATGCAAACAAAAGTGCCATCTTCTTTGTGCAGCTTGCAGATCATAGTTCTCCAGTTTTATAGACTTTATGGGGGGAGGGGGATTAGTAAACTTTTATTAAAACAGAATCAATGGGGTGATTTTATTTTTTTAATATTGTCCAGAATACAAACAAAATGTTATTTACTTTGTGCAACTGGAAGATCATGGTTCCTCAATTTCAGAAAAAATAAAATTAGTAAACTTTTATTAAAACAGAATCAATCTGATGGTCTGATTTTTTTTTTTTAATATTGTCCAGAATGCAAATGAAAGCATCATCATCCTTATGCAGTCTCTGCCCACAGATCATAGTTTCTCAGTTTTATATGCTTTCCAGCAATCTGAATAAATTGTTGAGCCCTCTTCCACAATTTGTTTGATTGCTTTCCATCAGAGTTGTCAGTGTTCTATCCTCAATTGGCACAGTGAAACCAAAACACACAACTACTGTTTTTATTTAATATCATCAAGTGTTTTTATTATTTTTATATACAAATTTATCACTTCAATTTGTCAGAAGTTCTGGTGTTTACATTATTTGACAGAGCACAGGGTTTATTTGACGGGATTGTAAGATTAGAAATTTATGGGCAGAATGATATGGATGTGAAAAGGCATAGCAGGTCTAATACATAAGTGCCAGAAATTGCACAGAGCAATTTTTTATGCTTGCTTCATGTATTTTCTTAAGATAACATTTTATACAAATAATACTCCTAAATTCAAGGCATTTTTTGGATTTGTGGAATTGAGAATAGATCTTTTATTCTCTCACTGTAAACCCAAAGTTTGTTAAATTAAAAAAAACTCACCACAATTAAACCTAATAATTGATAGATAGGTATTAACTTATTTTTTTTCTTTAATTTGTTTGCAAATATATCTAAAAAGTAGTTTATTACCATAAAAGGTTAAAGATCACACAACTCTATTTTATTCTCATAAATCCTGATATTTCTGTATTATTTATGTGAGATTCTACAATAAATTGTATTAAGGGATTGATAAGTGTTGGAAAACTATCACTAACAATGATTAAGTATTGTTATTTGGTTGTAATATTCTTTTATCTAGTTGAGATTTTCTGTCTTTAAGCCGAGAATGCATATTTATTTATATAAGTTATATTTTTAGTATTAAAGAAACAATATTTAATTTCAAATTTTTCTGAGCAATTTTGAGAGTCTGGTCAAGCATTGGTGGTTGAGAGGTCAGCGACAGGCGCTTTACAAGCAGTTGTCCCGGGTTAGCGGGTTTGCTTCTCAGCTGATTATATGACACATGGTAAAAAAAAAAAAAAAAATTGAGTCTGTACAAAATAGGTATGAAGAGTGCAAGATTTTTTTTTTCTTTGCTAAAAATTAATTATTTTAAAACTTGAGTCTGTAGAAAATACGTATGTAGAGTGCAAGATTTTTTTTCTTTGCAAAAAATTAATTATTTTAAAACTTTCTCAGTATTAAAATTTTTATAGTAATTATGATAGTTGTCCAATAATAGTTGTTTCCTGCTAAATAAGTAACTTTAGTTTTTATTTTGGTATTCTCATCATTTTTCTGCCATTCTCTTATTTATTTATTTTTTACTTTATTATAATTATTCACTTAGTAATCTTACTGTAACTAACTAGGATAGTGACGTTGCACATTTCTGCAGCTTCTTTTTCAATTGTAAACACTTAGCAATTGTGACTCCAATTTTCTTTAACTTTTTGTTTTTTATCTTATATATATATTCACTTTTTTTTTGTTCTTCAAGAGTTAATATAGCTACACTTATATACAATGATTGCTAATAATAAATCCATTATGACTTGCTATTGTTTCTCTTGATTAAAAATAACATTACATGCTCATCATCATCATTAGGACTAGCTTATTCTTGCTTGCTCTCCAGAGATATAGTTTATATTATACAATAAATGTCTGTATTTCTAATATGTGATAATTTGCCATTAAGCAATAGAAATAGATTATAATTGCATATGTGTATATGTACAGTTTGTGTGCTTATAAGCATAAGTGCATTCAAAGTATGTCTCCTTTGATTACTGATAATTTATTAAAAAGTCACCCAATTTGTTTTTATATGTGAGCCTGTGCAAACGTGCCAGTTTCCTTACTAAAAAGTAATTTGTTTGCTTGACTAGTATTTGTTAAGCTATTATTTACTGATTTTACTTGAGCAACAACAAACTTGATTCTAAACAGTTTATAATTAAAGACTCATGATGATGCACGAGTTCATGACTCAGAATATTAGTCACTGATACAATATCATGGTTATTATTTAGTAAATTTACTGGTTTATAAAAGAAAAATTATTTTCTCAAATAATCATTGTTAATGATTTTTTTTTTTTAAAAAAAAAAACAATTTCCAGTATCAAAGAAACGTATTGTTCACATAAAGTATATTTAATTTCATGATGTATAATAGTAATAAAAATGTAGTTAGAAAGTTTTTTTTGCTTTTTATTATAAATAATTGAATTTTACATTATTGTATTATTATCAAATGCTGTCTAGTCAACATTGGCTCCTTTTTCCAGGTTGATCAGACATCTGTTTTGGTTTTTTTAGACTGATAAAAGTCACACTTATTATTGTGATGATGGTATTCAGTCCATTTCCTTGCTAGTTGTCCTCTTTTTTCTACACCATCAATCCAAGTATTTCATAATTTTCTAATAAATTAGATAGTTTTATAATTCAGTCACAATAGGACAATTTCAGCCCAATCATTTATGTTTCAAGTGATTATTCAGGACTTATTTGAAGAAGTATCTACCTGTTAATTTTTTTTACTATCCATGAATTCTTAAAAGTTTGTACCAGCAATACAGTTCAAATGTATCATTACTTTTGTTATACTTTTTCACTATGAAACTTTTATATTTTTGGGGAGTCTCAATTTTGATCTTCATTTTTAAAGATATATTTTAGTTAAAGAGTAACATGATTTCCTGGATCAAATTCAATTTGTCACTTATGACTTCCTAATAAATAGTCATTTGATTATTTTTAAGATATACTTCTTTATCTAACTCTATTTGCAGTTTTTCTTTGCAGCTCTGCCTAGCATTAATTTACAATAACAGTTTACTCTCTGGATTCTTTGTTGGTGGCAAGTGATGAAATTTTTGTCTACAGGATCTTTCATGGGTGGCAAACACAGTTTTCCATGCCTATGTTTTCATTATCAATTTTGAAAATTTTCATAATAAAAATATTGTAAATATCTGCTTTAAATTTTTATTCTCCATACAGTCTTCATTTACTGAAAGTGAGAGTAAATATTTATTCAGTGTGTTTAAAGATAAAATGCTCTTTATGTAGCTATATATCCAAGACCTCTCCAATGATTACTTAAAGGAACAGTGGAGTGATATCCTTCACTAAGCTTTCCAATTGGTGTGATAAAGATTTAAACAATTTTTTGTTCTTGTTTTGTCTTCTAGCTAAAATATATAGATATCCTTTTATTGGTCCATATTAGTCAGTTAATTGTGTTGGCTATGGCCTGAATATTTGAAAGAAAGTTTTTTTTAATATGATTGGAAACTGAAAACTTTTTTTAAGTTTTTCCTAGCCAGGATTTGAATCCAGGACTTAAAAATGGAAAGCAACCAGATACACTATCATTGTGTAGTGAGGCCTTTTGGGCAGTTTAATTCTATTTAAGTAAATTGCATTAAATTAGTTGTTTTTAAGCAGATTAATTTTGATCTTGTTAGTGGAAATTCTTATTAATTGCATTGCTAATTTTCTTTTTATACTTTAGTCAATATAAAAATCTCTCTTGAAATTTCAAGAAAGTTCTATAAATAACATTTCTAAGGGAAAAAGTATTTGTGTTATTTATAAAATGAAAGGGTAAAAAAAAAAAAACTGTCATAGCAAAAGATTAAAATATTTCTTATGCTGATAATGTATTTGAAAAATTAGCAGAAAAAATTAAAGATATATGAATTCATTGAGGAGTTAATGAAAAAATTAATTGATGGGGGCATAATTTGATTATAAGTAAAAAACATATCCCAATTCTTATGAAGTAAAATCAAGCTTATAAATTATCTTGAAATTATACTTGAAAGTTGGGTATGATATTAATAAGAGAATGCAGAAAATGGTAGTATATAGTTCCACAAATTAAGGAAAACATTGCTTTCTTTTAATATTATTATATCTTTTTTTAAAATAGTATTTTTATAATTCATGTTTTTTTTTTACTTTTTTTGCCAAACTAACAAAATGAAGCATTTATTTATCCTAGCTGATACACCTATTGTTTTCACAAAGTTGTACTCTGATGGGTTGTTTTTGTGTTTTTGTTTTTTTTTGCACTAGTTTATCTTTGTTACATGTGAAAGTGCTGGCAGGTGCAGATTTTACTTAAATCGCACAGTCATATGTCCATGTGTATGATAATAATTAAAAGATAATCATAATAGGTTACATTTCATCCCATGCACTGTACAAATTATATATAGAAAGTTGTTTGTCTTGTATTCAGCAAATTGATGAAAATAAGTTAATATTTTTTAAAAATGCAACACTTATTGCTTTTAAATATATAAAGCCACTAATACAAAATATGCAGTAGAAAATATTAAAATCAATGTTTGTATTTTGTTTTTCAGTTTGTTTGTTTTTAAATGTAAATGTTTATGGTTAATAATAAATAAAAATAGGTGCTGTTTGTATGTATAATTCTATCCATTGGTGAAGTGTCCATATACATAACAAATTATTCCAGATTAAGCTAATTGGTAAGTTGTCACACACCCCCTCCCATAACAAAATAAATCACTAAACATCGCATGATCACCATTTCTTATGCTTGCACATAACTTAAAACAAACATAAAATTAATATACTTTCATAACAAATGATGCTTAAAAAATAATATGTTTAAATACTTGGAAATAAAATTTATTTTGAAAACAAACCTAAAATAAATTTCCATGGAAAATGTTATGTACAGAGTATGTTTGAAGATATAAAAATAATATTAATTATTTAGAAAATAAAGATGTTTGAAACAGCCTAAAGTCAAGAATTTTCTGTAAACTGTATATAGATTCCTATCATTGGGTTAATATAAAACTTTCTAAGGATTGATAATTATAATGAAAATCTCACGTGCTTAAATTTTATAAGCCAGCTATTCATCAGAGTGTATCATTAGGATCACTTCTTTAAAAATTATTACTCGTGGATTTAAATAAAATAATCAAAGCTATGGCAAATCACACATGAATAAGCTGCCAGGAGTTCCAATGATATAGTATCACCCAATGGTGCAGTAGCAAAATGCTTTCTCTCATTGAATAATAATAGTCAAAGTCTATATAATTTTCTTAATTGAATGTTCTATCATGTGCATTGTTTTCACCATAAATGTAATTAATTGTACCAATTTTATGGATTTTTTTTGCTCTCATGGAATAGTAACAGTCAAGTTATATCTGCAGCTTCTTTAAATGACTATTTTACCATTTACATACACTGTTGTCACTATAAATAAAATTTATTTTCTGTTTTGTGGAATTAAAATTTTATACTTTTTGATTTTCTAATTCAATTTATTATGAAATTGTGTTTGCTCTCACTTACAGTCCATATCTATTGAGACATTTTCTTTAAATGAGTATTTTGGCCATCAATTACTATCACTTTATTATGAATTGTGTTTGCTCTCATTCCTAATTTAATCTCTTCCTGAAGTATTTTAAAACAATTTATTTTCTGTAGACAAAATATATTAATTTCAATTTGTTTCTTAAAAAATTGCATTATTTTTAAATTTTTAAACATATTGCATTCTCTTTTGTTATTTTTGATTTTTTTATAGAAAAAATAAAACATCAATTATCTTAATCTGGTATAATTTGGTATGTGTATGGTGTTTCCAACAATGAGTAAAGCATTCATGCAAAAAGCATCTAAAAATGTGTCATATAATTGCATTTTTTTTTACCAGTTCACATTATAATAAGTGATTATTTTACAGATATTTTATTTTAAAATATTTACTTTGTAATTTCAAGTAAATATTAAAACATTTCAACTAGAAAAGGCATACATTAGTTTAAAATATCTTTATTCAATCTAAGCAGTTTCAATACTTCAATAAATATTTATTTGATTCTTTTTTTTTTTAATGTATAGATCTTTATGCAGTTGTACTAGTTATATTTTTTTGACAAATATTCTTTGTTCTTCCTTTATATTTGGAGCCAGTCATTTCTTTAATTAAAATTTATATATGTAAGTTTTAAGCATGTGCTTTGTAATATTGGCCTTTGATATAAGGGCAACAGAAAAATGTATCTGCTAAATTAGAGAGGATTAGTATATTTGATCGGTAATTTAGCTATAGACCCAATAAAACGGAAATGAATGGCAAGCAGATCTCAGGATAAGAGTAGACAACAATAATTGTCTCTATAAGCATAGCTAATAAAGTAACCATGAATGTTTTTCTAATAATATAGATTTAATTACTAACTGTTAGTCATAGATCTTCTTTGTCAACATTGAATTAGTTTTTTCAGTTCTATTATTTTTCCATTTGTTTTCTCAAAGGTTGCACTGAAACGAATTGAGACAAAGTAAATTATTAGCCTCATTAAAATTGTCATTTCCAGTACTATTTCTCTATGATAAGATGCTAGAGTGATCTTTCTTCTGCTGTTAGCTGTATGCTAGTTTCACATTTTATTTTAGTATTAGAACGTTCTATTTATCAAAACTTTTGCTTTTAATTTAAAAAAAAAAAAAATCCATCTACTCTTACTAAAGTTTGAGAGCTTTTTAAAGATTTCAATATATATCTAATGATAGAAATACTGACAAAGATATTAAAAAAGAGAATTGCAATTGATAAACATAATTTCAATAAAGATAATAACAATAGAATGGCTGGCTTTATTGCTTGGGAGTTCACAAGAAGTTTGAATGGCAAAAATGCCAGACCTGGACTCAATCTGAGGATCCTTTGCTCCAGAACTAGAATCTAAATAAAGACTATTTGATTATTTGTTGTTGTTGTTTTTAATATGTGCTTTATATGGGACAGAAAATAGAAGAAATTGGAGGTTTTTAAATTTTGGATTTAGAAACGAATAGAAATGGTACAGAAGGGCAGAATTTGCAATATCAATGAGAGTAAATGAAAAGAGATTATTTATTGAAAAAAGTACGGAGTAGAATGGAAATTGAATTGGGTGTATTTTATAGACCAAGAAATAAATAGTGAATAGTATTTTGAAAGTGTTTGTGAAGGCAAAAGAGAGGTAGAAGAAATAATGTTGGTTGATCATCTAAAGGAAGGAGATGGCTATAAGTAATCTGAAGATTAAAACAATGCATTGGTGGTCGAGAGGTCAGCACGACTGCCTTGCACTTGCAGGCAGTTGCCCAGGTTGCGGGTTCGCATCCCGGTCAATGCTATAACACTTAAAAAAAAAAGTTTAAAGAGAATTTTTTTTTTTTTTTTTAGTTAAAACAAGATAATTTTATTTCAAAAATATGTACAAACAGTTAACTACAAAATAAATATATACTAACAATCAAATATGTATATTATAGACCATACAATCAAAATTTATTCAATATTTGGGAGCTTCATTTTTTTAAAAATTCCTACTATACTTTAACATATGCATGACAATAATATTGGCATCATCAAGGAATTTGGGCATTCCATCATCAGATTTTCTATGGTATGGTATGGTTGGCTGAAGTGTTGGAGGGTGGAATAGATTGAAGCCTATCCTTTAAAGTTAGAAGATTTGCTATCTTAATATAAACTGAGCACTGATTATATATGTGTGTGAAAGATGATGATTGGAACCAACTGATGAGTGCTGGTTCAGCATGAAATATATATATTGGAGGTTATTTATCTTTTTCACGGGTGTGTGATCATGTATTTTGGTTGTATGAGACAGAGTGGGTAACTGGAAGTAGTTTAAAGTCTGTATTCAAGTATCCTATAATTACATCTAGACTACAAATGTATATAAAAATATACTTGTATTCAAATATATTTTAAAAAGAAAAGAAAGGCAAACAGCTATCCTCAAATTGTGTTTTACAATTCGGAAATAAGTTTATATATCACTGATTAGATTCATTTAAACTTGTAAGACATTTTTCTTTGTTAAAACAGCTCAGCACCTCATACTCTTCAAATATCTAGAATGTTTGTTTGTAGTATGTAGTATATTTATTTACATAGAATTACATTTTCAATTAGAGTAGATATAATTTAAGAATATTTTTAAATTAACTTTCCCAAATATCTATTAAAATATTTTGTTTATCATGCCATGGAGTATTTCTTTAAACAAATTTTTTGCATAAGATTTAAGATAAATACTGACATATTTATTTATAATGTACCTCGACTCAAATGTATTGAGATTATTATATATAGAAAACATAGATTTTTATAAACTTATGAAATAGATTAAATTATATATACCTGTTTAACTCATTAGTGAAACATAAGGATTCTTATCTAATATAATAGTTTGTTTTTTTTCTAATTTAAATTTTTATTTTTTTTTTTAAAGAATATAGAGTTTATTTTATATAAAGTGTTACAAATGAATTTCTCTAGACAACAACAAAAAAAAACTAGTATAAATTTACATTTTTACTAATAACTTTCTGAATTTCTTGTACTAAGATCCAGTCCATGTGGGTAGGTAGATTTCTTTGGGTGCAAGAAGCTTATCTTTTTTTCGAATAGAATTAAATGTATTTTTAATAAATAGTTGTAAGTTCAATGGAGAATTTGTTATAACTATATGGCATCTAAGTAACCATATTACATGGTTAATAAATATGCATCTTCTGATATTGCAGAAATTACCCATTTTAATATTATGAATGATATCAAAGAGTTATGGATTGTGATTATTGAAATAATTTTGAATTATATATTTTGCTTCTCTTAGTCCCGAGCAAGAAACAAGAATATGATCAAATGTTTCACTATCTTTTTTACATAAAATACATAAGGAATCAATCTTTTTAAATCCTCTATTTAAAACAAGGAAATCGTTGGTAGGAAGTGAAGATAGATTTATTTTAATGATAAAATCAATATATTTAGGCATTAAATACCATTTTCTCATGTTATTAAAAAGATTGATATTAGTCACTTCAAGATAACTAGGAGGGCATATCAGCTGAGGATTTATCGTTTTAAACGTGTCCCAATATGTGTGCTTATTATTAAAAAGAATTTCATTTAAATCCATTTGTTTATCAATAAGTGAGATGAGAAGTTGTAGCCAATTTTTTTTAATATTCAGGGGAGGCGTATCTGTGGGAATGATTGTGTCAATAATGTTTTGGTAATTAAATCCAATCTTGATGTAGTAGAATAAATTAACTATATTTTTAATTAATAATGTATTAAGTTTAAAGAGAATTGCTGATGTAATCAAATAGTTTCTCAGAAGTCATGTCAAATTCAAGTAGTAATATGAGAAACTGAAGTTGAATCGAGATATTTGTTGAGAAGTCCTAAGTCACAAAGATTTCAAAATGTAGTAATATGCCACCCAGAAGACAATTCTTAAAAGTACAACTCTAATATTAATGAAATAACATTATCAGAAATACCATTAGTAGTACTTTGGATCATGAAAGAACAACTATTAATGATCTTTCCATTTTAATTCAAGAAGCAAAGTAGTAACTCAGTAGAGACTTTATGACATGAATTATCAGAAGTAATAAAATATTTATAATGATAAACTATCTAAATCATAATGTGCTTGCAGAGATATTCTAATTAACAAGTTTTTTTCTTTTAATGAGAATTTACTGAAACTATTTTCCAATATTAAGATAGATTAAGTAATGTGTATTTATATGAAGATGTGCAAAGTAGCTCATTGCAAGGCAAATAACTCTCTAAAAATAATTATGAGTTGTTAGAGATTGGTGCAATGACAGAAAGTCTTGGAGAGGATTAGAAAGTTGATTTGCATGATAATATTAAGATGTGGTCAAATGGTTTCAGTTGTTTGGGCAAGTGATATATATGAGTGAGGAAAAGGAATTTGCCAGGTGGTAAGGTTTTGAGCATTTTTCTATCTTTATTTTTTTTTCTTTATCTTCTAGTTAAAAGTAGCTGATATCCATTTATCGACCAATATTTTGTTTTTATCTATTCTGGCTATAGTTAAATAAATTCTAAGTTAAAACAGAAGTATATACTGTATATACAAATTAGTTTTACATTATATTAATTCAAACTCAGGTTGTGATAATAGCAGACTCTCCGTGTATTTTATATATACAGTGATGAGATATTTAAAAAATCACTTGTGTTTGACAAAGGCTACTTAACTTATTCCATTCCATGACTTCTATAAAAAGAAAGTATTTTTAGTTGTTTTTTTTTTTTAAGTGTCATAGCATCGGCTGGGACGCGAACCCGCAACCCGGGCAACTGCAAGGCAGTCGGAAAGTATTTGTTTAACTTCATTTTTTAAATACTTTTATAAGTTGATTTTTTTTTTTCATAAGAGCTGACTTGCTATGAATTGCATCTCACAGAAGCTAGCTTTTCTGCGATTAGGAAATGGATTTGATTTACACTATATATGATAAACAAGTTTTCTTAGTGCAAGTTTAAAATTGTTCTGTTTTTTTACCTTATCATTTGACAAGTGATAAAAAAAAAGAAGCGTATTAGTTTTGCTATAGTTAAGATATCTTTTTTTTCTTGAATGTGTCAAATATTCTACTTATTTTTAATTTGGGTTGGTTTCATTCTTTAGATATTTCTACTTTACACAAATTCTTAAAAGTGCCAAAATGCCAATATTTTTTTAAGACAAGCAATCAAGCATAACAATCCCCTAACAATAAATATACAAATCATTTTTTATTAACTTACAAAATTATAATAATATTTTAATAATAACGTAACAAAATTATTGCATTCAATTTATAATAATTAGCAACTATTTGTAAACTCTATAGCCATTTTAATTCCATAATTAAAAAAAAATAATTATACAGATTTTAAAAGATTATCGAAACCATCCCATGAAACACATTCATCCACGTATATATATATCACCAATTGTTTCTTTAGTCATATTTGAAATTTTACTCTTTTAACATTTTCAGCAAAATTTACTTCTAGAAATATTTCAACAATTTGCCTAATTATAGTTCTACATTATATTTTATCTTCAGTTAATCTTATCAGTGAATTTCTTCCACAAAAACTATGCTCAAATTCATCATAAAACATTTTTAAAGAAGTCTGTTACTGTTATGAATTTTACATGATTAGTCTTAAGATCTTGTCATTATATTTTTAAAGTCTTGTGGTTCATTTTTAGGGGGAATTTTTCAAGTTGTATTATATGTTCCCTCTGATTAGTAACAATGATTTCAGAATTACTTATAGTTGTCTTGAAGTTATGTTAATATGAATATATAAGTCACCCTCTTTGTGTACGTATGTCAGCAAATGGTATGCTTATATACATCAAAGCTAAAGGAAGTGTAGGTAGGCCCATTCTACATTTTACATTTACTGACAGTTAGTTAACATATAACTTGCTGGGGGGAGGGGGTCAAATACTTCTGTATTATTTTATATTTTACTAATAGAGGATTCATGTCTCTTCCTTATAATAAATATTATATATGTTATCATTTGAGTTCTAGAAATTGTTACAACTTATTATAATTTATTCTAAAGTTGCAAAATTTCCTACCTTTATAATTATGACCACCCCCACTCCCAGATAAATATCTTAAATAATTATTATTACCTATTTATTAGGCTAAAATTATCTTATTGTTTGTAGCCCCGGTGTACACATTAAACTTTAATAAAGATTAATATATCTGCTATTAAATACAACTACATGGAAAAATTAATTGAATTCCTACATCTCCCCACTCCTTGTGTAATACCTTAAATATAATTTTCCATAACTGCAGAAAAAAAATTATTGTTAATTTAAAGAATATCTTTGATTTCTTTTGAGACCTTAAAGAAACCAAATAAAACAAATTCCTGATATCTGCTTCTTATATTATTTGTAATTGCAGATGTTATTATTATGTGATTATTCATATAATAAATGAACATGGTTGGAATGCTCTCTAACATGCTTCAGTTCAGTGTTCTGAAGTTACTGGTTTCTTATCTCTGTGTTTAAGATGAAGAAACACCTATCTTTTTTTAATTTTGATTTGCCTTTCTTAATTGAAATATCAGTTTAGTTTTTTTAAGGCAGGATGAAGTGTCTATGTGAATAATTTAAAAAAAAAAAATTTAACAGACAAAAATTATGTCTTTCATTCCTAATAGGCTATAAAATCAAAGCAATTGGTAGCCAAACGCAGAATGCTAAGAATCTTTTTGTTGTGGACCCATGCTGCTATTTTCTGATATTTTATTTAATTATCTACAACTAAAAGTCATTTTCAAGTGAAGGATGATTGCATGAATTAGGAAAAAAAACTAACATTTTTTTGATATATTGTTGGACTTTGTGAAGTTAAGATAAAAAATAAAGGGATAAATAATTTGAAAAGAATGTGTCTTATCACACCCTTTATACTTTATTTGATACTCACATATTAGACCTGCTATGCCGTTTCACATTCATATTACTGATAAATTTCTAATCTTTGATCTGATCAAATAACCTGTACACTGGAACTTGTGCAAACTTAAATTATAAATTCATCAAAATGGACCACATGTACATGATATTTTCACAAGATTTACAAAGTTATCGCAGACTGAATACGTATGTGAAATGATGTAGCAGCTCTGTTATGTGACACTAATTGCATCGGACTATATCTGTAAAAGTACATTTTTAACAATATTGAAAATATAAATTTCACACAAAAAATATTAAATATAACATGGCATTATGCAATTCCCAAATATTACTTTAAATACAGATATTTAAATCTGTCAGAAATTAAAAAATAATCACTAAAGCAAAATTGGCATGTCTAAATATTATATCTAAAATATTATGTCTATCTGACATGAAATTACAAAATGCTTAAAATGAAATCATACTTACCATGATGAAACAATCATTTGTCTATTCTACTTTATTTTAAGTGAATAAAATTTTGTTCCAAAATGGAGACTTAAAGTAAATTTTTTTTTTTTTTTTCAAAATGGAGTCTTACTTAACATGTGATTCACATGAAAATTGTTGTAACCAGAAGCTCATAATTCAACAGTTATATAGGCTTTCCAACAGTCAGACTAAATTGTCTATTTCTCTTCCACATTTTGTTTGATGGCTTCTATCAGAGTTGTCACTGTTCTATCATGAATTCTCATGATGAGACACTTGTCAGTCTCCCTGTGTAAGCCATCAAACATCCACTGTCCCAGAAGAATTGGTCCAGCTTGTTTTTTTCTTTTTGTGCAAAAGATTCTCATCAATTTCAATGATTTTGTTAGGGCCTCCAATTTTATATTTTTCTTGCTCTATCATTGCAATGGCCCAAGTTTCCCACGTATAATTATTCCAGTCTATTATAGTTTTGTCTGCTAAACCAAACTCGGTTTCTTCTTATTCTATGGATGTTAATTTGCAAGTCCAGCTGTAAATAAATTGGATCATTATCAAAAATGGAATTCTGGAACTCTCCAATCACGTTCCCTTACAAAGGTCTATTTTATTATCACATCCTCGAATGTTACAATGCCATTGCTCATGCAAAGTGTAGATATACTTGACCGCATTAATCCCAGTAGCAGGTAAACTCCAAAGTTCATCATTTCCACTATTTAAAAAAATTGTAGTATTAATCAGAAAATGGAAAAGTAAATCAGCACTGAGATAAAAAAAACACTTTGAGAATAACTTGTTCCAATGAAATCTGGACAGTAAATGAAATTGTAAATTTATCATGTTATTGGACTAGATCAAATGGGATCGCAGGGTTTAAAATTTAACTGGATCGCAAAGTTAGACATTTATCATGAATATGAAAAGGCACGATGTGTCTTCTGTGCTACTCATTATTTAAAATAAGAATTGAAAGATAATATTTAATTTTTCCTCCATTATACATATATATATAGGCTTTTTATATAAAAATAAATAATATACATTAAATAAATTAATTTATAGGAGATAATAATTTTATGTACTTTTTTAAGTAGCAATAAAGATTTTGATTTAGTATGGGAAGAAGGATTTTATTTTATAAAAACTTTTTTTTTTTGCATTTATTAATAATAGTATTAGACTTTAAGGCTGAAAATGATTTATAATACCATCAATTGCTTTGAGGACAAATGACTAGGAGTATTAAAATTAACAAGTACAAAAAATTTAGTCACACAAAGAAGTTTTTAAAATTTTTGTTAATTGGGAATCAAGATTGCTATTGAAAATAAAAAGCAAATTAGAAGTGCATGTAATTAGAGAAAAATAAAAGTAGTAGTAGTATTTTTAAAGTAGAATGCTAGAAATGAAGAAAGTCATCATAAACTCTTAATTGATTTTCACATAAATTTGTACTTTCAATAGCAGGAAGCTATTGTGATCATTTGATGGTAAAAACTTTAATTAAAAAAAGACTATTATATAATAGATTGAGATTTTAATTTTAAGTAAAGAGCCTATTATCAGCAGCTATTAATGATTCCAAGAGATAAACTCAATTAGAGTACTTGATCTAGTAAGGAGGAAGTGCACTTCTGCATTTGCATGGCATAAGCTTCTGTTAATATCATTTTCAATCATTATCAATCCACTCCAAATTCAATACATCTATCTATAGCCTCACTTTTCCACATTCTCCCCAGTGCACACCCTTAGTTCAGTCATCCATCTCACATATGGTCTATTTTTAGGTCTTTTATAATCTCTTGGAATCCAATTTAATATTTCATTTGTCAAATATGATCTCTTCTAGCAATATGTCCAGCCCAACTCCACTTCAGTCTTTTAATCTTTTCAATGATGTCAATAATACTTGTTTGTTCTCTTGCCCATGTATTGCATTTTCAATCTCTAGTTACTCCTAACAGACACTTCTTCATAACTTTGCTGAATGGTCTGAAGTGTCTGTATCATGTTTCTGTTAAGGGTCCAAGTTTCAGATTCGTACATAAGAATTGGTAACACATTTATTAAAAACCTTTCTTTTCAAACTCATAGGCATATTTCCTTTTAATATTAAATTACTTTTGCCAAAAGCATTCTAATCAACTGTAATTCTTTGACTAATTTCATCCATTATGTTCCCATCTGTGGTAATAATCTGAACAAGATATTT
Organism: Epiperipatus broadwayi; assembly: GCA_028023455.1. Lineage (NCBI taxonomy): Eukaryota > Metazoa > Onychophora > Udeonychophora > Euonychophora > Peripatidae > Epiperipatus > Epiperipatus broadwayi. The sequence continues at coordinate 454,529 of JAQFVV010012672.1, read as the reverse complement.
GTAGTTGTTAACTTCTAACTCATCATCAGTCTTTATTTTCTTCATTTGATAAAGTCTATTGAACATTTCTTTAGCCTTTTTAATATTTACCTTTAATCCTATAACATTTTCTGAAACTCTAAAACATTATTTGCCAAAATAACTATATCATCTGCAAAATCTAGATGACTTAAATAATTACCATTTATTTTTATTCTCCTAGCTCCCCATTTTAATTCACAAAATTGAAAAACTGCTGTAAAAAGTTTTGGAGATATTGAGTCACTCAGTCATCTATCCTTCTCAATTGCTAATATTTTTCATATTATTATGTAATTTAATTGTTGCTGTTGCATTTTTATAAATATTCTTCAGAAAATGACAATATTCTGGGTCCATATCTTCATGATATTTAATCAATAAAGACATGCTTATAGAATCAAATGGCAACTCATATTCATTAGTTCTTTCTATAACTCCTCTCAATACTTGGATATGATCTAATATACTAAAATCACTTATAAATCCAGCTTGTTGTTTTGTTTGGATAAAATCAAAAGTTCACTATAGATAAGTTGTAATTGTTTTAGTAAACATTCATAGGTCTGTAATTTGTAATATCTTCTTTATTATTTTTTTTTTAAATATTAGTTTTAATATTAATACTGCATTTTTCCAATCATCTGGTGCATTTTTATCATTTATATATTTGGATATAACTTTGCCAAAAAAAAAAAAAAATTATTTCTGTTTTTGCTTTTAAGATTCCATCATTACCTGGAGCTTTAACTATTTTTATAACTTTAATTGCATATTGTATATCTTTTTTTTTTTATTCAAAAAATTGTTGATATTTTGATAAACAGAAAATAAGTTTATACATAATCTGTTTACTTGTTTGTCTTATTTTACTTTGTAAAATTATTAAATATTTGTTTTTGCATATTTATATTTAGCTTTTATTTGAATGCATTCATTTTTAGCAAAAAAATAATTAGATAAAAATTTACTGATATTGTCATGCTAAGTATTATTATTCGTTGTTGTTTTTTTTTTAAAAAAAAAAAAAATACAAATTGATTTTTAATATTTCAAGGAATATTTTAGTTTATAAAGTTTTACTTTAAGGAAACTGTGATTTGCCTTAAACATAAAAGAGCATGAAAAGGTTTATTAAATATACTTTTTTTTTTTTCCTCATATGTCATAGCATCGGCCGGGACGCGAACCCACACCCGTCTGCAACCAACTACTTGGTTGCAAGGCGAGTGCGATGACCTTTCGGCTAACAACACTTGACAACATACTTTTTTATCCTGAAAGGTAAAATGAAATTGAAATCTTTTGTTTTAATTATTTATTTGTGTTTTTTTTCTTTTGCAAAGTTGATTTTATTTTTTAGAATAATTTTGTTTTTTGAATTTGTGCTTTCAATGAAATTGTAAAAATTGTAAAGATAAAATAGGCACTTAATTCTTTTGTCATTAAAAATATGAATGAAGGAAAAACATGAAAAAAAAACCTATCAATTTATGTTCACAAAAAAAATCATTTGAGAGATTAATTGATATATAGAATCAATGACAAGAGTTTAATATGATAAATAATGTTTTATGATTAATATTATATATTCAGGTATTACATTTAAGTATTGTTTAATTGTTTTCTCTTGAAACAATATTGAAAAAGCATTTATATAGTAATATCTTTGATTGAATATGATCACATTTTTTTATTACACTCTTTTTCATTAAAAAAAATCAATAGTCAAAATCAAATTAAATTTTAATCTTCCTATTGTGTACTGATACTTTTGTCTTTTGTTAAAAAAGATATTTTTTCTAGCATAAAATACTTTGCAGTAAAATAATTAATTATTAATTAGTTTTTATAATTTTTAACATGCACGTGTAAATAATGATTATAACAAAATTAAAATAAGGATAATAAATTGAAAGAGCTCATTTATATATATATATTTACTATGTGCATGTTAACTCATTTACATTCACTCAGAAAATAAAACCAAATATAAAATTATTATACTATATATTTATTTTTTTAAATAAAATGAACAGCATATTTTCATCATAATTAAAGTAATCTTAAAAGTAATAAGTTTTAAAAATGTTATAGATAATAAAAAAGTAAAATGTTATAATTTCATTATCCCCAGAACTATATTTTATGAAATATATATATATTGTAACACTGTAAATAACTACAAATTAAAAACAAGACAATACTAAGTGTGTACAAGCTGAGATAGAGAAAGGTGAATTAATTCTGGTCATAGTGATGGAATGTGTCAATACACTCTCTTAGCTAATAATTTTTATTAATCATTCTTTAGTCTAGAAATTATCCAGTAATGAATAATATTTCTGTAGTGTAATTTTCACTATATCAATCTCATGCAAGATAAAATCTGGTTTCTATCCGCTTTTAACATCTTATGGAAAGATATAATCATAAACATATGGCCAAAGACATGTGAAAAGTCATATGTTTATGATTACATTCTTCCACAAGATGTTAAAAGCAGATAGAAACCAGTCCCTACCTTATGTGAGATTTATGTAGTGAAAGTTACACTACAGAAATATTACTGTTTTAGCTATTTTATTTCTCTATATTTTATCTTTTGTTATGAAAAAAAAATGTTGTTTATCAAGAAAAAATGAATTAAAAATTGTCTAGCAGAATGAACACATGAAATTAGTGAAGATTGTTAAACCAAAAAGGGATTCATAACTGAATAATGTATTTTTTAGCTTCAACTTTTTGTAATGAAATCAGATACAGCATATTATATTTGCCAATGAGAGAATAATATTCTCAGTGTCATAAAAAAAAAAAAAAAAAGATTGAATATACTACTTCTTGTTCCTTCAGCACGAGTGGCTAATTCACTATATGTATGTTCATATCTACTCTAGTATGTAGCACTGTAAGAAGAAAGATTAGGAAAGTATAGCCCTGGTATGAAAAGAAAGATGAAATACAGTGATGCCATCATCATCAAAGATATGTTTTTCTTGTCCAGAAATTTGTATACCATTGCTGACTCCTTCCAAAATTACTCAAAAGTGATAATAGTTAACCTGAGCGAGACAGTGGTAAAAGAAGGAAATATACTTGTGCCTAACAGCCTAAAGTGATAAATGAAGGAAAGATAGTTTATCATTTGTGATCAGCTGAAGAAAAAGGGAAAAAAAAAAAAAGACAATTGTGCAGAAAGAAGAAACTTACTGTTAACAACCAGCTGGAAATATTGATTGGGAAATCGGAAGATAGATCAATCAGATGATGAACTATAAACAAACTGTCTTGGGACTGCCATAAAAAAAATATCTATTGTAAAACAGGAAATTCTGACTAAACAGATGTAAGCACTTACATTAATTAAGAAACCTGGTAATAACTGTTTTAATATATATGATAGAATAATAGTATATTAAATTATAAATCAATATTTATTTAATCATGATTATTACTATTATATTGTATTATTAGGTTTTAGCTTTATCCTTTGCTTTAAAAAAGGGATTATATATTTGTATATTTCTGTTGAATTAATTGTAAAATGTATAGATTTTTATGATAATTATATTTTTAATTTTGAAATTCTTGTAATTAAAACATTGATCAGGCATGTGGAATAGGGGGAAAATAATATCTCTAATTTAGTTTAAAGTATTGAGAGATGAAATATGGTGGAAACTATTAAAAGTCTGCCTGCTCAAACATTTTAATTAGAAATTTGTACAGTAAAATATGTAGTGGGGAGAGTGTTGATACATTTATATCTTTGTTTGTTAATGCTTGAAATAAAATTTTGTTACGTTTTAAAAAAAGTTAGCCTCTGGTCTCAATTAATATTTTTGTATGTTATTGGTTCAATAAGGAATTTAAGTTAAACCATTCAATTGTGCAATATGCTTGAGTTTAAATCTGCAATCTACTTCTTGGTATTGAATGGAACTGTTATCATCTAAAAAATAAAGATTTGAACCTGGGTCTCTGGACACTCCTCGGAGGAAATAGTTGGTGGTGCTGTAATGGATCTTGATTAATTATACCAGTCTAAACAAAAATAAAAGTGCCCTATAATATGTAATGATATTTCTATGGTAGGTGTATGTATCTGAATGAATGATGATGAGCAGGAAAAATTACTATCATTAGGCCAACACATATCAATATGTTCATTAATTTATTATGTCCTTCAGTACGTTCACCACCAAGCTTTGGATTTCCAAATCCTTTTGCAATATAAAAGTATATTTGTGATTGTGTTCTTCTATCAAATTACTTATAAAATAGTTACTGTTAGTGTTATTATTATTGTTAATTACAATTTAAATAAACAAAAATTATATTTTTATTTTGAACTCATTTCACCACATAATGGTATCCATTGAAACTGCTGTCTTTTTGCATACATTCATCCTTGCTACTGTGCAAATACATTTTTTTTAAATAGCATAACTGTAATTAAAATATAGTTTTTTTATGACTGAATTTATGAGCTTTAAAATAAAAAATAAAAAGTACTTCACAGGATGTGCATTATAAAAGTATTTGGAGGTCAGCAGTGGTATTATTATGATGACTTGAAAATCACAATGGGAAAGTTAATGATTAAAAATGTATTCTTATGTTAAATTAGTTCATAGGTGTAACTTAGTTATCAACAAATATTTACTGTCTCCCCCCCCCCCGCATTCTTTTTTTATATTAATTCATTGCCAAAAATGCTATATTGATTTCTTACGCATTTATGCATTTATTGAACGTGCGATTTCACAGTTTATCATTTTAAAAAATAAAATATTAAATGATCGTAAAACTAACATACAGAAAAAATAAACATAAGGAAATATAATAATATCATTAAAAAACGTTAAAACATTTTTAAAGTTAATTATTTTAAATTTATTCATAAATTGTAGATTTAGTATGTGATTTTTAAAATTGGAACATATTCCATACTAACTAATGAAAAAATTGAGGGATAAATATACATACTATTAATTATTACTAAAATATTTTTTATTTTGAATTCATTCAACATAGTCTCTGACTTAGCATTTGTTAGATATGGTTTAGAGGGGGGTTCTTGATGAAGAAAATATTAATAATTACTAATTTGTTTTCAAATATTATTAATAAAATTGAAAAATAAAATATAAGTAATTGAATCGAATCAATTTCTTAACATACTTATATATATTGTGCCCTTTTGTATGGATCACCATCTAATTTTTGTGCTAATCTATTAAAAATTTTAAATTTAAGATATATTTGAATATGTGATGTTGATTTTGCTTATGGTAATATTTCAAAAGGTTTAATTAAAGCAATCTATGAGTATTTGATATGTGAAATTGTGCTGATATAGAGAGAGACATTGTAAATGATGATTATAATATATAGTTGGGAAAAATGGCCATAATCAATACTGCATTAATATATTTAATAAGTAGGTATTTAAAACTAAAAGTGTTTAAAAGACAAGTAAGATTAAATACATATATTTATTGTTGATAAAATAATGATATAAAAGAATATAAATATTTTTAATTATTATAAATACTTAAATAGAAGATTGATATTTGATTTTAATAATATCGAATAATTATTTTAAAATCTATTATAATATCTTATTTATTTAAAAAATATTTATTTTAAAAAATGCAATTGTTAGTTTATTTTTAGACGAGGAGAAGCGTTTCTTTTATTGTAAAAAGAACAGATGTTTGTTAAATTTACACACACATGCATGGAAGTTATTTAGTAAAGTTGCAAGAGTGTTTTAATTATGTTGTAAAATTTATAAATAATACGTGAGTTATCACGAGATTAAAATAAAGATAAATCAATGTAGAATATTAAATCTGATTTTAAAATATTGTTTTAAAAATATGACGTATAAAAAATACTTAGTTTATTTAAAAATAATCTTATAAAAGTTAAAATTAAAATCAAGTGAAATAATATATTTTTTTAAAAATGTTTAATAGATTTAAATAAACGATAAAGATTATTTAGAAATTTGATAATGTAATAAATATTAAATATTAAATAAGTCATTATTTATTTTAAATTTTGTGTTGTTGGTAAATATGTAAATAAGCCAGCAAAGTTGATTGTTTAATCTACCAATCAAATGGGAAGTTTCTTCCGGTATAAAAGCTTAGTTCAATTGTTAGGAGAGGACTTCGTGATTGAATTTTCAAGTTAATTGTACTATTAGAAAAATAGCTAAGTAATTTTATAGACGCTTTTAAAAATCATTTTTCAAAATTATAAGAGTGTCTTTGTAAATAAGTTATAGAAATTTTAAATGATAGACATGCAGTATTAATTTAATTTTCCCTATCAATCGTCTCTAAATTGAAGCTCAATTTACATGCAAATGGTCATGGGAACATCATATATAGTGAAAATATATCGGAAACTTTACCCTAGAAATATGACAAACGCTGGATTAGTTCGGAAAATTACGAGATGGAGAAAAGTAGTATTTTGGACAGTATATAATTTTAAAAGCTAATTAATAGTGATTATTAGAAAATAGATATTTTAGAGAATAAAATACTTCTTATGAAGAAAGTATTTTTGCAAGCTATAAATTTAAAAATATATCTTAAGTAAAGATATTAAAAATGAAAGTAGTTTTATAAATACTTGCCTTGTTAAGTCTTTATGTTTAAAAGACTGAATGTTGATAATTTTAAAGGCAAGTCAATTGAAATATAATTAGCTAAAAATCTTAATATAATAAAATTATTATATTAAAATAATTTAAACGCAGGTCGTTTATAAATAAAGAAACTTATTCTTACCTGGATTTTTTATTAAGAAATGTGCAAGTAATAAGTGGACGTCCCAGTTAATTTAAAAGTAATTAAATGATAATTTTTCATAAAACTAAAGACTAAGCTAAGATAATAACTTTTAAATAATATTCTTAAAAGAACTAGATCCGGAGCCTATAAACTATTTTTAATTTTATTTTATTTCTTATGGAGGAATTAACTTTTATTTTGTTTTAAAAGAACGTTATCATTTTTCATAAACTTTTAAAAAACACGTGATGGACCGGAAACAGGAAATGGTGTTCTAGTAAATGTGTACCTTGGATTTTAAGAACTATTATGGTTAAAAGAAAACATCGCTGGAATTACGTAATATAAATTCTATTTATTTATTTAATATAAAATTTAAATATTATTAATCTATTAAAAATAAGATAGGTACATTTCTTAAAATAGTAACTAAAAATAATATAATAATTAATTGCATAAGTTTATTTTATAATTAATATAAAACGTAATATGTTAAAGAATAATCGTGATGTGTAAATGTGAATTATTTTATGAAGCTGTAATTCCGAAGAATATTGGAAGATGGACTGTACATTAAATCATTATTGATGGTAAAAATTGTATAATAATAATAATTTTAATGTATTTAATATGTTTTCTTTAGATCAACCGAATGATATGTTATTTTGAATGAATGTATGATTGTTTTAAAAATACACACACATTATATTGGCAGTGACAGTTTTATTTAAATATGCATAATTTGAATTTATGAAATAAATACGATGCAACATTACATAAAAAGCTTAGAAATAATTATATGATTCTTTCGTTAATAAATTTTGATATTGTTTTATGTTATAATATTAGAATTATATTTATTATTTATGGGTAATTATTTTTTTTATTGCAAGTTAGGAAGAGAGTTAAAAGTCTATGTTTTATTTTTATTTTATTGGACAAATTAAGTTAAGTTTTATGTAGAAGTTTATGTTTGAATTAAAGGTTTACTGAATATAGATGAAATATCAATAGTATGGATAATTAGTATTTATTTAAATTAATGATTATTTTCCGGAAAGTTTAAATAAGTTTTAGAGGATGTTTTTGTAGATAGAAAGTTATTAAGAAGGAGTAGTATAACACATAAAGTAAAGTAATAATTTCACATAAAAAAGAATCATAAAATTTATCTAATATAGTGCTTTATGAATTTGAAATTGATGAATAATTTAAATATTATTATTTTAACAGTACATATATGTAATGCATATTTAATAAAAACATATAGCATGAATTGCATTAAGTGAAATATAAAATTATAGTCAATTATTTATTATTACATTACAAGGATACATTAGTTTCTATATTATGCTATTAAAATAATGCTGATAATAAAGTAAACACATACTAGTATATTATAAAATGAATAATAGCAATACTTAAGTGATGTAGCAATTTAATTAATAAAGTTTAATTGTTTACATATGCTACATAAAGATCATTTACATAAATTTTTCTGTGTAATAATTGAAGTTCACTGATATTTATTTAAAGTCTGAGTTTTTGAAAACATACTTCAATGTTATTAGTATAGCATTTTAAAAGAATGTAAATTATTTCTTGAGAGTATAAGTTAATAACAGTGTAAACATTTTGTATTATTATTTTCTTATTTTATTTTCTTTGTTTTTCTAATTTTGAATTGTAAATATTGTAAATAAATTCTTAATCAAAGTTAATGTAAATAAATTTGTTTAATTTGTTTTAAAAGTGTGTCGAGTTCATTATTTTGCACCACAGCATTTGACAGCAGATAATTTGAACAAACATAATATTTGCACAATGTGAATTTATTAATATTATTTTAGAAATAAATACAATATTTTCCTGATTATCATTTATAAAAATTGATTAACATTAATATATCATATTACAATGGTCATAGAGTAATTATCATACATAATATAAGAGTACAATATTATTTATTGCCACGGATTAATAAATTGTAAGATTTTGATCTATTCCCAAAATTAAGATACTATATGAAGATAAAAGATATACACATGATTATTTATTTATTTAATGATTGATGATATAACCAAAATAAATAAGATTAAGTTATACCCTAGGATTAGTATTGAGTATTATTATTATTAGTATAAGTTAGGTGTATTTAGGTTTGATATAAAATCCATATCATACTTATTTACATGAGTTATCATTACTTTAAGATAATTAGAAGAACCTGAGATTATTTAATTATATTTTAAAAATAAAAGTTAAGATTTATTTTTATTATTATTAAAGATAATTTATTTTATTTAAAAGCCATAAGAATGCTATAGAGGTAGTAGTAAGTTAATAAGAAGGTGATAGTATTCTCATGCCATTGAGACAGTGTCTTGGAAGATATTGACTCAATGTAAATCTACTTATTACTTTGTAACTTTACTTCACAGTCTCATGATTTTAATAAATACTTATTTAATTAATACATAATAAAGAAGTATATTGATTTTGATAATTAATAATAAATTTAATTCGTATATGATAATATAAAAGTATATTAAAGATAGATATGCAAATTTTAATTAAGCATTACAATTTAATTGAGCTAGTTGTATTTCAAACTATATTATACATCGAGAAGTAAGGGTACAATATATACAAACATATGTATATACACATGTATAGACATTGCACAAAAATATATAATATAAATAATTATTTGATCAACAAACTTCTTTTAACAAATTATCATTTAAAAATGTTGTACAGCAAACATTTTTTTTACAATTAAAGGTAGTTTTGCATCAAAATTAATATAATGTAAAAATTTAATAGTTAAAATTATATACAGGCCATCCCCTACTTACAAACTTAATTGGTTCCTGAAGTGTGTTTGGAATTTGAAACTGAAAGTAGAGGTCTATAAAAAAAATATCAAAAAGGATTTTCAAAATACAATATTTATTTTTTATTGATTAGTATCTGGAGTTTTGTTTACAAATTTATCAAGAGTTAATTAAATTGTATTCTTTTTCTTCTCTGGATAAAGAATTATGTAATGTTTTCTATTGCTTTTCGTACATGAGATATGTGCTCTCCATTGGGATCACATTCTTCCATGATGGTCAAAATGTTGTCAAGATGCATGAAAGCTTCATTCATTTTCTTGATTGTCAAACTCTTAACAATAAATTCATTATCAGGTTCTTCTTCATTTTGTATTTCATTCATCTCTTGTAGTTTAATCAAGTCTTCATTTGACAGAGGTTCTGAATGAGATTGCATTAACTCATCAACATCTTATCTAAATTTAATTCATTCATTATATTGACTATTTCAGTTGTGATATCTTCAGAAATTTCTTCAATGTCCATAGAAGCATTCATCCTTTATGGATATATTTTGTTCCAATAACCTTTCCTTGTTGACTCTCTTATTTCAGCCCATGCATCCCCGATAATATTTATTGCATTTCATATATTATAACTTTTCCAAAAATCTCTTAGTATAGGACCACCTTCATTGTCGATTTCCTTGATTGCTTGAGTCATTAATCTTCTCATATAATACTGCTTAAAAGTAGCTATTACAGTTTCATCCATAGATTGTATTTCACTTCTGGTATTGGGAGGGATAAACACAACCTTAACTTCTGGATATAAACTTTACAGGTATTTTGGATGTCCAGGAAAATTGTCTAAGAGTGATAGACTTTTAAATGGTAAATTATTCTCACTACAATATTGCCTAACAGAAGGCACAAAATGATGTGAGAACCAATCTTGAAAAAGCTGAGCAGGTTTTAAGATTTGATTTCCAAATGACTGTAAGCATTCTTTTATATTTTTTTTTCAATGCTCTAGGATTTTCTGTCTGATAAATTAGCATTGGCTTCAATTTAAAATCAGCTAAATTACCTCCAAGAAGCAATGTTATTCTGTTTTTAGAAGATTTATGCCCAGGTGCAACTGATATCTTTGTTTGCTAAATATGTACATGCAGGCATCTTTTTCCAAAATAATCTTGTCTCATCTACATTGAAGACTAGGTATGGAAAATAAGCTCCACCTTTAATGATATTAGAGAAAATGGAAATAAATTCACTGGCAGCTTTCTTTTCTTCACTGGCACTTTCCCCAGTACATTTAATATTATGTAAAGAATATCTCATTTTAAATTTGCGAAACCAGCCACTGCTTGCTACAAAATCAACAGCAGAGTCTTCTTTTAATTCTTTCTTCCAATCTTCATGCAAACTAAGAGTCTTAGCTTGAATGATTGTTAAACTCACTGGGATGCCTTTTTGATGTTGATTTTCAATCCATAAACCAAAGGTTTCTCCATTTCAGCCATTACTCTGTCATGTCTTTTTGAAACAGTCTTTAAAGAAATATTTCCACAATTTTTAACATATTCCTGAACTTTGTTCTTGTTTTTCACAATTGTATATATTGTTGATCGGTTTAAATTACTTGAACATGTGATTGGAGCAAAACATTCACAATTTTCAGAAAGTCTAATTATATCCATTTTTATATCAACCATATGAAGTTTCTGAGATCTTGATTTCTTTTTAATTGTATCAATACTGCTGTTTTTTTGTTTCTCACTCATGTTTTTAATTAATAAGAATGAAAAAAATTCACCAAAACAGAAATATATACAGTGTATATGTAATCGCACACAAACTATTTTTAAAAATAAGCAGTAATCAAGACAGTTTGTGATGATGCTAAAAATAAAAGTAATCAATGTCAGAGAGATAGGAAGATTTACTATATTTTATAAAGGTTTTTATTATTCTCTAAAATATACTTTTAATTATTTTCTAAATTTCAAAGTTTGTTTCTTTAGAAAAAATTCAATTAGGAATGCATGTAAATAATTTTTTTTATGTGTGCATAGATAAAGATCTAAAGTCCAAAAACAATTATGTAATATCAAAATTTTTTGAAACTCGAATGTTTGTAACTAGGGGCCTTCCTGTATATCTCAACTTATCTACCAATTTATTCTAATAATTCTGTATATAAATTCACAAAACTTATCTACTAATTTATTCTAATAATTCTGTATATAAATTCACAATATATTTTTATAACAAATTTTTTTTTTTAAATATATTTGAAAAAATCTTTATAATTCAAAACTACGTCATATTTCCATATGCAATATACAGTTAAAACATTAGAATTTATCTACAAGATAATATATATTGAAGCAGTCAATCTTAGCCTAAGATTGACCTTCATGGTTCTATCCACTCACTAATTACTAACCAATATTCAAACCCTATATCCATCCCGCTCCTCTATTTATGTGTATATTTCATGTATATATTTCTGAAAAGCATGCCTCAAAATTATAAATTTTAGCTTTTCACTATTTTTTTTTACTATTAATTTTTTTTCTTCATATTAAAATACATAGTTGTAGCTCAGATGTATATATATATATTACAGGAGCAAACATACTAACAAAATATAAATTTTATAAATATTTTATTATACAGTTGTTTATCAAATTTTTTCTCTTTAAATTATTTTTTTATTAAACTGTATATTTTTGTAAAATCCAAGATGGAAGATGCAACTGTTAATTGCCCAAAAATAATTAAAAGGGGGATATATATTGTTTTAATCTTGAGAAGGAATCTTTTATTAAAGTTTTTACTGAAAATAAAATGGGGAATAAGACTAATGGATCATACTTTTGTTATAAACATTTTTGTCAAATCTATTTCCAATCTGGAAATAGATTTAAATATATTTTGGAACATTATCTAACGATTGCAACTTCAAGAACAATGGATAAAGAAAATGTAAGATTTTGTTAGATCGAAGATTAGAGTTAGAGCTAGAAATAAAAAGTTAAAAGCATTCCACAAATATCTGAGTGAGATATAAAATGGGCTAATTTTGAACACCAAAGGTGAGCTACTATTGAGAGAACTGTGTTGTTAACACAATCCATGCTGCTTTGAAATTTAAAAATGATTATTGAGTAGAAAATCCATCACCTTTCCTGACCTGTGGAGGTTGTCTTCCACTGCCTTACTATCCTGCTGCTGTGTAATAAATTAAAGGTCCAACTTGAGAACTTTAATGCTGATTAGAAACTTGCTGGACCTAAGAACTCACATGGATCCTTGAACTGCTGTGCATGAGCCAGACTTCTTAAAGTGGACTTTAAGAAATGTGTATGGGAAATCAATATTTCATGTCACAACCTAAAAGTAAAGTTAGTCTAACTAATCTCGGATCCTGCTATCAAGATTTCTCCTAATGTCTTGTTTAATTTTATCTCTTTCTAATATGTAAATGTAAATTGCTCTCAAATGATTTTTTTAATCTAATATTATCTCATATTCTCTAACTTTCTTTAACTTTGGTGTGGTCAATTATTTATATCTACTTGATTTTATTTTGTTATTATTAATATGCCAATCTCAAGCAATCTGATGAGCCGAATTTCTCAAAATCTCTCCTTTCGTCTTTTTAATTAAACCTCCATGAATTAAGATTATTAACATCTCCTCAAATCGTAATGTATGATTAATTAAGATGTTTGCCAGATTGTTTTTATGAGTCAACATTTTATGTTAGTTTTTATTACAAAAATTGTTATTTGTTCAACTCCAAATAGAATAAAGTAATTCTACCCAGAGTAAATCCATCATTTAAGCTAATTAATGCTTTGAAATATTTTAAAATGTTATTTATTAATTCTGAAAGGGTAATCTATTAGTTGTTTTCTTCACAAAGGCTAGTTTTTTTTTATATTTTTGTACTATTAAAATATCAAATACTTAAATATCCCAGTACAAAAATCCATGAAGGTGGGATTGAATTATTTTAAACAGCAAAAAAGGAAGGGGGTAAAATCTTAATATATATTTTATTAAATCTTCTCTATACATATATTGCAGTGGCTTATCATATTATTTATATAAGTTATAGCATTAACACAAGGGGTCATTTATTTTAGAGCAGTAATTTCTATTCAATGTCATTATTGACAGATAACTGTACTGCATTTCTGACATTCAGCTTATCTTCATGAAGATATATATGTGCTTCTAATCTGGGGGTTGCAACAAGATCGAACCCATGGATTTCTTCTCATGTTCTGTCCTGCGGATAGTTGAGTTTTCTGGGACCATCCTCATATAAAAGACCTCTGCGCATCGGTGATTCCACGATGCCTGACCCTCACTACGTCTAACCATGTTTCTCTAAGCACTGCCCTAAGAAGGGAGTCTTGGATTTCATTTTCATCCAGAAGCATGACCTTATCTTTGATTTCCACCATTATATTACTACCACCATTATTCATTTATTATTTCTTTTACTTCATGACACAGTTTTGATGTTATAATATTAAAATTGTGCTCTGCTCAAATATATATATATATAAAATGCCGAATATCACTAGTAATTAATAACATTATTTCAGTCTTATTATACAATCCCACCATTGTAATTTATTTTTTCTGTATTTAAGAGTATCTGCCTTGGGGAAAATCAACCGTTCTGTCTTTTAAATGTTAATTAAAGAATTTTTAATAAATATTTTTGCATACAATCAAATATAATTTTTCAAATGTATTTTATTTATTTTCACGGCCGCAATGGTGTGAAAATAGTTTTTCTTATATATGTAATGAATCCCGGAACGCTTTCCAAAATAATATGTTAATCACTGTGTTTCAGAACCATAAACCAAAGTGTTAATAGCAATATTATGTAATCTTTTTAATAAATGATTGGTATCTTAATATCGTACCCACCAAAGATGTGTGTTAATGTATATATACTATTTAGTTAACAAAAGAGCATATGAGGATCGTCAGCGTGAATCCAAATATGTAATTATCTACCATTTCGTAGACCACTCATTCAAGCACACATTAATGTATATAATTAATTCAGTATATTAAACTATTTTTTTTATTGTCTAACTTGTTTAAGTCATTTGAATTTCCTTTTCTCCACTCCCATGTGTACAACCACGTGTCTGCCTATTTTAGTTCAGTTATAATGTAGTTAATATATGAGTCTCATTGTCTTCTTAGCTCTGCTAGTAGGCTGGACTTGAGAATTTATTCTCATGTGCCATCATTATATGTTATTCATTAGGTGTTTGATCTGGGGTTTAGGGAATGGGTTTGAATTCAGGTTAGTCCTTGACCTAAATCTCAGGCTTGACTGGGTTTGAAGTACATTTTTTGAGTTCCACCTCATGTTAGATGGATCAACATGTTTTGACTGGTACAATATCTTGCATGCATGGTGCACAGTGGCTTTTATACTATATAAAGATTGCTACATCTGAAATTTGTTTCTACTTGTTGACAAAACATTGTGAAGGAAGAAATGATTAAAGAATATAGATTGGTATATTCAGTTTTTGTTTCTCATTCTATTTGATAGTTTTAATTCATTTTTTATAGATCAACCCCAGAAAGTTTTTGTTAAAACTATTTAATTGCTGCTTTCAAAATCATGAATTAAGGAGAGCTGTCTATTAGGCAAATAAAAAAAATAAATATGTTGATTAAGCATATTAATTTATATGTATTTATTAAATCCAATGTTTTTTTTAAAATAAATCCTAGATATGATATGGAATAAAATATCTTTATCTAACAACAAAATAATATATGACAATAGGTGTAATATAATCATAACATATAAAAGCTCTTTTCGGCAATTTTTAAATTTTTGCCCTTTTCAATGTGTCTTGGTTAACTACCAAAATGATGTGATGTGATGTACTGTGACTTCTCCTTAAACGGAGTCAGGAATCGCTCAGCAACTATGCCCAAAGAAACCTGTTAGCCACTTTACCTTCCCCTTCCATTCCCCACTCTAAGTTTTCCCATAATCTGCTCCATCCCATTTCCACAACATATCTTTGTCAACTCTATGGCCTTTATATCTAAATCCCCCTTATTTTTTCCCAAACCCAGCATAAAATCCAATAACCCACTTTCTGTATAATCACTTTGTTCATATTTATTCTTCCATAACTTCATTATTTGTACCCTTTCTGCTTTCAAGTATTTACATTCAATCAACAGATGTCTAATATTTTCTATGCCTTCCTTACACAATTTACAGACTAAATCACCCATATTTTTCCATTTTCATATTTATTCTCTTGTTGCTAAAGATCCCGTTTGAGCCTTAAACAATAAACTACTTTCCTTGCTATTATCATAAATTAACTCGCACCCAATGTTCCATTTACTTTTATATATATTTAAACTATTTTTACTCTCCATACTAGTTCTCCAACTCTCTATTCTTTATTAATGCATTTATTCTTTTATTCCATTCCTTACCACTATAACACTCAACAATCCTAACACAATCATCCCACCTTTTATACAAGTATACTGATATAAATTCTTTATCCAAATCTTTTGCATACCACATAACCTTTCTCACCCATCTTGTTACCTGCCCTTTACTCAGAACCCAATTAAATATTATTTTGGCTATTCTTTTATTATCCATAAACTGCAACCTACCAAACATTTTCATTTTACTTTTTGCACCTCTCAAATAAAAACTTGACCATCCCATTTCTCCTTGAATTGCATCCTTTGCTATTCACACCTCTGCATCTAATGCATGTCTTCCTACTTCCCTTTGTACTTTTTCTAAATAATCTAATACCCCTTTACTAACATGTAACGCATCATTACCATATGTTAACCCTCCTACTGCAACTCCCTTCCATACAAATCTAGCTACATTATATTTATTATATGAAAACGCTGTTAATTTCTTTACCAAACCCTTTCTTTTCTTTATTTCATTTACCAATTTTTCTCACATTTATCCAAGCAATGATTCCCAAATAACTATATCTCTCCACCAGACTTAACTTTATATCCTCCAATAAAAATTGTACATCTTCTCTTTCCCCAGTATTAACCATCATTATATTTGATTTTCCTTTACTAAATTTAATCCCCATCTCTTTATTCACACTTGCACATGTCATCAGCATAGGTTCCATATCTTCTCTTCTTTCTGCACACACACACACAAAAAGACATAACAAAGTATATACTCTTTTACCACCTATTAATGGTATCTCTAATCCTCTTCCTAGTCTTTTTATTGGTTCTCCATTTAACTCAAATACAACAAAAACAAAATATGTGACATAGGGCATTTTTGCCTTAGTCCCACTCCATTTTTAACTTTAACTAATTCTATATCCCCTTATTAATAAGTATAGTAATTAGTTTCATATAATTTCTTAATAATATTTACTAAAGCTTCATCCATTTCCAAATTTACTAAACTTACCCATAATCTATTTCTATTTACTCTATCATATGCCTTCTCTATATCTATAAAACTTGTATATAATGATCTACCTGAATTCCTACTCATATCCATAAATTGTATAACTATAAATGAACTATCTCCTATATGCCTATCTGACTTAAAACCTCCTTGCATTTCCACCACTACATTATTCTCTTCCATCCATTTTGCAACTCTTCCAGCTACCATATATGAGAAAACTTTATATAAAACTGATGTTACCACTATCAGTCTATAATTGCATACATAGTTACATCTACTGGCTCTATATAAAATTAACACAAGCCTATAATTTATGCTTTAATATCTTTATAATAACACATATTATATAACCCTCCATTCATTTTTCATTATCCAATTACTAGTTAAATTAATTGACATTTTATAAATGTTCATACAATTATTTCTGTTATAATTAATGTTTAATATCTTCCTTCTATTAATTTCTTTAATATAATTTAATGGACTTATATTCTTAACACAATTTCTTTTATTAATAGCATTATTATGTTCTTTAGCCTTTTCTTCTAATTGTTTTGCCGTATATCCATAATAAACCATACTGCAAACCTCACAAGTAATTTTATATACTATATCCTTTTTATATTTTATATCATCTTTTATTTTATAATTCCCTACTAATATATCAGGATTTTTATCATCATCAAATGTGTGTATAAATTATATATATATAATGCTGTGATGATTTTTTTTTCTGTTTATGATTATAAAATTAAATTTTAAAAATGTTATCAAATAAATTATGAATATTGTTAAAACAATAAAATTAGCAATCATGAAAAATGATTTTGTTTAGATATATAAGTTGATAGATTACAGTCATCTAAATAAATGGTATCCAGCCTTTATATATAAAATACCAATATTTTTCTTACATTTTTTAATAATCTAATGAATAAATAAGAAATAAGTAATAAGCTTTTATTAGTTTAATCATGGATAAAATAAACTTTTGAAAATAAGTAAATATTTGAATACATTTATATGTTTGTTATTATTTGTTATTGTATCTTTTGCATTTTATCATGGATCCAGTTTCATCTCAAGAAGACTAAAGAAAAAATCTTATATTCTTTTACTATTTATTTTTGTTGGTATCTTTATGTTTTAAAAACAGTATTGTTAAAATTTTTCTATCAGCAGTATTTTTTTTTAATTTGATTTCTCTTTTTTAGATATAATACTCAACTTTATAGTGTACCGGTCAACCGCTTATTCCGTTAATATGAGCATGCGCACAAATTGAACATGATAAGAACTATGGCGACATGCAGGAATAAGGAGAAATTTAAATACTTTACCATAATATTATTATGAACACAGAAGATACTTATAAAAGGATTGATTCTTACATATCTTTGGGGAATGACTATTAACCAACCCCTCACGCCACTCCCAGAAGAAAAACTAATTCTCCTCCTGAAAAAATATGCAAGTTCAATTATTATTGGGCATATATCAATATAAATAATTATTCAAACAAAATTAATAAACAAGTATCCTCGTGATAAATAAAGATTTAAGACCCGGTAAGATGTTATCCCATTTGCTAGCTCAACGCACTCTATTCTCAGTTAAAAGAATGGGGATCGGAAAACTCGCACAATTAATAATATAATTAGAGACAGTAAATGTCAAAGAGAATAAAAATATATGGCAGTAATCATTTTAGAATTATAATATAAATCTTTTATTAGCCCATTATCCCATACCATTTATAATATGAATACAAAATTAACATTTCCAGATTGATTAAATATACAAACGAATATTACACCACTCTACATAAATCATTTTAATAAGACAAAACTATAATCATAAAAAAATGCTTGTCAAAGCAATCATTAAACTAAATAAAGGAAAATTTATTTCATAATAAAAAAAATTGATTAAATAACTAATACGTGAGATAGTGATCTGTGGATTATAAACTCATACACGTGCATTAAGCAAATAAGGAAAAATCAACAAGTTACATAAATGTGTGTTTATGTACATATGTACATGAGATATATGTTTACGAAATGGTATTAAATTTAAAATAAAATAAACACAAAAAAATAGTGTACCCGATAAAGTCTCTAAGCTTCACCCTTCTATGGGTTTTGAGTGGGCTGTACATCTACTGCGGCAAGGGCTGGACTTGACTGCGGTACAAGTCATAGAATTGATCATGATCACTTTGGTGGTTGACACTCGGCATTTACATTCTGTTGGGACGGCAGGAGCGGAGCTGGACAGACGCGCTGAAGTGGGCTTCTACCCCATAATCATTCTATGTACAGGAAAGTGTTTGATTTGCATCTTTAGGCTGGACAACGGATATTACACACTTTCCTTGTTTTACGAATTCTAGATTTATTACCGGCTTCAGTGGCATTTTGCAATTAAACTTCCATCGGCATCAACTGAGTCTATGGTGGAATAATCAGCTTTCCAATAGTTGGCTAGATAACTGACGTTACTCTACACCACTTACTTGTCCGATGTGTAAATCGTCGACTACTGACCGGGTTAACTGCTCGAATGATTATATTGAATGACTGCATGAATTAGTGTCCGTTGGTTTAGAATGACTGAATAAATATTTAATTAGAGTAAATGCCACAGATAGAGTGAATTAGAATCAGCATGCTTGCTCAAAAGGTTGCAAGACTTCACGTGGTTCCATTAACAGCATTAGCTTAACAATAATATTAGACTTGGGCTCCTAATAAGATTTTCCTTTGAAAAACAAAAGCGAACTGCCTTCTCGCAACTTCAGAACAGAACTATATCTCTTAATACCCCCTCAATTCAGGTATCTTCTCCAAGAAAGAAAAATCAATTAGTTAAATCTTTTTTTTTTGTTTTTCTAATTGGTTTAGATGATTCATGAAACATTCCAATGCAATCGCCTAAGTGCTTTAAGAATTTTATTTCCAATTAATATTTTTTTTATATCTCCATTTAGATTACAATATCGCTAATGAAAATTTTAATGAATGATAACATGTTTTTCATTTTTTCTTTTAGTAATTACATTATCACAATCGAATTTTAAAAAAATATATATTTCACTTTAATTGGACATTCCTCTCTACCAGCATTATTGCAAGTTTAATCAAGCTTGTTTTGTCCAATTGAAATTATTTTAGAATGGACAAGAAATCAGAATGTCTTTAGGCTTTTCTTAAATTTAAGACAATGACCCCCCTCTCTTGCTCAAATACAACTGAAGAGAAAAACAACCATTAAAATTTTGATTTTAAAATTATTTTAAACCTATTTGCAAATAGTAATATTTCAAATTTCCCTTTTTACATTGGTTGTAAACACTCAAAAAATATATAGATATATAGAATCACAATTTGTTAAATAAATGCCCTTTCTTTAACAAATAAAAATATTTAAAATTATAAATACATTTTGGCGTTTCTTTTTCTTTTAAAAAAAAAATAAAAAAACAAAAACCAAAATTACAAATACATATTTCTAAGCCTTCAAATATTGGCTTTAATCATATATGTGTGTGAGTTTATGTTATAGCCACAGTTCTCTCTCTTAATTTATAACAAGTTTGATTATATAAATCGTATACCCCCCCTCCCTTTAATGGCTTTTTACATATTTTCGGCCATTAATTTATTTAACATATTGTGCTTGACCACATCAAACGTGCCTGGCACCATATGAATTTAAAATATTTTTTAAAAAACAAACCCACTAGTTTTTAATTCATACTGAAAGTTCACATTTATAAATACTTTAAATATTTATGTTATATTTATTAATGTTAATTTCTGTACTTTATATATATACATATGTGTTTGTTTACTATACAATATATTGTTATTTTGATGTCTTAATATATTTCTATGTAATTTTTAAACTTGTAATTTGTTTTATAAAAGTATATATGGTAACAGGACTTACATAGAACACAATAACATAGTGTGTGTGCAAATATATATATATATATAAAGTAAAGGAAAAGTAGAAATAAACACAGGCAAAAAATTTTGTAGATATTTTCTCCATGTCACTGGGAATAATAACAAGTATAAAGGATTAAATAATGCTGAATTTAAAATAGAATTTTATTATAAATTAAACTTTTAAAAAGGTCTAAATAAATATTAATATTGTATTAGTATTCTGATTTTGAACTTAAAAACAAGCATAGTTTTTTTTCCATTAATACTTGTAAACAATTTTCTATCTAAGTAAAAAGATGTATATCACACTTTGGTAAAAATTTCAAACTTGTTTCCAAAAGGGATTAGAGAGATTTAAAAAAACAGTTTTTAAATTTAGTATTTTTATTACCTCATCAAGACTATAAAAGAGTTGGATAAAGGGATTATTTTAGTTTTTGGTAGTAATTTTTTTGAAGGGAGTCTGGTTTTTAGTTTTTTGGTTTTAATATTTCTGAGGAGCAGTTGGCTAAATCTAGCTGCAGAGTTGGAGAGTTGGACAGAGCTTCCATGGAGATCTAAGGGAGGACTAGCTCAGCAGTTGCCATATAATTTACTATGAAGTTTTGATTCATCTGAAGCCAGGTTCTAATTCTAATGGATCAATTAGCCTTAAATGTGGACAAGATAGCTTGCTACCCTGAAACCCAGCAAGCCTTAGACAGAAGGGAGCTTATGGCATGCCAACAAATTACCTGAATTATATATCTCTTGATGATGACAATCCTGGACTATACTTTCCTGATGGACCAAAAACTAAGCTTATCAAGAGAACACCAGCTTGCTGAAGAAGTAATTATACATATGCTGCTGTTTATCTATACATGCAAGGAACTACAGATAAACACATCACATAGCATGTATTTAATGTGAGTTGTTTTGATATTCCTTCAAAAGACATTTAAAAATATAACTTTAAATGCAAGCAATAATTTTACTTGAATTAAAAATTTAAAAGTGACATTATAGAACAATATTATGTTGAATCATTTTAAAAAAACCTTACAATTAAAAGTCAACCTGTGATCATGCTAGTATAGAACAATATTATTTTAAAATTTATATTTTAAAAGAAAAAAAAAAAACAGATTTCAAAAATTTTATTAGATTGGAAAATTTTAAAGAAAGGAAAGAAGTTTTTGGAATATTAAAGATATTTATAAAAAAGAAACTTTTATTATGGCCCATCAAAATGATTTATATTTTTTTTATACTTTCAATATTAAATTAATTATGAAAATATAATATTATTGTGATAAATTAATATATATATATATCAATGCGCACATACATTCCTTTGTGCATAACATATATGTTAAAGCAAGACTTAATATTGTAAAATTAACAATTTTATTTTGACAATAATGAAATATATGATGTGGATGTTAGTGTGTGCCTGCAATTCAATGTGCACACACATGTATATCAAATATGTTATTGAATATGTATAAAACTGAATTTTATTTATAGATTATGACAATTCAAATATTATATATTAAATAATAAATTACATAGCACATCGGTGCAGTGATATGTACAACTTGGTGTGAAGTATTTTTATCATTTATCTTAAAATGATAATCATTATAGTAAAATGCACATCTGTGTGCCTATATGGAACATATATGTAAATCAATGTAATAATTTGAATTTTGTATATTAATCATGCAAACCACAAATGTGATAGTTTTATTTATAGTACTCAAAATAAGAAGGCTCAATTGATATGTGTATAGCCTTATTGTAAAGGTCTTAATTTCAATTTATTTTTTGTTATTGATATTAATTAACTTGTATGTTATTGTTAAAATTATTCCAGTGTCTTATTTCTCAAGTTTAGAATATTGTATATTCCACATCATCTCTAGGTCACAATACATTAATAGAGATTCGAGCATAATGATCTAATATATAAAAGGGGATATATATTTAGTGCAGGGGCATTTAGCTGACAAGGGTCCTGTTTTGGTGTGAAGAATATATTCTTCAAATTCCATGTACTACATTTTATTTTAGTTTAATCTTTATTAGAATTTAAATATATAGTTGACCAGTACATTAATGGTACTAAGTGGTCAAAACATTGATGATGATCAGCATGTTTTAATATCCCAGCATTATTGTTTTTATGATTATATATTCTATGGATGAGCACTTAAGATGGTGCATCCAAATTATGTTTAAATAATTGCCCCAAGCTGGCAAAGTGTCAATAGTTAGCATGGTCTACAGGAGACCCTTTTCAAATCCAGTCACAAGATTGACTGTTGATTTATTTTGATGATGATATTCCCATCAATATTATTGATGGATGATTTTCACTTACTTATAATGCTGGTATAGTTGCTCTAAGGAGTTAACTGGGATGATCACATGCTCTCTTGTAATATATAAAATTTCTTACATATTTTTTCTGATGTTAAACATTACTTTAATAATAATATTTGAACTTCAATATCTTACTTTAAATTTCATTGTTTGAAATATTTCATTTAACTGTATTTGTGAACTTGGGGTGTTTCCCCAGGTGCGATCACGCGATATCCCACCCATTATAATATAATTGTTCAAAATCTATATATTTGGGATTGAAACATATATAGCAAATGCCATGTATAGTGATTTATTTATTTTAAAAATAATTAGGATGTATAAGGTATACTGCAGTTGGCATGTTTTTGGATAGTAGGATTTATTTTTTATTATTCTTTAAAATACATAATGCTTTTATTGTAGAATCAATTTGTATAATGATTCCTATCAAAAAATCAAGTTAACATTTATGGATTAAAATTACTTTCTCATAATGGTGTTATTTATTATACTGATTAATAACAATATTTTATGATATCAAGAATATATATTATAAGAGTTTCTTAGTAGAATCAACGTGATATTTTGTTGTTTTAAAAAAACGTATGACCAAGTTATTATTGCAGTGCTGTTCACTTTATCATTTTTCTATTTCTGATTTCATCATAAAGTTGATACTGTGAGTATACATATAACTATAGTCATATTTTCCGAAGTGTTAATTATAATGAAGGTTGAAAGATAGGTATACATATAGGACATTAGGATAAATTATGTTAATAGGTAGCAATCAATGACAAACTAACTTTTATGATATTCAACTACTCTTACTCCATTCTAGTATTGTAATACCAAGTTACTCATTTCTTTTAGTTAGAGAATTTAACATACACACATGTATATATAACTGATGATGGTTTTAAAACTTTTTTTTTTTACAATGAAAAAAAAAGTCATAAGAAGTATATGAATTTGTCAAAAAAAAAGTGTATAAATCTGAAAGAAGAAATTAACTTCTGGAAGGGGATAGAATATGGGAGAAAAATCCTGCATGCATGTAACCATCCAGATATTTGTTCAAATTATCCTTTGCCCTATGTGATTTAATGCAATGGTAGAATGTCAGATTTTGTAGTTTAAAGTTCTTGGATTGATTCAAATTTCTGGTATTTTTGTTGCTCAGACTTCTCCAGCAATAAAACTATTCATTTATTTATTTTTTAAAATACTCTATAAACACAACTCAGATTGCAGTTACTATTAAATGGACCAGAATTGTCTTACAGATTTCTGCTAACAAGATATTTACTTTATTTATATGTGTTTTTAAAGTTCTTTACAGAAATTGTATATTTTAGAGCAGTGGTCTTCAACCTTTTCACACCGGACCGGTAAAAATAAGGATAAGGTTCCGAGGACCAGCAAAATAAGGATAAGATTTCCAGACCGGCAGAAGTCTATAGATAAATTTTCTTAAAGATAAGCATAATTGTTATAACTGATCAAAACAACAATGTTAAATATTGAAACAGTAAGATTCGTATTCGAATCTTAAGTTTCACCTTTTTCTGTCGTCTCTCACTGACCGGTCTATCCCGCCCAAACTTAAACTTTTTGGTATCGAATTGTGTGTGTAGCAATATTAAAAATGTATAAATATATGTAGAATTCAGCATAAACACGCACACATTTCAATCTCAAATTAAAGGCAATAAATAGGGATAAAATAATATAATTTAGATTTCTTTTAGTTATATAATTTTGTATAATTTTAATCATTTATTTTGGATTATAAAGTTCGTATTTATTGCTTTGTTTAAATTTCGTTTAATAATAATTCTAAAAAAATCTGATGTAATATTTAATTAAAAGTTAAAATAATCTTATGTTTCCTTTTTGTCTTTGAAATTTAAAAGCATCGGTCAGTGATAGATAATAGATTAATTAAAGAAAAATTCCCCATAATGTAATTAGTAAATGTAAAATGTAAACAATAGAACGGCAGCTTTTTTTAATTAAAAACCAACAAAATGCATTGATTATCCTCAGGGCAGATTAAGTAGAACCTAAAAATACCTTAACAAAAATGTGAGAGATCAAGATAAGAAAAGAGGCCATCTTAGACTTGCTGGAGACATTCACTTAAACTTTAGCTTTGCTCTCGATCACTGAGAGTCTCCAAAAATATAAAAATAATTTGTTCCTGCCAAGGTATGACCGAGTAAAGCACCTAGATTATTCTCCATCGGGAGATGGCCTATCGGATGCCGAACTTTCCATTGCCCGTCATAAATTCACCATGAAGATCTGCTGCCTGAAATAAATGAGAAAGCTGCTGCTGCTGTGAAAGTAAATGAAATATCTAAATACAAGAAAGAATTGCCACTCGTGAACTTTTTGCTGCTAAACTAATGGAATCAGAAAACTTCTTATAAAACAGGTACCTGTCTGTGTTCAAACTTTAGAGTACTCTAATAACATGCTATAGCTCTTCTTCATATTACTTATCTAAATTGTAAAATGTAAAAACTACCATTTGTATAACTAAATTGAATAATTAACTTAATGTGTAAATTTCTCTAATAATCTAGCTTACCTCATTCTATCTTTCTTGGGTGCGTATTTCTAAAATCTACATTTTATCTATATTTATTATTTAATTATTGCATGCTCATAATTGTCTCTATTTTCAAAGTTTAAATCTATGATCGCTTGAAACAATGAATGCGTGTCAAATTTTCATTAATATTTACTTTCATAAATAACTTAACTTTCATATAAATCAACATGCATTCAATGCATCATTTATTGTAATGCAGGGGTCTACTACTTCGTAAATGGCTGACATATTAGTTATAATAATTCCCAATTTATATGTGTTTTGTATTTCTTAAATCATCATGAATAATTCCAGAAAATTACATTTCTTTGAGAGTCACCAACGTTCTTTAGTAAATGTTGAAAATGTAGGGCCAAATTAGAAATCTATTTCAATCTTATCATAATCGTTTATACTTATACATGTGTTACGTTTTAAAGACGCGATGATCTATTCCGCCATAAATATTCCGGATTCTTCAGGGTTGAAATTAATCCCAGTCGTCCTACACAAGCGGACATAATAAATGCTCCCGTAGGATTTGACCCATCATGCAGCCAGCCGGCAAAACTGCGACATGGACCGCTTGTCCCTTGTTATGCTTATGTGACACCTTACTTCATCCGGCCGAGGCAGAGACCAGCCCGACAGTCTTATAAACTCATTCACGGCATTGCAGTTTCGATATACTGCCATTCCATATCACCTTTCTAAAGCGTACCACGTGTTCCTTTACTTAGTTTTATTATTCTATATATCACTCCGCCTCTGCATTATCTTCATAATTCACCCTCAAATAAATGTTTGCCCTTAGTCATAAAATAAATATTTTAATTAAATAAATATATGTCCGCCGCTACTCTTAAATCATACTTTAGACTCTTGCATTGCAAAGGTATAAATCCCTCCAGGCATACATTAGAAATACTTACTCGAGAATTTTAGGTAGCTAGATTACGCCTTCAAATAAGTGAAATCCTTTTGTAAACATTACAGTATCGGAAATACCGTTACTGAGTCCTCAAGATAAAATAATGTCTAAACAAATAAATGTATTCCTTTTGTAAACATTATAGTATCGGAAATACCGCTACTGAAATCCTCAATATAAAATAATGTCTAAATAAATAAATGTATTCTTTAAAATATAATCATGTCGCAAATTCCGCTACTGAAGCTTTGAATCCCTAAAATATTATTAGTAAATGATTTTATTAAAATGTATTAATAAATAATTTTAAACTATACGTCTGCAATTACGTTTCATTTATTCGATACCCATTCTATATAATATTTCCTCAATTATGTAAATATGAATGGGTTTCATTAATATTAGTTTGTTATTGGCTAACTCGAGAATAAAATCATGAATCTCTTGCATATCCCTGACCACCGTGCCTAAGGAAATATTTACTCATGTCGCATCAGATGCATTGTTTCATGGATTGTATTGTGGAACCGATAAACTATGTTCGAACTCAGTAACACAGGTGGCGTCGCTACCTCGATGGTGCTGCTGTTCTGTGTGGTGGTCGAATTCTGCACTATGTTTATGAGTCACACGTTTTCTGACTGTTACAATATATAAGATAAAGTTTTATATATATATGGAGTTTATATAATAAAAAGCTTTTTTTTTTTAAATTTTTTTAGAAAAGTAATAAAAAATTTAATTCTACCTCCCCCCCCCCCATAAACATCTGTGATAACTAGAAAAACAAATTAATTTATGAATGATTGATTAGTCGTTCTGTTTACTTTTTTTTTAATTGGGTAAAAATGAGATGAAAAAATAAATAAAAATTGGCTATATTAATTAAAAGTTCATTTCAACAAAAATTTTATTAACAATAAATAGTGATTACATACTAATAAAGGATAGATAAATGAATAAATTGTACAATAATATGATTGTATAATGTTCTATTTGTTATCTGGCTAGATTTTGTTATGAGAGTACAATTGTTATACTCTTATGTGGTTAGGTATAGTGATGAGATTCTAAGAACTTGATTAATGGAATAAGCATTTTTTATATAAACATGAATATTTTCTTTTAGAATTTCCTATTCTGTAATGCTGGGTAGGTGGGAGTTGATAATCAGGAAAAGGAAAGAGCAGTTAAAGACCAGGTGTCATCAAAGACTTTACTGGAGGCCAGGAGCTGGTCACGTTTCTTGATTTTTTTGAGCGTTTGATAAAACAATGGTATGATTTGTGGCGGGGGTAATTCCATGAGAGTTTTGCATCTCACTATCCATATGGAATAAAGGACAAAGGTAGAAAGCCTTATTATTGAAAAAAACCCATTATGAATGGCATTTTCAAGTGAGAAAATCATATCAGGTCTTATGTTGGAATTGATTATAATTATATCTTTCAGTGTTTTAAGTCTTGGGCACCGGTGTATAATATGGTCTATGGTTTCATCTTCACGAGCACACAGACCACTTATAGGGTCAATGCTGGTAAAACCTCTTCAGTGATAAAGGAACCAATTCGTGGGAAGCGCATTAAGATTTATTTTAATGATGAAGTCAAGGAATTTGGGTTCCAGACTCCATCTTTTAAAGTGTGAAATGAGTCTTTGGTTGATTACTTTTAGGCTGGTTTTTATGGGTTGTTGATTATAGTTGATTATATTGTATGCTTCCCATAAGGTGATTTTTTTGTTAAGGTTAAAGGGCATTATTGGGTTATAAAGTTGCAGGTGGTCTATTAGGGAGGCTATCCATGAACTGGCAGAAGGCGAAGGACGATCTGTCAGTGTAATTTTTTTAATAATGTTGGAGTATCCACAGGAGATGATCAGATTATGTAGAGTTGTGGGTTTTCTGTAAAATTATTGCTTGTATTGAGTGGAATGACAGTCCATTGAACTTGCGTGGTCGTTGGATGCCTCGCAAGCTAATAGCAACTGTCCTTCCTCTCCAAAGAAGTTTGGTACATAATCGGTTGATTTTATTTTGAAACTACGAATGGAAGGTAATATGAGATTTTTGGCATTATGATCATGTTGAGGAGGCCAACCTTTCCTTATAATGAAAGGTATACTCTAGAGAGTGACGTGGTGATGGCTTCAGTTGAATGGAGGATTGCATCTTGAATCTCTCTTGCCATTGCAGTTGGTGTTTTGAAGATTGGGAAACCTAGGTATCTTTGGGGTTTTGCAGAAAAGGGAGAGTTAATTTGTTTACCAGACATAATCTTCCAGATGGAAGATTTGTTAAAGTTTATTTGTAGGCCAAGTTTTGCTGTATTTCTGTTTAAGATGTTCATGAGATGGGGAAGGTATTTAATGGTGGGAAGAACAACCATGATGTCATCTATATATGCAAATATATTGAAGTTTTTATTGAGAGAGGGAAGGAAAATTCCAGGGAGGTTTTTTTCTATATCCATCAGAAGAGGGTTGATGTATGCTGTGTAGAAAAGGGCACTGAGTGGAGATCCTTGAGGGATCGACTTGTATGGCTTGAAGCCTGGTGTGATCTTGCCATCAAGAGAGAGAAAAATCTCTCTGTTGTTGAGCAGATTGCTGATCATCTGAACAATCCCGGCTGGAATGTCGCATTCCAACAGAATATCCAGGAGGATATTTATCTGGACTGAATCAAATGCTGCCGCAACATCCAGCTGGACAGCAATAGGTTTTGATTTACGATGTCCTCTGATGTAATTGAATAGTGTAGTTACATTGGACATAGCATGCGAGGTTGATGATCCCTTTTTTCCGTATTGGTTTGACAAGATATGGCTAAGGATTTGAGTTTGGATTTGATCTTTAATGACTGACTCAATTATCTTGATAAGCAATGGGGTCATGGAAATTGGCCGGATATTGTTAATGTCGTTTAGTGGTTTTGCTTTTTTAATAAAAGGCACGAGTGCCACTGGGTAAAGATCTGTTATGTTTCTGTTGCCGGAGGCTAGGTGATCAATCATTTTTTTAATAATTGGCACAGTGAATTGACTGAGGTGTTTGAGAAGGAAATTTGGGATGCCATGAAGGCCAGGATGAACGCCGTCAGGGAGAGATGTTATCTTCTTTTTGATTTGGATTTCTGTGATGCCATTTTCGCCGGGGTCACCAGCATCCAACCAGCTGTTTATAGGAGGAGCTCCATCTTTTTGCATTAATTGGCAGAATTGTTTGCTGATGTGCTGCATCATTGGAAAACCAACGAGATTGGTTTCATTAGAATTAATGGATAAGGGAGTGATTTGTTTTCTATTGTACCCCAGTGCCCATCTAAGGTAGTCTCTCATCCAGCAGTGTTGTTGTGCTAAGAAACATTTGGCTCTTCTGATGGATATATATTCTGCAAGGGACTTTTGCTTGATTTTGTAGAGATTTTTAAGGAAGATGATTTTTTCTGTATTTGTGAAATTTTGCTGTAAAGCTTGAAGTTGTATATTAATGTCTGTTAGATCATTTAGAAGGCCATTAGGTCCTTTGATTTTCCTGGCGTGGTGATTTAATATGGATTGTAGTATTCCGATGAAGGAAAACCAGCCCTCCTCAGCAGGAAGGGAAAGGATGTTTATTTTCTGGAAAAGGATGTATGCCTCAGATACTATCGCTTCAGTCATATTTGATTGGGTGATCATGCGCATGGTTTTACCAGGTCCATCAATAGGTGCAGGGATTGAAATAGGTGTAAGTTGTAAGATTAGAGCCATATGATCAGAGAAAGCAACAGGGGCCAAGGCTGCATCAAGGTTGAAATGGAGGTCTGGGGTGTAGTAAACCAAATCAATCAGGGACTTTTTAGTTTTAGTATAGAAAGAGTAGGCTTTGGGAGGGAAGAAGCCCTCTCCACACATTAATCTGCGATTTATTAGATGCAAAAATCTCTTGTTGAAGTCATTGTATGTGGTGTTAAAGTCTCCCAGAAGTAGGGGAGGCTCTGTTAGCGTTGATGGCATTTAGGATGTGGATTATTTTTAGATATTGAGAGGTGTCTTTGGCTGTATATATATAAGCTATGATGATCGGATAACCCCAATAGTCTATTTCTATGATAATAATATTGGCATCTAGGAATAGAATGCTAAAACTGTTTGGTGGTGTTGACTTGCTGAGCAGAATACCGACTCCACCTGAAGCAGAATGGCCTATGGAAAATCTAGTAAATCCGAGAGTTGAGAGAAGAGATAGTATTTTATGATCGGTCTTATGGTGATATTTAGTTTCACCCATAAGAAGTATATGAGAGGAGCAGAGCGAGAGCCAGTTTTTAATAGCTAGAACTCTATCAATTGAGTTGATGCCGCGAATGTTAATGCCAGCAATTTTGCAGAACATGATAGATTAATCCAAACCGTCCTCAGCAAAGTGTACCAAGTCAATGTGGGACATCTCCATGTTAATGAGGTCTGATGTTGTTTGGCAATCAGAGTCTTGTGATTGAATTTGTGGATGGATTGGTGATATAGTTGTTGGTTGAGGAAACGCATCCATGAAGTCTTCAGTGTCTGATGAAGTAGTGTAATCTGTCTGAGATTCGTCAGAAGGATCAATGGTATCAATGGTTGTAGGATCCATGGTTTTCCTCTTTTTTTCTATGGATTTGCGAGGCTTTGTGCTTGATATATCTGAAATTTGTTTGTTAGAGGGTGGAGGTGAGTAATGTATCAGATGGGCGCTATCATCATCAGAGCTTGATTTATCTGAACGAATTGATTTTCTTTTAATTTTCTTATTTGTATTTTGGGTATTTGTTGTGTCGGTTTTTTGAGGTTTTGAAGTTTAATAGTGTTTTTTTTATTTTCCTGTTCTTTTGATAAAAGTGTTTTTTTATTGTTATAGGAATTTGTTTTAAATTTTAGACCTGAGTCATTTTTGGTTTGCTGTAACTGTTGAACAACATTAACTATGCTGACTTTCGGGTTGTGTGTTTGACAAGTCTTTTCATCTGGATGGTTAATTATTGCAGGAGTTGAAGAATTGAGGACAGTTTGTGGATCACTTTGTTTAGGTTTACTGGACTTAACTGACCCACAAGAAGATGTATCAATGGTTTTAGACTAGGCGGGAGTTGTTATGGATGGATTGTTTTGAAATTTTTTGAGTTCTTCATCGCCTGTATTTTCCTTGCTCTCGTCAGGTGGTTTGGTCATATTGCCTTTTTTTGTATCAAGAGTTTGGCCTAGTATTGTTTCTCGGGGATTAGTATAATATGTATCGTATGTAAGATCTTTAGTCTTATCGGTTTGGTCATATTGCCTTCTTTTGTATCAAGAGTTTGGCCTAGTAGTGTTTCTCGGGGATTAGTATAATATGTATCGTATGTAAGATCTTTAGTCTTATCAGTTTGAGTGATTGGTTTAGGTGCAGTATATGTAATTGCTTGGATCTCTGATTCACTACTATTAGTGTAGAGGTTGTCATTTGTTCTTTCTTGAATATTTTCATTTTGAAAGATAGGTTTGGATGTGAAAGGGTTTGTTGGAGGATTTATTTGAATCAGGTTGTCTGGGTTTATGAGGTTGCTGATTGAATTAGGCCCATGTGGTGATTGTCTATTTAAGGATGTGAAAGTCGTGTTAGTAGGTCTACCAGGACATCTGTGAACTTTATTCTTTTTAATACCACAGTGTGTACATATTCTTGCTGCACAATCTTTAATGAGGTGTGTTCTTTGAAGGCAGAAGAAACATTGTGGATGTACTCCCCTGAAAGTCAAAACCATAGGAGAGCCTCTTGCAGTAATAATAGTGGGTATGTCAGTGGGTATAATGTTTTTCTTCAATGTAAGTGTGAAGATAACTGTATTGGACAGGATTTGATCTTCGCAGTGAGGGTTTAATAGATGTTTAAATTTGCTAACTGAACCATAATTAATAAGGATGTCTTGTAGTTCTTGTTCTTTCAAGTGGGCAAGGCAGTTTTGGATTCTGCCGGATAGTGTAACAGGATGGTTCATATCTATGGAGCATAGTATAAAATTTCCTAAAGATCTGTATTTATTTTTAAAGTTCATACGGTCCGCCCATGTTTTAAACTCAACGATAACATAGCGATCATTGGGATGATTAAGAATCATATGAATGCCTCTGCCTAATTGTTTTTGATTGATTAGACTGTATAGCTGTTCTAGAGGGAACTTATATAGAGCACATTGTTGATTTGTTATGGCTAAGATTAACGACTTATCGCTGTAGTAGTTAGTAAACGATTTATATAGGCTATTGGGAATCGTTTTGTTGAACTCATTATTTATTTTTAGGAACATGTCATCATTAAGATCGTTTATATTAAATGAGACATTTTCCAAAGTGTTTGATTCTTGTTCTATGTCTAGTTCTGAGATATTCAAATATAGTTCATTGAAATTATCGGCCTTAATATTTTCGGAGATGCTCTCAGAATTTTTAGACCTTACGATATTTGCGTACGTAGAGGAATTTTTCAATATTGGTATTGAAGAAATTGGATTAGATTGTACGTTGGCTGAAGTAGCAATGGATTGTTCTGCGCTATAATCTTTGTTTGTTCTGGAATGTGATTTATCGGTTTTAAAATTTATTTCTTCTTTTTGATTTTTAAATTTACTGTTGACAAATTGTAATGTGACAGCACTGGTTTTGTCGACCTCTGGTGGAAAAGTTTTTACTTTAAAAAATTCGCCGAAATCATCTTGTCGGTAATTTTGTCTATTATTTTCAGATATGGTTTCCAGGGTATTATTGGGCAAAGGAAATTGCTCATTAGAGTCTTCTGAGGGTGCGTAAAGTCTTCGGAGAGGTGATGATTGGTTTTTGCTTGAATTTTTAAGAATTTCAATAGTTTCGCTTGATGAGATATTAATGCTATTACTTATATTAGGGGTAAGTTGAATATTTTCTAAACTTTTGTTGATATTTGTGATGCTGTTTTCTTTTGAAATATTGGTTTGTGGGTTTTTATTTGTTGTAGAAGTTATTTTGGATGAATTTAGATTAGATCTAAGGCTATAAAATTTACGACCGATGACTGCATTGCTAGATTGAATGCTGAGATCGGGGCTAACCTTAATTTGCGAGTTTTCGATTATATTATCACTTTCCATAATATATAATGATTAAAACAGACTTACCTTGAATAAGAAATGTAAAGGTAAGGGGACAATCGTCCCTATCTTCCTGAAATTATTAATTAAAAGTTTAAACTCTTATTATTTATTATTACAAACTTTTTACTGCCCGTCTAGCACGCGGACCTGCAGAAAAGTTCCACGGCCCGCACCGGGCCGCAGACCAAGGGTTGAAGAACACTGTTTTAGAGCAATGTACCTTGAAAGTAGGTCTTTTGTGTGTGTGTCTGTGCTTTTGGAGAATTAACAGAATATGAATTTTTCTATCAAAAATAGTCATTATTATTTGCCGTTTCATAATGCGCACATCTGTTTCTATTCATTTTAACTTTGATTATGTGAAGCTTTGAAAAATAATCTATTTCGTTTTTTGAAAAATTGAGAAATATCCCATTTGTATTAAACTTTGCAATTATAATATTTAATAGGAAGTGGATAGATGTATCCATTTATGGGAGGGAGTAATTTTCGTTTGGATAAAGAAATTGATGAGAGATCACAATAACTAAATAGAATTTTAATAACGATAGGAAGTTGTTCTCTGACATTACGAAATTAGAAGCTGAAAAAAGATTTGTTCTTTTGTTGAAGTATAACTTTATTTGGAAAATAATATTTCAATTAGAAAATAAATTAGGAAAAGAAAAAGGAATTGGATTGGATGTATACTGATATACTTAAAACTAGTATATTTGTAGATATGCGGTGAATGAGATAAGTGGTATAAAAATTGAGGTGATTGCCAAATATGAGTTAATAAGTTTGATTTTTTTAATTACAAGCAGTGACTATATGGCGAGATGAAATGTAGAAGAAATAAAGTGATTGCAAATCTTAAAGATAGTAGGTGTGAATTT
The DNA here is from genome assembly GCA_028023455.1 of Epiperipatus broadwayi. Classification (NCBI taxonomy): domain Eukaryota; kingdom Metazoa; phylum Onychophora; class Udeonychophora; order Euonychophora; family Peripatidae; genus Epiperipatus; species Epiperipatus broadwayi. Next base: position 419,535 of record JAQFVV010012672.1, on the reverse strand, counting down.
TTTAAGAAAGCAAATACAATATGAGAGCTTCTTGAAAGTGACTTAAAATAATACATTTTACATATCTATAAACTGTGCGCGTATACTATATTATTTTGCTAAGAATGGTTAAGAAAAATTAACTTTTTTTTAAATGACGTTATATTACATTAAATGTTTTTTTATAATTTTTTTTTTTTTTTTTGCAAACGTAGTTTTTTTTTTTCTACGAATGAAGAGAAACGAGTGTTTGCTCTCTTCAGGTGTTAACTTTTTTTTATATATATAATACATAAATTCTATTCTTTAAATGAGAATAAATGTATAGTACGTTTGCCTAAGGAATTTAAGTGTCTTTTAAAGATAAAACTGCATTTTTTATATAAGATTTTATTGTTTGCTCTTTGATAGTTAAAGAAAACTGGCTTGGGGGAGGGGGATCATTTTCAAATTTAAAATTTGATCATTCCTTTTTTTTTTATTTCATTTTTATTGTTTTATTAACTATTTAATAGTTGGGAAATGGAAGATTGATTTTAAAAGCATTTTGGGTTTTTTCCTTCGGGAGAATAAAGTAGAGGCATATTTCAAATGACTTATTTTTAATTTTAAATGTTTGTATAGCCTATAGATGAATCAGATTCATTCATATAGTTTGTCTGTGCAATTTATAAGGAATGTAATAAGATAGTTGGGCTGCAGAAAGTAATTTGCTGCAACTGACAGGAGAGCTTTTGAAGGCTTAAAGAATCCAGCAGGGCAAATTCCTAATGTCCACTTCATATGATTTTTTTCATTGCAGTTATTATTACTATATGATTATTTTATAATGCTCATCATCAATCTGTCATAGTGACTTTACTGACTTCTTATCTCCGAGTTTAATTTTAAGAACACAATCGTCTTTCTTCTCAGTTGCCTACTAGTTCACAATTGCAACATCAGGTGGATTTTGATATCAAGATATATGTATCTGAATGATCTTTTTTTTTTTGTATAAGTATTTACAATCATGACAAAAAAAAAATTAAATTATGGCTTTGATTCCTGGAGGCTATAAAATCACCAGCCAAGGTTCCAACTGGCAGAGGGTGCTAAAAAAAACCTCATTGTGGATCCTGGCTGCCATTTGATGAGATTTTTTATTTAGGTATTTATGGCTGAAAATCATTTTCAAAAAAAAAAAAAAGATTGTGCAAATTTAAAAAAAAAAAAAATTATCTAATATTAAATAGGAAAATTTTTGGATGTTGTGAAGTTACAAGAAAAGGGTAATGATAATTAATTTAAAAAATGGATGAGTGCTTTACTACAAAGTTACAAATATTAAAGCACAAATGGAGTGGAATTCATTATAATAAAAAGTGGGAAAACATTACAGAGATTACTGGTATATTAGAAAGAGTAACTAATAATTATTCATATTAATGGAAGATATCAAATCCATATTCAGATTTATTCACCAACAAGTTCTAATGGCAATGAAAAGGGTGGTGATTTTTATATGTGTATACAAAATGCTTTTGATCTTACTAAACAACATTTTAAAGTTATAATGGGAAATTTTGATGCTGAATTTGGAAACAGATGAAAGTGTGAATAAATTTGGATGTAGTGATAGAAATTAGAGAAAGGACACAGATTTGTGTAGTTTAAAGAAAAATCAAAACTATATATTGTAAATTTTCTTTTTCTTGTTTTTTAAGAAAAATGCTAAACGGAAATGAATATAAATCATCTAAATGAAGATCCTACTTAACCTAACAGAAACTATGTACAGTATTTTAAAATTGTAATGTTCTTGAAAATAGGTTGTTAATACAAAACAGAGAGAAACTATTAAGAAAGATAGTATTAGCATTCGATATTCCTAATTTTGAGAAACATTTCAATAAATTTAAATTAGAACTTGCAAATTGTTTACAATAGTAACCAACTTTAAAGATGGTTGGAGTTAATTGAAATCAAGAAGAAAATAACTCAAACTGCAAAAAGACAGCTAGTACAAACATCAATTAACCAATAAATTTCATATTAAACAAGAAATAACATCTTTATTATTAAAGAAGAAATGAACATTTTTAAAAATAATCCATTAAAAAGAATCGAATATCTAGAGTTTTTTAAAATATGAAAAAGAATTAATTATGATATAAGAAAATATAATTGTGAATTGACAATAACTGTTATAGAAGAAAATAAATGTCTCATAATTGTAAAACTACATCTTAGTATTGGAAGGAAAATTATTTCTGCAATAAGAAAAAAGGTTGCAGCTATTTTTAAAAAGAGAGATAACATCACGAAACTTGTGGAAGAGTTTTATAAAGAATTATATAGTAATAAGAAAGTAAAGTATCCACTATGTCCAGCATTTTCAATGTAGAAGTGAGACAATTAAAGCTATGAAAGGAAAAATTCCAGGAAATGGTGGAATTATTAGTAATATCTGAAAAGGAGATGAAGAAATGGAATAATTGCTCCATAGTTATATATTAAATAGTGAAGAATACAATAATAGTATTAATATTTATGAAAGATAATAAAGATGTTATTAGAAATTCCAGATCTTTCAGTATCAATTCCTCACAAAATCTTTACCAAAAAAAGTATAACATATACAGTGAACTTCGGTTTCTCACCAATCAAAAGACCAAGCTGGATTTAAAAATAGTTTTAACATGATGAAATTATAGAATTGAGTAATAAATATGAGTTGTCATTTTGCTTCGGTTTATAGATTATAAGAGGTTTTTTACACATTTCTGCAAGGAACAAAGCATTGGATCATCAAGATATAGACTGAGAATATTGTTATATTTTGTGGAATATTTATCAATATTGCAGTAGCAGTGATTAGTTTACATAATGACACTAAGATTAAAATTGAAGAGAGCATATGATAGTGATTCTATAATCTCCAAAACATTTTACAGTTGTTTTACAAGAAGTATTTAAGATTCTAATATGAGTATATTATTTATACTAAATTTATAGCATTTAGAAGAGACTTGAATTCTGACTTTCAAGCTCTTTGCAGCTATGCACTCAATCTTATACGACTGATACACATGACCACATACATGGAATGAGAAGTTAAGGGAGTAAAAATAAATGAGGGTTACTTGAGTCATCTAGATTTTTCAGAGGATATTGTTTTTGCAAATAATGCTTCAGAACTTCAATAAATATTGCAAGAGTTATCAGATGAAAGTAAAGAATTAGGATTGAAATAAATGCTATTCAGTGGACTTTATCAGAAGAAACCAAAGAGTGATAATCATGAATTAGAACAAGTTAACAAATACAAAACTTTGGTTAGATTATTAATACAAATGGAACTTAATGAATGGCATTGTATAGAATTAAACTTAAGTGAAATGCTTTTGTTGCATGTAAACTTAGATTTAGAAGGAAATATCCCTATGTGTTTGAAAAATTTTTAATAGATGTGTTTTACCAGTTCTTACTTGTGGATATGAGATTTGAATATTTACTAAAAGAGCAATGCAGAAACTTTAGACCTCTCAATGAAATATGGAGGGATAATATGTTAGCAGCAACGTGATGACTGAAAATGAAATACATAGATGAGAGATCTCAAGAGATTGTAAAATATCTAGAAAGAGACCTGTGAGATTGATGGATGAAAAAGAAAAATTGTTAGGTGGTGCAATAAAGAAAGACTAGAGATTGGAGAAACTGAATTAAACTTGGAGAGTTCATCATCCTCTAATGCAGTGGTCTTCAACCTTTTCACACCTGCGGACCGGTAAAAATAAGGATAAGGTTTCACGGACCAGAAGTCTATAGATTAATTTTCTTAAAGATGTAAACAGCTTAGCCTTAGATGAAGATATATATATATATATGGAGTTTGTATAATAAAAAAACTTTTTTTTTTTTTTAATTTTGAATTTTTTAGAAAAGTAATAAAAAATGTAATTCTACCCCCCCCCTCACCATAAACATCTGTGATAACTAGAAAAACCAATTAATTTATGTATGATTGATTAGATTTTGTTTTTGTTCTTTTCCTTTTTTGTTAATCAGGTAAAAGTGCGATGAAAAAATAAATAAAAATTGTTTATATTAATTAAAAGTTTAAAATTTTATTATTTTGTTATTACAAACTTTTTTGCCAGTCTAGCATGGACCAGCAAAAAACTTCTGCGGCCCGATGGTTGAAGACCACTGCTCTAATGGATCAGTAATGATTAGGGTAGTCACGTATTTACCTTGCTATGACGTCATTTGCCTGAAGGCATACTACTCTAACCACCCGATTTTTAAGATAACGTCACCTAGTGATTTGCCGACACATGTAATCGCAAAAATTTTGTGGCATATCACGTGATGACGTTACGTCAAAGATCGGTAGATTAGAGTAGTATGCCCTCAGGGCAATGTTGTCATAGAAACGAAGAGCTGGGGGAAGGCACGTGGTACAGGCTCATGAGGTCAAACCGGAAACAAACACGTGGTACAGAATAATGCCGGCGGCGTCCATCCTGAAAAAAAAAAAAATGGTAAAATTAATAAATAGGACACAAATTAGAGTGATATTCGGCAAAAAAAGATTAAAAATAATACATCATGAATAATTAACTAAAATTGGACACAACACATGAAAATGTAAGATAAATATCACTACAAAATTAATAAGTAAAAACTGCGAGTCCACAAATCCTGAAAAAAAAAAATTAATAAATAGGACACAAAATAGTGATATGCGGGAAAAAAAAAGATTAAAAATAATATATACATCATGAATAATTATATATAAATATCTAAATATCACTACAAAATTAATAAGTAAAAACTGCGAGTCCACAAATCCTGAAAAAAAAAAATTAATAAATAGGACACAAAATAGTGATATGCGGGAAAAAAAGATTAAAAATAATATATACATCATGAATAATTATATATAAAGTCAGTGGTGGCTATTGATTTCAAGAAATATCACTACAAAATTAATAAGTAAAAACTGCGAGTCCACAAATCATGGAAAAATAGGACACAAAATAGTGATATGCGGCAAAAAAAAAAGATTAAAAATAATATATACATCATGAATAATTATATATAAAGTCAGTGGTGGCTATTGATTTCAAGAAATATCACTACAAAATTAATAAGTAAAAACTGCGAGTCCACAAATTAAGGAAAAAAAAATTAATAGGACACAAAATAGTGATATGCGGCAAAAAAAAAGATTAAAAATAATATATACATCATGAATAATTATATATAAAGTCAGTGGTGGCTATTGATTTCAAGAAATTAATATTAATTTAATTCGTATAAATCTATTTGCAGATTTTAGAAGTTAGCGCTATTATTTAATTAACCAAAAAAAAAACACATTTCTAAGAAAATAGATTTTTACTTAGTTTTTGAAAATAACACTGTACAATAATTATCAAATTCTGATTTTATTTCCCCAGACTGGCAGGCACCCGCTATACTAAGAATAATAAATTTGTTTTTAAAAACTACTAGGTTAATTACCCTCTGAAAAATAAGGAGGGTTTTCTTTTATTAAAAGAGATAGCATAAGCATAAGCATTTGCGATTCTGGGGGAAATTATCGACATATAATTTAGTATCTGAAAGTAGAAAATATAATAATGAAAATAAAATATTGCCGGATAGACGTGAAATTAAGAACTAATAATTATTCAGGAGAGGTTTAATGTAGGAGAGATTACAGCTAAATTATATAGAGAGAGAACAAGGTACAATTAACAAAAAGGTAAGAACTTTACAGATTGATTCATAACTAATATTAAATTTTACAAATGAAAGATTAAGTCATCTTAAAAGTACTATATAAATTTTAAAAAATTATCATAAAGCAAAACTGCAAATCTACAAATAACTGCGAGTCTACAAATATTAATTTTCTTTTTTAAAAAACGTATCTTAAAGTGCGAGTCCTGAATTAATAATTCTGCAAGTATTCAAATAATAATTTTGTCGTCTTAAAAAAAAAACCTATCATAAAGTGATCTTAAAAGTACTATATAAACATATGAATATTTTTTTAGTGGAAATAACTAGGAATTAATAATTCTGCAAGTATTCAAATAATAATTTTGTCGTCTTAAAAAAAAAAAACCTATCATAAAGTGATCTTAAAAGTACTATATAAACATATGAATATTTTTTTAGTGGAAATAACTAGGAATTAATAATTCTGCAAGTATTCAAATAATAATTTTGTCGTCTTAAAAAAAAAACCTATCATAAAGTGATCTTAAAAGTACTATATAAACATATGAATATTTTTTTAGTGGAAATAACTAGGAATAAAAACTACTGTAATTTATAAGTAAAATAAAAGATGAATATCACAACAAAATGCGTACTTACCCAAATAACGATTACTGCGGTGGAGTAAACTGGCTTATATGTTGTAGAATTGCACCAAAATAACCATCTTTGTAGGTCCGCCTCCACATAAATTCCGTCAAATAGGAGTCTAAGTGTTGACGTGCAGTTCCTCTGTGCTTCTTATTCCTCCATTTGACTAAACCCCACAACCTTTCAACATTTTGCGTGTGAACGCCAGTTGTGGGGTCTACAAAATTATATGTGTGGTTAACTCGATGGTGCTCATATCCAGCCAGCTCCAATTCTTCTGTTTTATACCCTTTCCAGCAATCGCTATATATAGTAGTGCCTTGGTGCACATTCTCCAAAATGGCTTGCATGAGACTGGACGCACTTCTATCTGCAACGGCTATTATAAAACATTCATCTGTTTGTCTGCAGATACCGCCAAATACCCATTGCTGTGGAAGTACTCTGCCGGCATTGTTCTTACGTTTGGAGAATAGAGTTTCGTCTATTTCCACAATTGTGTTAGGGCCTCCGATTTTCCGCCTTTCATTATGTAGCAGCTTCCATGCGCATACTTCGCGGAGATAGTTGTTCCAGTCAATCACAGTCTTATCCGCCATTTCTAACTGGTCAGCACAAAATTGGATCGACGTTAATTCTCTGGACCAACAATATATAAAACGGAGAGCCGTTACGAAGGATATTCTGGAGCCTTCAAACCACGTGCCTTTTCTTATGGGAGTTTTTTTAAGACAATCCTTCAAATTGCACCGCCACTGTTTTTCAGTACCATGGATGTACTTCTTCATCTCATGGCCGTTTTCGCACAATTTAACCCGGTGTAAGACTCCTTCTTGTTGGAAGAAAGCTATCGCCTCTTCTTCAGATTTTGGGAGATCCCACAACTTTAGATCCCTTGTTTCAATATTAGCCATTTTGATGTCTAAAAATGGAAAATCCGGAAAATTAATAAAATATAAAATACATCCACTTAATATCATAGAAGAAATAACATGTAAATTACTTACAATTTTGTTGAGAAAGTAATTTCTTTTAAAAAAATGGTAAAAAAATTGCTCACTGCGGTAAAAAAATTGCTCACTGGAAAAAAACGCTGTTGCTCTATAAAATACGATGCAACAAATAGGAAGAAATCCAGTTTTAAATCTCGCGGGTCGAAAAAAATCTCGTGGACCAAAAAATCAAATATCTCGAATTAGTCATATCAGCGTTTCCGGTGATACAAAGATCGGATAATTACAGCTGTATGCCTTCAGGCTTATGACGTCATAGCAATGTAAAAAAAATTAAAATGTAACAAAAAATAAAATTTCTAGAATTAGTCATGTCAGTGTCTTCGTTGCCATGACAACGTTGATGTGTTCTTCCGACGACGCAAATATCGGATAATTACAGTGGTGAGCCTTCAGGCGAAATACGTCATTGCAAGGTAAATACTTGATTACCATGATTAGAAAATGATATATATATTAAAATGCTCTTACTTGTTTTGCAAGGATACAATGTTAATTATTTATCTACACTGCTTTTAATATTGTTTTGTGACACACTTTATATATATTAGTTAAGTCCTGCAAACAAGCTCTGTATTTTTAGTAAACTACTATAGCAAACAGTTCATTTAGTGAGAATCAGTATATACTTATTTTGCTAGTATAAGGTCCTGACTAATCTGTGTAGATCATTGAATGTTATGTTTTGATTGTAAAACTAAAAAGTATGATGTAAGAAGTTCTCATATTCCTATAGGCACTGATTACATTGTTACCTTTAAATAGTTTTGTGTGTATGTGTATAAATAATGAAAATAATTTTATTTTCATGTTAACTGCAAAGTAGTCTATTTGTTAAATAGGAATTTAATTAGGTTATATTTATTAAAGGTTTTCATACATGAAACAAATTTTGAGACATATTAATAATATAAAAATTTAAGTTTGATTTGATATAGTTATTAAAGAATTAAAAAAGAATTAAGATCTGGGATATTTTTTTCTCAAAAAAGTGATTTCAGAACCTTATATCTGAAGAAATTTTAAATTAATTTTCTATTAACATATAAATATAATGTTTTATTTTTCAAAATGTAAAAAAACAGGAAGAGATTAAGATCTTTATCTCTGAAGAAATTTAAGTTATTTTTCAATTGGTGTATAACTAAAATAAATTTTTTATATAACAAAATTAATTGGTCATGGCTTAACTACTTCCGGTTTGTCGGTGTAATTTGCGATCTTGGGTAATCATTTGATGACATGTTATTTTCTTTCTTTGCTGACGTAAAAAGTATAATCATGACGTCAAAGAAAATATGGCCGTTTTTAGCTGTATATGTTAGCTTTCAAACGATCTTTATTTCAAAAAAATCGGTTGAAATTTAGATTTTTGGTGAATTTTTTAATCAACCACAGTATTTATTTTTTTTTGTTTTTTTGATAATTTTTGTACTTATCACGAAACGATAAAAGACAAAATGCTTTACGGGCTGGATGTGAAATTTTCTCCGGTAAGGCCTATATATCAACGTAATTATTCGTAAGTAAAATTTTTTAATTTTTTTTTAAATTTTTGGAAAAAATATATTTTTTATTAATTTTAGTTTGTAATTAGTGTGTGCTAATTTGTAGTTATATATTTATTTATTTATGCTCATATACAATTCATATTTATCGAAATATTGGTGTGTGTGTAATTATATATTTGTGTTCGTATATGCTCTATAGAATTCATATTTATCATAATTTTCTAAAGATAGTTTGTAATACATTTATTTATGCTCACATAGAATTCATACTTATCGAAAAATTAGTATGATTTAGTTTGTAATTATATATTTACTCATATAGAATTCATATCGTAATTAACTTATTAGTATATAATTCATATCGTGATTATCTAAAGTTCTATCTACAATAATCCTCTTATTTTTATAAAAATAATGATTTTCAAAAAGTATACTTTTTGAAAATCATTAATTATGTTTATATAATATGTTTTACAAGCAATGGGTTATAAAACTAATAATCAAATATATACAAACTTTGTATACACAAACATATAATCCAATTCTGAAACTTGATTATGCTTGATCATGCTTTGCTTTTGCTATATGTTTCATAACATTATTTTCAAATCTATAGACTATATGCAAATAAATTATATCTGTGGTACAATAAATATAAAAAGATAGCATCACTTCTGTATATAAAGAATATAAACATCACTTGTGCAGTGCATAAAGAATATAAACACTGGTGACCACAAAGAATATAAACATTATTGTACATAGAAAAATATAAAATGAAGAGATGAAACTCATTTTATCAGTGGTATAGAAAGTAGTCTACAATTTCTAGTTTTAGACAGACAAGAAGCCAATTGCTATGATAATTTCTTTTGTATCTTTTATTAGGATGAATCTTTTTCTTTATAGACGCCTTTGACATTTAGAACATTTGGGGTACAAGATAAAAATGAAGAAGTCATATCCAACTTCTTTTGGAGATTGTGAAGCTGTGGATTATAATCAGGTAAGACATATTATACATGTTTAGAAAGATAATTTTATGAGGAATAGAAAGAAATTATCACTGAAGATGTATTTTGAATTTTAGTTAATGTTAATTTCCAAATTATGAACAAACAATAAAATAATAAATGTTTCGGATGTGAAAATTTCTTTTTTACTTTATTTTTTATATAGTTATCACTATTTATTTTATGCTTATTGTTTTCCTTAATTTTTCTAGTTTCTAGCAATGTAATTGTTTTTGCTCTAACATAATTAAAACTGAAGTTATTATGAAAATTGTGTCTCATGCCAGTATTTTAAAAAGTTCAATATGGCGGCTTGAAGCTGAAGTAGTTAATGCAGTAATTCTGGCATGGTCATGTGATCAGATGGAAGATTGATATTGGAGTTCTTTTTTAAAAAAAACAAGGAAGTGTGTAATTAATAGAATTCAGAAATATTTAGTAGCCAGAGGCTCAACTTGGAAGTCTGCAGCTAAATTGATCTTATTCATAGTCAAAAATAGATTTTTGAAAAGCCATATAATATTGGAGACTTAGAAAAACCATGTGCTAAATTCTTGCTAAAAGCTGATCATTATTGACCTAACTATGTAACCAATTTCATTTTTAAAAATGTAAAATTAAAATATATCCAAAAGAAATCTTCAAATAGTCTTACGTAATGATTCATCCAAAACTATGGGCATTTTAATTTATGTGTATAACTTGAAGTGATAATAATTGTTAAACTGGAAACCTGAAGCTACAAAAGGATAAGCAGGAAGGCTAAATGGATCAAAATAACAATTGAAAAAGCTATAAAGAGAAAAACCAAAGTCAAAATATTGACTAAACACCTGCAAGAGTTTACAAAAAGTGACACTTAACAAAGTAACTACAACAGGACTAAAAAGGAAAAAAATTCTAGTGTACACACCAACATTTATAAAGGTACTTTATAAAGAAATGAATAGATGAAAATATTGAATTTTTTAAAATAGTTTTGTTGAAAATATTTTTTATTTAAATTGGTATGGGGACATCAATCACTTTCAAAAAAAAAAAAAGACTGGTGAAAGGTTCAAATTAAAGTTGTTGATTTTTCTTTATTGTATAATTTTTATATGGGTTAATTATTATAGAGGAATAACATTAAATTAAATATTAATTAAAAAGAATGAAAAGGGAATAATAATTATGTTATATAAAATCATATATATTTTATGAAATTATATGTACTAACTTTGGGTTTGTCACTTTATCGTTTTCTAAATTTGTATTTATTTATTTGTTAGTTGTTTGGGTTTTTTTTAAAAAGGAAAATTTTTATGTCTTTATTCTTCTAGCTATTTATTCTATGAAGTACTAGTATGTGTGTGCTTGATTTCTTCATAGAATTGTGCTTTAAGGAATTTGTACATTGTCCCAGTGAAATTATTAATAATGGAATAAATTAAATGTTTATATTTTCTCTTAATCACAATCTCTAGGATTCTTACAATCCCAAAGCTTGTTTGGCATCATAGTATTTGCCATATATATATATGTTGATAGTTCTCTTTAAGATTATTTGGATGATAGCAAAGGTAAACTTCATCTTTAAAATCCATGTACTTTATTTTATTTGAATAATCCCAGTGCTTAACGCTGTAACAGTCAGAATCGTCTATCTCGCTAACACACTGCAGAATTCAAACCCCAGACACGAAACTGAACATTCTAGGAGGGGTTGCCTTCTAGATATACTACTGAACATAGCGCCATCTACGTGACAATGCATCTGATGCCACTACTAGTATGACCTTTGACCGGTGCCTGATGGTCAAGGAGAAACAAAAGACTCTATACTAAAAGAAGTTTGGGTGGCTAATTAACGTCTATGGATTTACAAAAGAAATGCAGAAAATATATATATAGACCGAGACAGTGATAGGAATCAAATAAAATAAGAGATCAAATTTAGTTTTAAATAATTTCACAAAATTTATTTAAATAATATATATATATATAACGCCACTGTCTGCTTATATGAGACAGGGACGCGTATTAATTTCAATAAATGACAAAAGGTTTTAAAGCAAAGTGATATATTCTAATCCTTGGGCTAATAGCATTACAATAATGTGCTTGATGAGATAGGAACATGTGCAAAGTACTTTGAGTAATTATACAAGTTTAAGAAAATATTTGAAAATTAAGTGTTCTAAAATATTTATTGATTTCGAGGATAGCACGGACAAAAGCTTACTAAGCAACAAAGTGGGAATGTGATCAAAGCATTTATTTGAGAATAATAATAATAGAGTTGCATTGGGAGGTCAGTATTGCTGATAATGAATTTATTAAAGTTGGAGGGTGTGACACGTTTAAGTCACGGATGCTTTGTAAAATAAATATAAAATAAAACAATATTGAAGACCCGGAATAATTACGGAGGGCATCTCGCCGCTAACACGTAGGAAAGTATTTTATGAACAGCTGAAACTTAGCGACTGTGTGTCGGTTGTGTTTAATTCCCAGGTGTGTCATTTGGGACACACTGCCTGGAAATTTGCAATAAACGAAAAGAACGGACTTTGCCATGTAAAGAATCCTTGGAAAAATAAAACAAAGTGGTCTCAACAACCAATTCATTTACCAGCAATACGAGACTAGTGTATATAAAAACATACTGAATGGGTTTTACTCGGATTAAGAGAAATGCCCGATCAAATTCCCCGAAATTCATTTAAAAAGGGTCCGCACATTCTCGACGTCAATGATGAACTTTATAATTAAAGTAGAACACGGTAATTAAAATAGGAAAATGCATGCTTGCGGGTTTAAAAAGTAAGTATACATTTATATACGCAATCATGCATTAAGGGACACATTTAACCATTGACTTCGCACATACTCTTATATTAGATTAAAATCAATAACATGTAGATTTTAAACTATGTGATTATATTATATTAAAGAAAAGAATCGCCCTCGAACGAGTGATTTGCAAGATGATAAAATTGGAGAATTATAAATTTAAAATATGCCTTAATAGCGGCGTCTTACTTTCAATAAAGGGAATAGTTCACTCGGTCAGAGACGATTCTGACACATTATCATAAAAAAATAAAAGAAAGCTTTATAAATAGAAAATATTAACCCAAGGATAGAGCAAAACTGTTGATTATATTATATTAACACATTAAAGAAATACATAATGAAGTTATGTGAAATATAAGGAAAACAATTTTAAATAGCTATAGCATGTTAGTTATCACAAGAGCTCTTGGGTTAATTTAGGGTTACCTCTGGAGAAGCATTTAGGTAGATTGATGGTCGGCAGGTTTTTATATAATTTAACAGCAAAATCTGGAAATGTTCATATTTTTTGGCAGCAGCAGTTCCGGGGTTCTCTGTGTGATAACTTCCGATGGTCTACGGCAGTAGATGACCATTTCGGAGAGAAATAGCCTTCTCGCGATCTACTCTGTCATGTCAAGATTTACAAATTACTAGAATAGAACTCAGAATGATTTCTCTTAAAAACATTAGAAGAAAAACTGGAGAACAAAAGAAAACCCTTCTTTTTATAGTAGACTTTAACAATAGAACTGCCCTGGAGCATTACAAAAATATATCGGACTTGTCAGCTGTAATTAAATCATCCGAATGTCTAAAGGAATTCAACATTAATTAATTTCTTTTGTTAATTTCCCTGTCGACATTCGAATTACAAACTAGATTTAATTAAAAATTACTTTTACTAATTAAAGAAAACCTTAAGTGGACATCTGCTGTTTTTAGATAAACTTATATAATATTAACTAATTAAACTATTGTCCATCATTTATTTAAACAGAAATATTTGGAATAACTTTTATTAAATTAAAGAAAATGATTTTACTTTTTAAATTGCAATATTTGAATCTATTTACTAAACGAATATTTACTAAAGGAATTTTATTTTAAATCAAAATATATTACGACGTAATATATTTGTAAATAGATTCAAACAAAATAACTTTAACAATTTATAATTTTGATATGTTTTAAAATGCATATCATAGTGTGTGCGCAATTACGACTTATATAACCTACTTTTTAATAAATCAAAATTATGTGAACATACACATAATCTATAATCTTTTATTTATTTGGGAATGACATATATATAATACGAGCATTGTACTCGTGGTTTAAAATTAGGCGGGATTTTCGGTATATAAGCGTATTGCAGACACACTACGATAGATTGGGGTTCAAAGTAAGGTATGAGGTGGGAAATAGGTGACAAAAGGTGAAACGAAGATCTGCAATCAGACCTTACTGTTTCAACGCTAAACTGAAATAAATATCCAAAAATTAAATCACCCAACATAGTTACGAAATTCAGCATCATCCTCTGTGAAATAAATATATAAAATATATTATAGGCAGGCTATTTTGAAATATGGACTCTAATATATGGATATATTTACTTCACAGAAAGTGGTGCTTTTCATAACCATGTGGGGTCATTTTATTTGTGTATTCATTTTATTTGTTTATTTTAGAATGATAATTAGTTTACTAATGGCCAGTATATTCATGGTATTTGATGTTCCAGAGTATTGATTGATCAGCATTGATAAAGGAACCCAGTGTTTTTAATTTAGAATTATTTTACAGCTATTTTTAGCTGTTATTTATGTGCATGCAGATGAAATATTAACGGCTTTTATAATATTACACCCTAAGTTTGGCATTGTCTAAATGATGATTATACCTCTTGTAATCCCAATCATTATAGATGACTTTTGATTCTTGATGATAATTATTTCTGGTGGATCATGTTTGTCACTTATTATTATATATATTGGATTCTGATGTTGATTCTTAGATCATATTCTTTGTTCAGAAAAACAAGGATATTTTTGTGGATGACTTTATTTTTTGCTTTGGATGATGATGATTGGAATCATTCCTTTATACTCTACATTGTATATATGTATGAACATTTTATGTTGTTTTAGAAATGGGCCAGATAATTTTACATTTGATATATAATAAGCATTATATTTTCTATTTTACAAAGGAATCCCCCTTTCCGGCCATATTAATCGAGAGTTTAGTTTAAAAATTTGAAATTTTAAAATTTAGTAGAATTTTTTTTTTTTTTTCCATATTGGAAATGAAAACTGGGAGCTACAATCCATGGATATTGAGTTCCAGAGTATACTACTCAAACACTGATAAACTATGCAAACTTCATCCAAAGTATGATATTAGATAAATTGAAATAACTGTATAAATCATAGATCTTGAAAATGACCATAAGATATAGTACAAATATAGATGAAATTCTATAATGATATGGATATATGAGTGTAGGAAATTTTGGTTCATTCAGTAAACAAGATTTTTTAAAGAAATTATGTGAAATATGATTTATATGTTAAAATTGATAGACCAAATTTAAATTTAAAAAAATATTACTTTTAAATAATTATGATGTATTATATTTAGAGACAGAAATAAATAATAGTTTACTTTGATAATAATGATAGGAATAAAAATTATATTATAAATTGTAGAGATGCATTCTGAAAAGATTGGAGTAAGTAAATTAAAATATTATAATTTATAAAATTGAGAAACTTTTCTTAAACTACTATAAATTATAAATATACGCGCTGACATGCTCTCATAAGAAAAGCTATAATTGCATGAAAATTATTGAAACTTGGTGCTTTCAAGGGCATTAAATGTCCTCATTGTCATAGCCTTAGAATGTGGGTAATTGTGTGGGTATTTATATATATAGAAAATAGATTATTCAAAGGGTACGTAAATCATATTGCCAATTTCTTCGAAAGGAAGAAGCAGGATTTCTTTCAATTTATGGCATGAGGGTCATTAGCTATATACCATGCCTCTTTGATCTTCCCCTTAAAGTCATTTTGCTTGATGCATGCTATGTTGGCTGCTATGGGTTCAAATGTATGGACCATTGTGTTTTGCTGCTTGAGGAAGATTGACTTATGCCCTGGATTATCTGTGGCTCATCTGTAAAGATATCTGTTGTAATATATAGCACTGCATATTACTTGGAGTTATGTGATTTTATATACGATGTGCAAAGTTTGTTCTGTGTGGAGTCTGTCCTTATAATTATTTATTAATCTGTTTGTTATGAGAAGAGTACAATAGCTAACTTGATGTGTTTGTGAGCAAGCTTTATTTATGCTTTTGTTTATCTGTGGTATGTAGTCAAAATCTGTATTATTGTGAATTATTGAATGGGAGGACTATCAAAGGGAGTTAAAATATTTAGTCATCCAACTCCAGAGATAATCTCCAGCTAAATTAGATGTATCCCAAATCTTTAGAAATCAAATATTTTGTGCATCACAAAACCATCTTACCTAATTTACGCTGCTTGTCATTGTTTCTTTATAGAAATTACCACCTAGGCTAGTTTGAACCTGCTCAAAAAGTCAACATTTAGCAATATATTAAAGAATTAAACAGAATAGACTTCAAATATAATGACCTCACTCAAAGAGCCAAACAATTTTACAATAAAATGAAATCAAACTCACCCAAAGATGACAAACCCTGGATACTGCTTTCATACATAGCACAGATAATCAAAAACATAAATAAAGCTTGTTCACAAACATATCAAGTTAGCTACTGTATTCCTCTCACAACAAATAGATTAATATCTAAGGACAGACTCCACACAGAACAAACTTTGCACATCATGTATAAAATCATATGCCCCCAAGCAGGACTATATATTACGGTGAATCATGTGCATGACTCTCTATTCGGATTTCCCAACAGATATCTTTATAGATGAGCCACAGATAATCCATTGCATAAGTTGATCTTCCTCAAGCACTGAAACACATGAACCATACATTTGAGCCCATAGCTGCCAACATAACATACATCGAGTAAAATGACTTTAAGTAGAACATTAAAGGCATGGCTTATAGCTAATAATCCTCATGCCATAAATCGGAATTCTGCTTCTTGTTTTTAAAGAAATGGGAAATATGATTTACATATTGTATATGATTAATCGGTGTTATATATTCAGACAATTATACACATTCTAAGGCTATCACTATGAGGGCATTTAATGCCCTTGAAAGCGCTAAGCTTCAATAACTGTCATGCAATCATAGTTGAAATGAGATTATTACAAAAATATTCCAATAATTTTTTTTTTTTCTGAAACATTTTATAATGTAAACAAATAGAATAATAGTATAACAAGTTCAATAGATTGAGTCACAATAGGCAGCCCTATATAAATTACCTTATCACTATCAAACTAATCTTTTATTATAACTCCTTTTAATTGTTGTTGCTAATTTCTTTTTTCTAGATAGCTTGTTCACACTTTTTAAAGAACTGAATCACTGATAGGGTTGATTTTTTAAGTTTTTCCTATAAATAGAAATCCTGGATCAAATGTTCATAGATAATGCTTTTTAACCCATTTTAATGACATTCATTGGTTGCTTTCATGAATCATTCTTAGCCTGAAGTAATATAATAGTCTTTTTCACTAGATCGTATCACATGATTACAGAACAATCTATAATTTAGTAGTACATCTAATTTTTTTGAGCAAAATCATAAATATCTGTTTTTCAGTGATTTTACTGACTATAATAATTGTAAAGTTGGCTGCAATAAAATAATAAATATACCGTGTTTTTGTAATATTTTTTTTATATGCCTATAAATTTATTTTTAAAAAATAATGCTGATAGAGTTGTCATTAAAAAAAAAAGTATTATTTCTGGTACAGATATTTTTTGTTTCTTCTTTATGTACTTTCTCTCATTCTTTCTCTCCTTTTTCTTTACCTATCTTCCATTAAATAATAATCAAAAGGTTAATTGAATTTTGATTTAGGAATCTTTAGCACCTTTCGTTTTACTAAATCATATGATAAATCCATTTAAAAGAATTACATTTTTGGAATTTTGTAAAATAATACCCAAAAAGTTATTGATAACATAAGGAAATATAGTTGTGATTGAAATAGTGTAGAAGAAAATAATCTCTAAATAAAACATTTTGATATTGGAAGGAAAATCATTTCACTATTGGAGAATAAAGATAGCATGTTGTCTTGGATTCAAAATGTTAGGGAGTCAAAATTTTTAGTGTATTTGTTACAACAGTATAAAAGAAACAAAGTAGCCAGAAATTAATCTAAGTATCTATTTGATAGTATCATTTGATTGCTTAGACTTATGTAGATAGCTTTATACAGATACATTAAATTAATATTTAAATTATGGAAGTTTTACCAGATGCAGAAGTATATATTTGAATTATCATTACATGTCTATCTAATTCTCAAAGAATTATTAATGCAGGAACTTTGGCAATGAACATTACCATATTAGTATTGTGCCTGTATTGTGTAAATAAGTATCTCTACAAATGTAAAATAAAGTGTGTGTATCATATAATTTATGGATCAATTTCATGCACTTTTTTTTTGTATAACATACAATTTTCAGGGAAAGTTTTAGACTATTTAATTTTTTATCTTTATCAGCAATAGCATTCATAGGTTAAAATACACATTTGTAGGGAACTATTCATAGAAAAATTGGACATAATAATATTTTTAATTTGGCTTTTATTGAATAATCAAATTGCTGTGTCACTATCAGGGGAAAAGTGTAATGAACTTTTTTTCTTTTACAGATCATTCAAACAATTTTTGGGAAAGACAGTTATGATGAGTACAGACTAAATACTGAAGAACTTGCTATATACTATATCCTGGCAATTATTTGAGAGTTACTTGGGAAAATGTCTGGATGCACTTGCAGACACAAGAAAGATATTTTAACATAAAATATTGACCAATTTCAATCAGAATAAAATGTTTTTTGCAGCCCCCTTATGCAGCATTATTGATATCTTATTAGAATAGCAGCTGTGATAATTAACAATGTCAAAAACCTCGAAAATCACTTATTTGATTTGTACAATTTTTTTTTTTTTTTGTCTGCATAGTGTGATCCATGTTAACTGCCTTTGTGTCACACTAAACATGGTATAATTGGGGGGAAATAATTTGATTGTCATAGATATATCTAATTGGTGTAATAATTTACATCACACAATTTTAAATCTAATGTTGAATTACTTATTCATGATATGTTATAACCTATCTCTGTGTAAGATCTAAAATTTGATTCGCAACATAAATTTGCCTGGCCAACAATGTTATATAATTTTATAAATTATTTTTTTATACATAATTCATAATAAAATTACTGACATTGTAGTATCAAAATGGCAGATATATATATACTTATATTTACTTTACATATATAATTCACAAGTGAATATTTTTTTATTTTTATAAAATCAGGAAGAAAAAAAAAACTAGATATAATACTTCAATTATTATTTAACAAATATTTAAATACAGTTTTTTTTTCAGGTAAAATACAATCATTATGTAATAAAGTAAGTTATCTTTATTGAATTAAAAATTATCATAATTATATTTGCTTTCTTTGTTTATCAACATTCATTAAAAAATTGTTTAAAACAATAATCAAGTCTTCATTAAAATAAAAATTTTAATTTATAATTTTATTACAATACTATATATATATATTAGTTTAAATTAATATACTAAATAAAATATATAGTGCACTTATGCATACATTTTGAATGGTGCTTAAAATGCATATGTAATATAAAATTAGATGAAAATACATCAAATCTGTGATGAATCTAATCGATTGATTTTTTTTTTTTTTCGTAAAATTATTATACTATGTATAAATTATTTTAGATAAAAGAATAGCTAGTCAAATATCTGCTCCTTCCTGTCATATCATACATCTAAATGAGAGAGAAATGTTTCTTTCACTCATTTACAAATTAGTTTGTTGGAGGATATATATTATTTTTTTCATTTAAATTTTTTATATTAATAAAAGTCAACAACTTCAGCTGTTAGCAAACAAATGTAACCAATTCTACTCCAAGAAAGAAATTAAAAAATAATATAATATACTAAATAGAAATTTTACGATGTCTATACAAACTAGTTTATGAACAACATATATTCATACATAATATCATACAGATCCATTAATCTTTTTATTTGATATTTTGGGATGCTTCTGCATCAAACTTTTTTTTTTCTGGAAGATTTTCCTACCTTGTCTAATTGTAGCTCTCCAATGTGAATTGCACTTTTTTTATTGTGTTTGTGACAATCTTGATCATGTATATGGAGTCTGTCTTTCCTATAAAAATGCTCAAATTCATCATAAAGTAATTTATTTTAATGAAGTATTGTGTTCATTTACTCTATATGGGGTCACTCCATTGAGGATGTGATTTTACAATTGTAGATTTTATAATATCATATCCAGCATTGAACTTATATGATCTTCCAATTATTTTTTTAAATTTTTGTAAAGGATAAACTTAAATGAATTTTTTTCTAATGTCTTTACGTTTTATGTCAGTAGGGAGTCCAAGTCTCACTTCCATACATTAAATTAGGTAAAATAACAGCTCAGGATATAACTAACTTATTTGCAGTAGTTTTATTATTGTGATCAAATGTCTTGCTTTTTAATTTGTTTAAAAGTAAAAAGTCACATTAGAGTTTATGCTGCACTTCAATATCTAAGTCCATCTTTCTATTTAAATTAAATTGGCTCACATTCTCAAGTTGATAATTATCCAAATCAAGGATTTTTCTTCCATTATTGGCTAATAAAGGACTTGAATTTTTTTAACATTAATTACTAAATCCAAATCTTTATACATTGCATTCAAAATGTTTAATACATTTTGAACATTGCCTTTTGAATTGGCAGACCGTCATTAGCATACTGTAAATCCAAAAGTCAAAAACATGTTCTTGGGGGGGGGGGGGTTATTGATTCACAATAAAAAAAAAATTCACCTTCAAACCTTTGTGGAAATATGTGAGTATAAATAGTTTAAGCTTTATAAAATATTTTCGCTATTTTTGCACATATGATCATTCAAAGGAAAATGTTTGTTTGCACTTCATAAAAACAAACCTATAAGAGGGGGATTATAATTTATTGTCAAACTGATCTCTGTGAGTGAGTTTTGTATAAAATAGTAAATTTAAATAATGTCTGCCTGTTCTAAAAATATTTTAACACATTTACTGATAAAGGATTATTGGAGAAAAATTCTATCAGAGAACAGAGTTAAGAGTATATTATTATATCTCAGCTCTTGTTTTATATTTATTGTTCTATGTCATAAAAGTTTTTTTTTTTGCTATAAAAAAGAAAGAAAGAACTACTATAAGTATTTTTATTGTTTTGATACCTGATGAAAAATTCATGTTATTGGAAACCACTTGTTGAACATAATCACTAACCTTCATATAATGGAAGATAACTTTCTACTTTTTACTATATTCATGCTTTGAGTTATTGTTTTTATTTTATTTGATTTATCTTATTTATTTTATTTTTAAATAAGAAAAAATATTTTGAACATTGTAAACAAGAGAAAATGAATTAAAAATTAAATGATCATTTTAGTAAATAAGAGTGACTTTGAACAGTAAAATTCTGAGATAGTTCAGCTATCCTAGCAAAAGTTATTTATTCATAATATATGTTATTTATTGTATCACTTAACTTTTTATAAATTATCTGAATCAATCTCAAAAGATGTCATAGCAAGGAATGAATATTAATGTGATTTTTATAAAGATACGTGATAGTAAATTTCTTAATATAATGTCATATTTTGTCAATTATTTCTGAATGTTATTTTTTGATTCAAAATATCTCTTCAGTGTTGATATGCTTAGAAGATCCAGGAATATGAACATTATACATGATAATCCTTACTTGGGTTGCTATCAAGTCACTCTTATATTTGAATTTCATTCATTGGAAATACACTTAGCATTAGGTTGTAAAAAAGTAAAAAATCACTTGAACTTTGATATTGTTTTATCTTAACCTTGCAATTTAAATGAGCATTGAGTAGAGATACAGATATTTCAAAGACAATGCTACATAGATCAATTTTCATGACTAAAAGTATACATTACATCATTAAGCAATGATATAAAATTTTTGCTAATCTTATTACTGAATTAATAATTAAAAAGATCTTGAACTGAAATAATAGGTCTTCATGCTGCCCATTGTTCAATATTATTTTCTCTTATAGTCCAAATAAAATATTTAATATATTTTTTCCTCATTCAAACAAAGGTTCTTTTCTCACATTATATGCATTTTGCATAGCATTATTCCGTGACACTTGAAAGAAGCTAAACAGGGCAAACTTCTAATGTTCACTTTATAAGTTCTTGTTTTTGTGATTGTTTTAATAAATAATTGATCACCTATTAAATGAATATGGCTGGTCTGTTCATCAACTATATGCATAAATGACTGTAATTACTTTACCAACTTTTATCTTCAAATTTAAATCCAAGAAAATACTACGGTCTTGTTTTTTTAATCCATATGACTGAGAATTCTTAACCGGAGGCATTGGTTCATTATTTGTTGAGAATAGAATATGTATATGTGAGTATCTATTTTTTTTTACACTTATACTCATGACTTAAACAAAGCTATGACCCTCAGATTCTAAAATCTGTTTAGTTATCAGCCATTGCATTGTTTGGAATCTTAACAGCAAAGGCACCCTTTGATAAATACTTTTAAATGAAGTAAGATTATTAGAAATTTTTTTTCCTTATGTGTCATAGCATCAGCTGGGAAGCTAATCCGGGACAACTGCTTGTAAAGCAGCTGTCGCTGACCTCTCAACCACAGATGCTTGACAAAAGATTATAATTTGAAGAAAAACTGTAACATTGTCAGATTCTTTGAAATTATAAGAAAGGCCAAATATTGGGAACACAGGTAAAATGGCACTAATTACAAATAAGTCAATTATCATTATCATAAGATTATTGATACATCAGATAGAATAGTAGAATTAATTATCCAACAAGTTTTATAATCTGACAAAAAAGTAAATGATTTTTATATATACATTTTTTTTTGATAGTCATAATTGAATTACATGTGTTTATATTTTCAAATTCTTTACTTTTTTATTTTATCCATCAAAATAGATTATTACTGTATTTTTAATCCTAATTTAGGTTGGCTTCATTCCAAAAACAGATCATGTATAGCACATGTTTATTATGTCATATGTTATAGTAATATTTCCTTTTAAATTAGTTTTTTTTTTTTTTTGAAAAATGTTATTTTGTCCAACTTAACTATTTTTCATAAATATTAGACAGTTCATTTAAAAAGAATTTAATTTTTTAAAATAAATTGTTTTATGAAATGATTTATCTACTTATAATTTCCTATAGTATTTTTTTTTCTTAACTAATTTGCTCTTTTTCTTTTCTGTCCTATTTTTTTAAATTTTTATTCATTCTCTATTCCTTTATATAATAAAAACGATCTTTTTTCTTTATAAAGAGAAAGAAGGAGAAGCATAATTTTACTTGATAAATTATATATACATTTATTTTTATTTGACTTATATAACGAGTAAAACTTTATGATTTTATTTTTTAAACCATCTTTCAAAAAAAAAAAAACTCAATTATATATAGATCCTCATCGTATAGTGGTTAATGTCATTAGCCTACAATGACCATGACATGGGATTTAAATTCATGGTAAAGTTTGAACACTCTTTCATGTTGCCCATTCAGCTATGTTAGCCTATCCAAATGCTGGTGTAAATTTGGAATATTTAGAGAGCTGAATATTTCTGAATTAATCTGTGATTTAGTAATAGGACGTTGCATGACCTACTAAGCAATAATCATTTAATTATTTTTTAATGTAGTCTTAGCCTTTTAGGAATTCATAATTTGAATTTAGGGTCACACTTTATTAATAAACCTTTTTTTTTAGATTTCAAGTGCTTTCAACAATTGAATTTTTTTTTTTAATTCATAAAATTTTTTAATACCATTTTATGTTTTTTAAAGATTGTTTTTTCATTAAAAATATTACAATATGGTGGCACTTACTACTTATTTAGAAGTTTTGTTTACACACAAACTTTTCAATTACCACAATTATTTATCATATATTCATATTAACAAATTTGCAGATTTGTTTGGATTAAGGTGTTAAAATGAGTATTGTGATTATTACTTTTTTTATCAATACTGGTAATGTAATAGTGGAGTACATTGTATAATATTTTGTTGCAGTTAATTTATTCATTTTTATTAATGAGTAAATCTTTGTAATCATTAATATAACTGTCTTCAAAAGTAAAGATCAACTGGCAAAGATACTATAGAATTCTGTCTGTCAATAAGTATAAAAGTTATTTGATTATATTAGACCTGAATTTTCATTTGAAATATGTTTGATCCAGATTGAAATTATTAGTAACAGACAATTTGATTCATTATGCTCTGAAGTTTAGCAGCGCAATGCTGGAATGGTGTACTCAAGAGTTCAAGATCCAATTCTATAACTTCTAATACTCAAATTTTATATGAATCCCTGAACAATACATTATTCACTTATTTTATTTGTTTATTATAAATTTTATAATACTTGGAAGTGGTGATGGCGAAAGAAGAAGAGGATAATTGGCAATGAGATGGATGGAAAAGTTCCAACGATCAATATGAAAACCAAATAAATAATAAATAGCATCCTGGAAAAATGATGCTCATGATTTTTAATATCAACTTGATAACATTTAGCAATAATATATTACAATATCTGCGCTAAAGTTAACAGTTGAGTCTATGCTTTTATTATACAAATATAGAACAGTAGGGAAATGTTCATATTCAGTTTGCTGAATAGATTTGAACATTGAATTTTTTTTTTTAAATGTTACTATATTATTTTCATATGTTGAGTCTCACAATGGAAAAGGATCTCATCTAATCACAACAATATTTGGATTCCTTTGTTTAGTCTGACTATGGAAACTTGATTGGTCTGAAAGACTAAAAACTGCTTTTTGCCAAAGTGCTATGTCTGCCATCTTTTGGAAATTGTCAATTGCTTGCAACTACAGCTGATATGATGGCGGTGTTAGGAGTACTCTTTAAATGACTATGTGATTTAAATAAAAACTTTAAATTGTGTAATGGAATCCCTGATTGTCTAGAAGATAGAGAATCAAAAGGAAAAATGACTATAATGTTGCCCTTCATATTTAATGCAGTGATGAACTCGAGTGGTAAAAGTTCATTGATTGCAGCCCAACTCTATTACTTTCAATGTTCAAATTCCATATTGTCTTCTTAATGACAAACGTTTTGATTTTCTGCCATCAGAAATTAAAATTCATGAGCTGAACTGATTTGGATATAAATACCATTATCATCATTAATAAATAACCACTTCTAACTGGAAAATCTAATTTCAAATATAATATATATATATATTTAGCTCTTTTTTTTTTTGTCTCTTAATTTATTTTATGTTGAATACATAAACCAATCAATGAATGACAAATAAACCCATATATATCTTTAATTATTAATTTGACAACATTGAAATATTGTCTTTAATCTCTTGTGTTGGCAAACTTCTTTCTACATGATGTGAATAAATAATATAATTATACCTCTATTATATTCTGCCTCTTAACCATATCTTCTCAGTGAAAGCAATAATTTGTCATCTCTTTACTCTTGCTTCAGTTTACCATAAAATAGTTCATGTGCACATATAGCAAGCAGAAAAACATATCTACTTTTTGATCTTGTCATCATATTTTTATACTATTGTAAAGCACTTTTTAATTGAAATTTTCCAATACCTTAGTATCCAATGATAGGAGATTCATATATAATTTCATATAATAAATTTTGGCAGAATAACAATCACAGTTAACTTAGTTAATGTAGTTATACTGATGGAATTTTCTAACTTTTAGCACACTGATGTGTATTGCACTTCAGTAGTTAAACCCCATCTTTATATTTAAAAAGTTATGAAAATATTCTCTAGATAATTATTCAGTCAAAAGGTATCTTTTTTTTTTTTTCTTTCATACTGGTTTTTTTTTTGGAATGTTAACTACTCTATTAAAACTGATGTTAAAAACATTTTACAGATTATTCTTTGAAATGGCAAGGTATTGAAAAGATGAATTTATTGTTTTTGTTTTTAATCAGTTCTATTTTGTTACATCTTGATACTTCTTTTATAAACTATTTCAATGATGATTGTTATGAAAATGGCAAAATTGGAACTTGTACATATTTCTATTTTTATTTCAGATACCCCAGATTTTCCATCAATTGCTTCACCTCATATAGTCTTATATAATATGAATTAACTTCTGAGAACAATCGATTATTGTATAAATGTCTTACCCAAAAAGCAATAAGTATAAATAAATTACATATTTTTGCTCACTACAATTTTTTCTCCAATTTCCTGACTTAAAAACTGTATTTATAAGTGTTTTTTGACACTAAAATTTCTGATAATCCTTCTTATATATCTGGAAGCAATTCTGCAAATACTTTTGCTTAGTGATATTCTATGATAATTTCTATCATCTTTTCTGTTCCTTTTATTTTTATAAAATGAAACATTAGGACTATCCTTAATATTAGTTAGCACATTTTCACAGGTTTATAAATTTCTTTAAAACTTATAATTGTTTGCTGATATATTACTGCTTTATTTTAAAATCTCTCCAAATATTTTCTCAAGGTCTTCAGCTTCTTAATTTTAAAATTATAAAGAATGATTTTATGACATTAAATGCAGCCATCAGAATTGTTATATCATCATTGCTCAAAAGGTGATAAAAATATTCCATTCCTTTATCATCATATGTAATCTATGGGTATAATAGAATTATAATAGTTTTGGTTCATATTTTAGTTTCAGCGTTTGAAAAACTTTGTGTGGCATAGTACAGTAAGAATGCTGGCAATGAGAGCTTTAAATTATTGGATAGCAGTTAGCTTTATGATTTTGGGTGCTTGAATGCCATGACTTCCTGAATGATAAACTATTTAATTATTATTATTACTGTTAGATACAAAAAATCTAAAGAACGGCAATTGGCAAATAACAGTATCATTTGCAATTGCAATCCACCAATCATTCTTAAATTTTTATCAGTGTTTGAATTTTTGTTTGTAAATTCTTATCAGTTGTTAAAAATGTAAAACAGAAAATTTAAATTAATATAATGCAACAATATTATTAATGTAATCATACTCAAATTTGCATACGTTTGTCTGCATAACAAAGTGGTTTCTTTCTTCTTTATAATCTAAAGCTGAGTCCGCTTGGTGAAGTTCATCATAATCATAGCTCTCTTAAATTACTTACTGTTGCTGCTTTATTTACACTGTAATATGATTATGCATGGCATTTTTATTTAAATTAGTTCATTTAAATATCGCATTTGTTAGATAAATGTAATCATATTTAACATCTTCAATTTTCAAAATGACAATGTTGCCAAATTTATATCACTGCATGTTTTTTGATTTAAACTATACAAAAGTTTTTCTCCATATTCATTTTATTATATTGAAGAAGAAGAAAGTTCCTCTATTTGTCTAATTTTGTTGACTCAATATGAAGGGGGACACAAAAATAACAGGAATCATTCTCTAGTTTGCATGCTTGTTGTAATATATACTTCAGCCTTTACATACTTCTTGCAATGACCTTTCGCATCTTTCTGTCAAATGATATCACTGTGTGAAATTGTAGGGCCACATAACACATTGTTTTGTAAAGTGTATTGTGTATTTTTGTCAATTTTTTTATAACTTGAGTGTGAAACACTTTTTAATTAAATTCAGCATGATCTAGCTTTTCTGTCAGCTGTATTCACTCGATCTTGCTTCAGACATTTTTTTTAATCTCTCGAATGAAGAAATATCTTCTTTTTGTGGGCTTTGAAGTAGGGGTAAAAAAAATGACAGAAGTGTTAAAACACATCACTTTGCAAGGGACTACTTTGAAAAGTGAAAAACATGTTTAGATCAGGGCATTGCATCTAATGGATAGTCATTTGAAATAGGTTAAATTTATAACACTTAAAAATAAATAAACAATTTTTTATTATAAAATTCTGATTATTTTGGGTACCCCTGTATATAAATATGATCAGTTTAAAAATCCAAAGTAGCAATGTTGATGCATAGTAGCTACTGAAACTTAATAATTAATATGCTATAAATTTATTTTGGATAAAATCTATTTTTAACATCATTATTATTTTAACTAATATTTGAAATGCAAGCATTGAAGCATTCTTCATATACCTGGAGCTTAATTGTAAATATAGGGGATTTGAACATAGATTTTCAAGCACCCTTCAACTATCCATGCTATCTTGTACCACTGGTACACACACATGTAGAAAAGATAAATAATCACCAATATACATATTTCATACTAAACAAGCACTTATCAGTTGGTCCCAGTGCTCAGTTTATATTAAGATAGCAAATCTTCATACTTTAATAGACAGACTTCAATCTATTCCAACCTCCAACTCTTCAACCATCCATACCATTGAAAATCTGATGATGGAAAGCCCAAATCCCATGTTGATGCTAATATTATTGTTATGTGCTGATTATATGTGTGTGTGGAGATGATAACCTGAACCAACTGATAAGTGCTGGTTTAGCATAAAATACCTTTACTAATGATTATCTTTTCTACATGTTTGTGGTTATGTGTATCAGTGGTATGAGATAGTTTGGATAGTTAAAGAGTGCTGGAAAGTCTGAGTTCAAATCCGCTATATTTATTATTTTTAACTCTGGTATATGATTTGGCTAACAATCTGTATATATTAAATGCCCACATATATTGATTAGTTTTATATTCTGACTTCTAACATAAACCATAAAACATTCTTTTAATATGAGGGTGCATGTGAGTTTTTTAATATTAATTTGGTTTTTATGATATCAATCTATATGTTGACCAAAAAAATCCAAAAAAATAATAAACCAATACAATTATTTTCAATTTTAGGTCCATAATTTATTATTTTTATTAATATTTACTGTTAATAAATAACTTTTATTACTATTAATCTTTTATTGGCACATCTAGGAATCCTAAGAATATAAAAGTTTGATACCGATTTAGAGTTCCCTCACAGCCATTTTGAATTCTAAGGACCACATAAAACCACTGCTGAATTATCCAAGTGATAAATGACATTGAATAATCCACACATGGTCATGATATGACAATTTACATCAATAATTAACAAATTAAAGTGCATATATTGTAAGGATTTCATATGATCAAATGTAGATCCGATATTCCCATCAGAAGATCAAATGTGAACAATGCTATTTTATCTCTATTTTTTTTTTCTAACTACATGTAACAAAGGAAGCATACAACATCACAGTTTTTTTCTGGTAAGAAAAAATCTGATTAATTATAAAATTAATATGCTTTATTTTAACATGTGGTTTATAAGGGTTTAGTATTTCGAAATTATAAGTTTACTTTGATCAATTTTATGTTATATTGTCATGTGATTATAGGCATATATTGTAATAAAATATGTATTTTAGAAGTTATAAGCTTTTAGTATTTTGAAATTATAACTTGGTTTGATCAATTTTACGTTATTTCAACATGTGGTTATAGGCATATACTCTGATAAAATTCATATTTTAATGTTATAAGCTTTTAGTATTTAGATTGTGCTCAGCACCATTTTGAATTCTAAGAACTGGTCAAAACCACTGCTGACATATCCAAGCAATCCCATGTGGATTATTTGATATCATTTATCACTTGCATATGTCAGCGGTGGTTTTGGACAGTCTGTAGAATTCAAAATGATGGTAAATGCAATCTAAACCAGCACCAAAAGTTCAACTTTCCTATGAGTCCACTTTTTTTTTTACTTGAAAAACTATCATTCCAAAAATGGGTTTCACAGGTGATCGATAGTAAAGTGAAATCCAAACAAAAATATCTCCTGATTTGTAGATGTGAGGTTAATTTTTTAAAGACGTACTTTGGGTTATTAGTAATATTTCTGTCTCCTCTCAGTATTCTTTTTTTTTTTATCTTACTATTTTCAGTCATAATAAATTGGTATACATTATGGTCTCCTTGAGCTTCTTATGTTATTGATTATTTTCATGCTCTTGTTATAACATTAGTATTGTATTGTAGAGCAATCACATTTCCATTTTTAATTATGTATATTATTTGTAAGAGAAACCAAGCTTTCAGACTTGCACTATTAGCACTATTAATAGTGCATGTATGAAAAATTGTTTCCTCTCACATGATTTACATACATAGATCGCTAATACCTTAATTATATACATAAAGTAATTTTAATTCTAGTTTTTTTCTTCTGTTTTATTTTTTATTTATAAGCCAAATTTTCAACATTTTAGCAGCATCAAATATGCCTCAATAGAAATTTAACGAATCAGTCTTTATTGAAGATAATCAGAATCTGTAATCACATGAAAGGCATTCTTTATGAACTATTGGTTTTAATTTTTTCATGTAAAACTATTAATAAAATTGAATACTGATTTAAATAATCAATTAGCAATCAGAATACTATGATATATATGTGTTTATACTAACAAAAGATTATAATCATTTTACGCGTTTGCATTTGTTTTTGTTTTTTTATTCAATTACTTTTTTTTTTTTTTTTTTTACAAAGCTCTCTAATAAACCTGTTTGCTTATTATGATATTGTAACAATGATTAATATTTATTCCATCACTTTATTAATTAAATAGATTTGTATTAATTTCTTAATTTAATTCTAACAGATGAAATTAGTTTTATATTTATAGGTATCCTTACCTTCTGAAAAAAAAATCCCCAAAGCAAAAAATCAAATTATTAGACTTAATCGTAATATTTTAACAATCATTCATTAATATTATCCATTTAATGAATAATATTTCTGTAGTGTAATTTTCACTATACCACTTTCACGGGAAGTATGGACTTGTTTTTATTCACTTTTAATACCTTGCAGAGGAATATAATTATAAACATATGACCAAAAACATGTGAAAAAGTTGTATGATCCCCAAAAGGGATAGAAACCAATCTCTACCTTGCGTGAAAGTGATGTTTACGCCACAGAAATATTATTCATTATTGGATAATCTCTAGTCTAATGAATGACTAATAAAAATTATTAATATAATTTCATTAAAATGATTTGTGTCAAAGTTATGAAGGCAACATATTTGACACTTATCAAATAAACTGTAGTAATTTGCTATATATATATAGTGAACAATGATAAAGATACATGTAAGAGATTGTGGTCTGGGTCAGCTGGTGAGTGCTGTTTAGCACAAAATATGCTTCTTGGGGATCATAGATATTTTTCACCTGTCTTTTTAAGTTGAAGGATTTTTACTCTTGGAGGGATTTTTTCTAAGCTTTTATCTAATATTTTTGAACTGTCAATATTATAGACTAATATTACTGACCAGCAATGTAATCTTCATACTGTTTTATCTTTAAAAAAATTATATATACATTTTTTTAAAAAAAATAAAAGCTTTTATTTAATTTGAGGACTAATGCATTAAAAGTTTTTTTTTTTTTTTCAGCTATACCTTTGATTAATTAATTCAATCAATAATAGAATCACAATCTATATTGATTGAATTAATTAATTTATGGATCCCCACGATTTTAAGTCACATTTGTCCAAATTGTAGTTCAAGAAAAAAAATATTTTTGCTTTTTAATTCATTAGTCCTCAAATTAAATAAAAGTGGGTTTTTAAATATATATATATTATTTTCTAGGGTTTGGGTATTTTGTAACTGATTTTTCATTAAGAAGTCTACTTGTATTCAAAATTTAAAAAAATAATCTTTAAAATGT
Source organism: Epiperipatus broadwayi (assembly GCA_028023455.1). Classification (NCBI taxonomy): domain Eukaryota; kingdom Metazoa; phylum Onychophora; class Udeonychophora; order Euonychophora; family Peripatidae; genus Epiperipatus; species Epiperipatus broadwayi. The sequence goes on along the minus strand of JAQFVV010012672.1, from coordinate 387,775 downwards.
GGCGTTGAGCATCATCAAAAATTACTGAATTAATTTGAATGTGTTTGAATTGTGGCCTACTGACACTGTTAGACTAGACAATCTGAAATATTATATTGTCATCAATATCAAACACATATACAAATTTGAAGAAAATTCCTTCAGTAGAAGTAAGTTAAAAATCAATTGCATGATTTGATATAAACAAAGAGAAGAGAGAAGTTAAATAAAATCATTCAACATAATTCATTTGACAATAACTGTTCTTAGAAACTTTTCATAACAAATAATTAATTTAATAATTTAAATATGAGTAGATTCTCCTTTGTTTGTAAAAAAAAAAAAAAACTCACATTAACGTATTACAATTTCTTCAAATTTTATTTTGAAGCACATTAATTTTATGAAATTTTTTATGTATCCATGTAAATGAGTATTGAGAACAATTAAGATGTTTGGAAGTATCTACAGGGACTTAATGGGGGCAAAATGTAGAAAAAAAAAACTATTATTTATTCTGCCTTATAACTTTCATTCAAGAGATGCTTTGAGAAAGTATTGCTTTAAACTTAAGAGGTTAAAAAATTATTTTGTTGGCATGTAGTTCACTTGTTTATGAAGCTGTTTTTTTTTTAATTTAATGACATGGCAGAGTGACAGACTTTGGAGTTCAAGGTTCATGAATCATGGCGACCTTTGTCAGTTCCAGTGCTTGAACTTCTTATGAATTCCAAACAATATATCATTTAATTATTATTATCTATATAACGCTGTTTAAGATAGTCATGCAATGATAGAATACTCAAATAGCTGCTCGAGCATAAAAATTTCATTTAATTAACTATTGAATTGTTCATTCTATCAATGCACTAAACTTCAGCTTCTCCAGAGCATATGCTTATAAACATTTTATTTTTTATTTTTTTTATTGAATTATTTTTTATCAAAAAAAAAAAAAAAAGCTATCATAATGATTTTTTACTCAACTGATTTTAAAAATAAGTTTATCAGCAAAAAACAGTTTGTATCAAGTAAGCAGTTTCAAACTATGAATCTTCTCATAGTTATCAGCCAGCTTGCTAAATTGATCATTATTAACTGATGTTGTGGATTGAAGAGCCTTGTATGATTTGGCACAAGAGTCAAGGGGCAGATTCTGAAGCTTAAATCCATGGGTCACGCCTAACTCTTCCACTTCCAGTGTTCAAATTTCTTATGAACTCCGCTATTTGATGTTATCGATTGAAATAATTTTTTCCATTCTAAGGTATTTGATATAGGGATAGAGTGACTGAAACGAGAACCAAAGATTCTGGTTCAAACCTCCACCTTTCGCTTGTGATAATTAATGCCACATAACCTTCTGAATGATAAGCCATTCAATTAGTACATATAAATAGTAAATTACTGAATTATGCCATGCTTAGAGTGGCTATTTTTTTATTTTTGAGAACTTTGATCACATAATAGTACTTTTATTAATCAGTTTTTTAATGATAGGTAATCTCTTTTTAAGATGATAGAAAAATAGTGACCCAAAAATAAATGCAAACTCTAGAAAAATAACTGAAAAGTAATTTGAAATATGAAATAGAATAAATAAAATTAATAAATCTAAAATTAAATGATGCTTAAAAACACCAACATAATTTGCCATTTTCTAAATGATAATTTAATACCCCTAATGTTCTCAATATTTTCGATAAACTAAAAAGTCTTTTTTATTACTCATGGTTTCATTTCAATCAAGAAGGATGAACAGTTCCATGTTCAATATCATTTTGTATATCATAGTATAACAGAGGAAAATTTTGTTTTGCCTTTTAATAATAACTGACATTTTTTATAGTCACTTAAGATTCTCAGGTGTTTTTTTTTTAATGTTCAGAGATTTTTTTTTATAATTTAGTACTGTTTAATAATTGTATAACACCATTCTAACATTTATGTTGTTTTGATAAATATATTATCACAATAAACTAGCTAACAGAATCCTATTTTTGCTTAATTAAGTTAATATAATAGAACTATCCTGCTAATGATACTACTATTTACAATTATGATTCCACTACTATTTTTTTTTAATTATCTAATTGTTATGAACAGCAACAAATACCAGTCACTAAAGTGTTGTAAATTATGATATTAAATAATAATTTGAGAAAATTCAGGTTAATCACATTTTGGCTAGAATATAAGGATTACATCAACTAGATTATTAATGAAGCACACAGATTCCATGAGGAAAATTAAAGCATATCCTCTTATTTTAGCTAAACATTCCAATTTTATCTATATAAGGCCGTTAGATCAAATTAACAAACAAAAAATAATTATCAAATGACAAGTTGGTGAGCAGGTCGTGTGGTTTTTAAATAACAGAAGTAACAAGTTGACTTTTGATCTACGAATCAGTTAATATGCCCATCATTCTACATCCCTGCACTAAAATCTACAGATCACCTTAATTTTTTTGTTTTTGTAAAAATCTACAAGTTAGTAAGTAAATGTTTGATTTGTGAATTAATTTACTATGGATCAGTTTTGTAAATTGATCATTGTAATTATTAACCCAATCACTTACTCCAATTTTTTTGTCAATAAATTTAATTGATCATTTTAATTATGACTTCTTATTTCAAATAAATTGAATACCTAGCTAAATGTAATATTTAAAAGGAAATTACATTGTTAATGGATATCTTCCTGTTTTTTGCTAAGTTAGTGTCTGTTTTTAAGTGAAGGTAACAATTTTAAATTTAGATGCAAGTGGGGTACAATAATGTTATCATCTATCTACAAAAAATAAATAAATCATAAACCATTACCATTTAAGATGTATGTTAATTGAGGCACATTATTTTATTTGTATTCATTTAATTATTTTTAAATAGTTTTTTTTTTTTTAATTAACTATTTAAATTATTTGTTCAAAACTGGATATATGCAACAGAATTAATTAGATAAGTTACAACTTTAGAACCTTAAAGTAGAGAATAAACTAAAAATTTATGCAGGAAAATCAGAAAAAAGAAACATCATTTTTTACAATCCTAAATCCAATTTATCAAAATAGTCATATCTACAGACCAGCATAACATCACTGAGAATAATTTACTTTATTATGTAAAATTATATATTAACATATAATCCATCCAATTTATATCCATTCAAATTTATAACAGAAACCACTTTTAAACGTAAAACTATCACAATAAAATGATTGTACTGCCATCTATATGATATATATTATGTTTTACATTATAAACATATATATTCATTATTACTATTTATTACTATTACAGATTACACGCTAAACAATGAACAAACTATGATTCAATGTAATCCAAACAAAAAAAAATCTTTGTTACAGATAATTTACATTTTAAATGTGTACTCGCTATTTATTATTGTTTACAAACTGTTTTATGTTTAAATACACTGGAATGCAATTAATAGTGAAGTTAAGATATGGCTTGTTTTATTAAATGGCTGAACACTTTGAGAAGTTTATCTTCTCATTATCATAGTGAAAAGATCATCTGAAAAAGATGTAATATATAGACGATGAATATTTAAATGTATGCAAAGTAGTGAATTAGAAAGTCCATTTTTTTGTAGAGGGAAAAGCATGCTACCTTTTGGATTATAGCATTTAAGTTATTAGCTATATGCCATGCTTCTTTGATTTTATGTTTGTAGTCATGGCATTTTATACATGTGATAGAAGTGATGGAAGATTCAAATGAATGACTGAGGGACTTTTGGTGTTCTAAAAAGAGAAATTATAATCAGGCTTATTAAGAGCTTTTGTTGTGAGACATGTGTCAATAGAGATATGCAGGATTCGCCATAGTTTAGGGCACTGCAACCAGTTTGAGGGCAATAAAATCTTGTACACTGTGTGAGGAGACTGATCAGATGGTAAGTGATCTTTTGAACTATTAATTAATCTATTGGTTGAAAAGGGAAGTATGAAAACTTAACTTAAATGAAGGAGAAAAGATTTTAATGAAGTTTTTAATGATGGAAGAAATATGTGGAAGGAGAAGCCATGGTCTGTCTTTAGTGTAAAAACATAACTATGTCATACTTTGTTTAGCTGACAGAATATAACTACATTGAGGAATATATGTATTATGTATAACACATTCATAATTATATGGTAACATAAGAAAATACAAGTGTGTATGGAGATTAACTACCATTTATCTAAAGCCAGATTATCTGTAACCTATAGTCTATATAAAATTATTACAGTCATCATCATGAGTGAACAAGATGTGTAGTCCATATGCTCAAGATAAAAATCCTCTTTATGTTTCCATCTTTAAATCATGCTTGTTAGGAGAGTATTAAAGTTTCAAGATTTAGTATTTATTAGTTATCTTATCTATGGATTATAAGTAAGCACAAGTACCAACAATAGTAGCATACATAGATATCAATATAAAATGATCCAAGAGAAAGGTAAAAATTGTTAATGTAATTTGCATCTGAGGTTTTTTTTTTCTTTAATGTACATAATGTGATAAAATAGGATTACTCTTTTTATCCAAAGATTGAAATTACGTTATATAATTGATTTATTAAAATAAATATCTGAATTGAAACTTATTATTTATTTTTAAACATATAAAAGTATTTGACATATAGATCATAAATTATTTGCCTGAAGGTTTTAGATGATATTTTAGATGTGACAATATGTTGGACTATTTCCATCATATATCATTAAATGTTGAATGTCTAGAAAATTTAAACTTTATTTAAACTTTTCAAATACAAATAACTGTTAGTAATATAGACAATACAGGTTAGTAGATTACACAATATTTCGAATGGTGTTTTCTGCTCTTTTTCAGATCTTGCTGGCCTGATCAGTGACAATACTAGCACAGGACTCTATTTGTATGATATTACTAACAGTTGTTTGTATTTGAAACGTTTAAAATTTTCTAAATATTCAACATTTAATGATAGAAATAGTTCAAAGTATTATCAAAATCATAAAGCAATATTATTTTTTTATAAACACTAAGTGAATTGTTTTACTTTAACCACAGTGGAAATAGCAGAATTAAAGCTGTTCATTTGTTTATATATTATTTTTTTGTGATATTTGTACTATATTTGCCCAGATATTAATAGTTTGGGTGTGTGTATGTGTACACGCTCATATAAAAATTTAAAGGTTAAGGATAACTGTAAATTAAGATGTTCTCCCCTGTGGCTTTTGATGCTTCAATATTTTGTATATTATCATTACATAACTATCAAAAGGCAAGTGAAAATTTGAATCTACAACTTATAAATATTATATTGAAAACATAAGACTGGAATTGGAAATCGATTTTAAAATTTGATTTCACATGGTTCTACTATATTTAGTTTGTTTATTAATCTGTTGTCTTTTGATAAAACTTTTGAGTTATGCATGCGTTTGTTATACTAGTTTGAATTTTTAGGAATTAATAATTGAAAAATAATTGAATTTAAAAGTTGGATTATATAGAATAATAAATTTAAAGGAATGCATAAGAAACTACAGAAAGATATCAAAAACTTTTTTTTTTAATGAATTAATTTTTTTTTTTTCATATGTCAAATGCATTGAACAGGAAGCGAACCCAGGCCAGCTGCTTGGAAGGCAGCTATGCTAACCACTAAGCCACCAACGCCTGACATGAATTAATATTTTTAATAGAATAAAATGCAAATAACATGTAATTCTGAGAGATGTGATTATGTAAAAGTTTGCAGTTATGGACCAGTTTAAATGTTTTATACTAGTGCTCTCCAAAATATACAATACCATTCCATGAAGAGTTCTGGAACAATCGGGGGGGGGGGGCAGTAATAGCCTCAAGTGAAATTGGGAGCCTCTGGCTAGAAAAAAGTGGTGGTGGAAGAATAAAGAAGAAAATTTTGAAAAATTATTTGTGCATATTTTATCGGCAGCGCAACATAGATTTAAAATCATAGTGATTACTTTATTTTCCAAATAAACACACAAAATATAAGTTATAACCAATCATAGATCAAGTCCTTAACATGTCACAACATATAAGTGTTGGAAGACAACTATGTCATGTCTTGTTAGGAAGCATCACCAGAAATATGTGTACATAGTAATTTGTTTACAGTACAATACTATAAATAGGTGATATGTATGAAATCTAAATTACATGTTTTTTGAATTGTATGACAAGCAATTACCAATAGTGCAATTGCATTATATATTTAAAAACTTCAATTCGTATTCAATATCTTTAATCATGTACTAAGTAAATTATAGTATTATTTGGAGAATACAGCCAATAAATATATATTTGTCATATTTTTTATTACAATATTAATGAAAACAGTCAATGAAGTTGTTTAAAAAAATCTGTTAACCATTAATATTTATTTATGTCTATCAAATCAAGATGTTAGTTAATAAGGAAAAAATATTTCAATAATTGATGTATTTTTTAAATTAATTATTTGTTAATAAATTTATTTTAATATTTATCAACTTAATATCCAATATTGTAACTTGACCAGACAACTAATCATCAACTATAATATATGATAGATATAAATAACAAATTTCTAGTTGAGTCTAATTAGATTTTTTATATATATATAATATTCTAATAATACAAATTTTGCTCATTTCATGTCTAATATATTATATGAATATTAATAAATTGTTTCACAATAAAATAACAATAATCATGAGGCTTGTTATCCAATCGTCCAGTAAGGTGGTAGGTACCTTTTTTAACATTGAGTATATACCAAAAACATACCCTCAATGGCATAGGAATATCACAACACATTCAATACTCCACTAAAATATCAATGATACTCCAATGACTCAATAAAATAAGTAAATTATATTTAATATTAAAATTTTCTATGTCAAATTTAATTATCTACTTATTAAAATGATTGTATTGCACTCCTTTATTAATATTCCTTAACTCAATCAACATCTCAGTTAATTATTGTTTTTTAAAATGAATATTAATTTACATAACCAAATGTAAAGAGGGATTTTACTTGCATCCTGCTACATTTAAAAATAATTAACTAAGCTTCTTATAAATTGACTCAAATTAAATTAAAATTATTAACCAACACATCACTATTAATTACCATAATCAAATTTAAAATAATTTATTATTAGAATGTATTACAATTTAAATCATTTTTATTTTTATATGGCATGTTAATTACCCACTCTTCATTACATCATTGAATAAGATGAAGAAAATTTAAATTAATTAATATTTTTGATACAACACCAAATGTCTTGAACAATCATAATAATTTTTTTTATTATTTTATTTTAGATTAGACGCAATAATACCAAATATCTTTAATTATTACAATATATATGTGGCAAGGATGATGAATAATGACTTGAAAACCAGAAAAGGAACTCTCAACACTTTATTCATTTAAAAACAAATATTAACATTTATTACAGTAGTATTATACAAAATTTAAAATAATTTACTCATATTCAATAAACAATATTTAACATATTATACAAAACGTTATAAACTAACATTAAGTAATTATAATAAACTAAAATAATTCATACTTTGCTCTAAAATTATTTGTAAACAGGATATAGTACATAAGGTATTTATATATAGAGAGCACTATGTTAATAAATTGTAATTGTAAATTAGCAATCAGGCTAATGCACATGTACTTTACAGATTTTAAACTATACGTAAATGAATACTCTCATTCTCAAACACAAGATAAGGTCTTTATGAAAAGATAGAGTGAATTCATCTATCTCTTCAACCCAAAGGTTTGGAGATTAGAGTGTGAAGATATTAAGCAGTCACTTTAAATTACTTGATTATGCTGGAATGAATGACGCTTGTGAAATTATTTAAAACTTACTATATGTCATTCTTAGTTGAAATTAATAATAAGAATAATTATCAGGTTTTCTTTTCAATGTCATATCTCTTATACTTTATATTTTCATTCTGTATTTTGATTTCTGATATTCAATAAAAACATTCAAAAAATATTTCTTTTTACATTTTTTTAGCATCCTATTTGTTTTGTGTTTCATCATTCTTGCAATAAATTGATTTACCTTATCCTCATTAGAAAGTTTAACTATTACTTAAATCTTCAATTCCCTTGTACAATGTTTATACTAATGCAATTTTTCATGATAATAAGTGTGGGGTGGATATCTTATAAAATTATAATAAATGATACCATGGACTTAATGTAACTTAAGGCCACATATTATCCTGTGTCTACCTTAATTTTCTAGCTTGGCTGCTATTTCAAGCTCTTACAGATTTTAGAAAAGTGTCATTATCCATTGTATCATAAATATTTTGATTTATTCTATACTGTATCATTTTAACATTAATCAACATGTCCCCAACACTACAGGATTTCCAATAAATCTACTTAAAATCTGACACTATATAAAACACTTAACATCGTGTAAAATATTATTCATCATTTCTTTAATAACATCTCAACTTATCCTTAACACCTTAATACTTTTGACATACCAAGAAGACTAAAAACCAATCAAATAGTTTTATGGTATAATTTATCATAAATATAATAAATCATGTATCTTTAACTTATAAATAGATGAATCCACACATATACTTCTACACTTATATTAATATTATAATAGATATATTTAATACTTTATCATGTACTTTCATATAAATTCACATATTATAAATATCACACATTTATTTTACCTGATTCCATGCTTAAAAAGTAAATACCAATAACTTACATTTTATTATAAAATAATATATTACCTTAATCATAATATTTTATGGTTATCATTGATGATTCTCTTGTGAATATCATTTCTTTCATGTTATAGAATTATAATTAAGGTAAAAAAGGTTTTTTTTATTTTTTTTTTATACAAGAAATTCTAAAATTCTTTAATCTAAAAAATAGCCTATGAAACAAATAATTATAAGTAATATTATAGTCAAAACAACTAAAATAATATACATAAAAAGTTTTCTTCAACTCCTTGAAAATAAAAAAAATATCACAACTCTTCAATGAGAAAATGGTTATAATAACAGCACAACCAACTTTCTTTTTTCCCTTCTCTCCCCTTTGAGCTTTTCACCATTATTTATAACATAATTGGAAAATATAAATAAAATTGAAACAAGAATTATTTAATAATAACAATAGTTTCTTGCATCATAAGTTCGTCTTTCTTTATATATGACATCTATATGATTATTTAACCATTTAATAAAGATAGTTTATTATATATTTTTTAAAAAATCATTTTTCCCCTCAAACTACTTGTAGAATTAAAAGTTTTAAGATTACTTCTAAATAATTCAAATTACCAATACCTAAACAATATTAAAGTTAGTAATTATAAACTTGTCAATAAAAATTAGTCTCCATTATATCTTTCTTCTTTTAGTCAATTATCATCTTAATACTACCATAAAGAAATTCATATCTTGAAATGTCAATCAGTCTTAATAAATATAAATAATTATCTTTATCATGACTAATAGAAAATGTTTTCTATCACTATGCATATGAAAATTAATAAGAAATAAATTCCTTATATATTTTCATTTTATGTAGGAAAAACTTTAATAATCTGCAGTTTTTCTTATTGAAGTACATTTTCTCTATTTGAATGAAGTTTTGTTACTTCCATTATCATAAGTTTGTAGTTAGCCAGTGTAGAATATCAATGAGGATAGTTTGCTTCTTATTCCATGATGAAATTAATAAATTTCTTAAAATGTATTCCATGTGTTTTAAAACTATTATTATTACTTTTACTATTAAAGTAACAACAATTTGAATAATTAAAGTTTTTAGATAAAAAAAATATGTTTTCTTCTTCTAATGTTTTCTTGATTTATCTCTCTTCTCACCTGCTTATCTTCTATTTATATGAAAAAATTCACAATATCTGATTAGTTAATTGCCTTCAGATGTCTAGCAAAAAAATGAATATTAATTACTTTCCACAATTTTAAAAAGAATTATAACTAATATTATTAATAAATATTTCTTAATTTTAATAATGCAAAATTTTAAATTATCTTTTAATAATTAAATACTCTTTGTTTAAAATCAAATTTTGACACTTAAATTTTATAATTTACATTATTATTCAAAGTATTGATTTTATGGAATTTTTATGAAATTTATATAATTAAAACATAACATTTACTGTTTATAATTTACAACTTAAATATTATACCAGGAACTAAATTTCGTTGTTTATTATCTAATGTACATGTGTGCACATCTAACTTTTTAGTTATTCTATCATTAATTAAATGATTCTAAAATAGTAAATAAATAGCAATTTTCAATTTGATTATTAATAATTGTAAAAATATTAATTTTAATCATAACTACTAATTAAAATTACCTTACATGATTTTACCTATTATTTACTTTTTTATTTTAAAATAAAAATTACAATTTATATTTTAAATCTATAACTTATATAGATTATGTCTGTCTAAAGAAAATTAACTCAAAATTAACACTAAAATAAATATATATTTAAATTCTCCTACAAATTAAATATTAATTTTTTTTATTAATTATTATAATATAGGGTATATGAGCACCGACTTTCAGATGACCCATCACTCTCCACTCTATCTAATAACACTGATACACTCAAGCACATATATACTGAAAAAGATAAATAATCACCAATATACGTATTTCATGCTAAACCAGCAATCATCAGTTGTTCAGATTATCATCTCCCACACATATATACTATAAGTGCTCAGATATATATTAAGATAGACAATCTTCATACTTTAATGGACAGGCTCCAATCTACTACACACTCCAACTCTTCAACTGTCCATCCAATTGAAAATCTGAAGATGCTCGGCCTCAGGGTGGCCTTTGAGCATTCCATCTTCAGATTTTCAATTGGATGGACGGTTGAAGAGTTGGAGTGTGTAGTAGATTGGAGCTTGTCCATTAAAGTATGAAGATTGTCTATCTTAATATATATCTGAGCACTTATAGTATATATGTGTGGGAGATGATAATCTGGACCAACTGATGATTGCTGGTTTAGCATGAAGTACGTATATTGGTGATTATTTATCTTTTCAGTATATATGTGCTTGAGTGTATCAGTGTTATTAGATAGAGTGGAGAGTGATGGGTCATCTGAAAGTCTGTGCTCATATACCCTATATTACATATATAGACACAGGTATATAAGAAGCCTGTGTTTCAGTTTTAATTATTATATAAAATTTAATTTTTTTTTTACCAAAACTGATCATTAACAACAACCGTACAGTGATGTACTAAATAGAAAGATTACGATATATATGCAATATAATATTAAACAAGGAACAAAACTCACTTTATTAATTAGTTACATTGATATTTTAGTTGGTTTTTGTCTTATAGAAAAAAAACCTTATATACCTGATGTCATGGACACTATTGTAATAATATAACTATGGAGTGGGGGGAGAAATCTCTTTTCAATTGTATAAATTGTGTTTTTTGGTAATTTTATACCCACCATTATGAATTTTTAAAAAAAACACAAATTATATGGCTGAGTCTAAGAAAAAATGTTGGCAATATAGTATTGAATATTTTAACTATGATTTTCTTCACCAACCATACCAATGTGTCTGATTTGCCAAAAAAAAATTATTAAATGAAGCTTTGAAGTTTTTAAGACAACTAGAATACTTGAGAATGGTTCATGCTGATAAGAAAGATAAAGATTTATCTTATTTTCAAGCATTTACAGAAAAAAAAATTTGAGATTAACCGACAGCGGCAAAACTGTTTTCAGTAACATAAACAAAATGACAGTGGATTATATGCTTCTTATAACATTTCATTACTGATTGCTAAATCAAGAAAACTGCATACTATTGGTGAAGAGCTAATTCTCTAACAGTAAGTGAGATGCTACACAAACCAACATGGAGTATTACCAAGAAAATTTATTTGAGTAAAAATAGAGTCCAAAGAAGAATTGACAAAAATAGTTCAAGGTGTTAAATACTTATGTGATTATTTGAAAACTTCTCAATTGTTCATGATGATTCATAAAAGAAGAAAAAAATGGCAATAACTATCATTTGCTAAATATTTGCAAACTAATACTATGGGAGAATCGATATTTCATGCATTGGAAGGTTTTTTTTAAAGATAAATAAATTCTTCTGAATAATATCTTATTAGTTGTTACTGATGTTGCTCCAGCAATGATAGGACACTACAGAGTTGTTGTTGTTTTTTTCATATTAAAAAAAAGGCAGTTTCAAATGAATTTCTTGTATATTGTGTCATTCAAGGATCATTTAGTTATCAAAAATCTGAATTAATACCTTCATAGATCATTATATTATATTATTAAAGCAATCAATAAAATCAGAATCATTTCAGTAAATAACAGGTTGTTTCAGTCATTTGCTGCTTTATATGGGAGTTTGTTGGCCATCAAAAGATATCTGTTTGAATTGGTTTCATAAACTCTATGACTTGGTTTCAAGTGAATTCAGGGGATGAGATGGTAAATCCAGTTATAAATGTATTGATAATAATGAGTTTATTGTGTACTAAAGAAAATTTACAAACCAGGAAAAGGCAAAATGAATCAAGATGAATGAAGATTAGGAGATAATTACAGAAGAAAGTTTAAAAACAAGCCATGAAGAAGATAGTGTAAAGAAAAAAGATGATATAGATATATATATGATATGGACAATATTAAGCCAAATAATTACATCTATAAATAAATGGAGCAAAAAGAGACTAATGAAGACAAAATTTCCTCAAGAGAATGCTGCAATATCAATTAGACATGTTGCATATGATCACACATTATTCAAACAAATGGGTTTAAAAATGGAAAAGAAGATGAAACATCTCAATGAAAAGATAGAGAAGAAAGAGGAATACTTTATGAGAACTTGATTGATTCCAAAAGTGATGTAGTTTATTTGACAGCTTGTTGAATACATTTAATGAAATAAATAGTAAGCTGAATTTAATCAAAACAAAAACTCTTATTTCCAGATTTGTGGCAGAGTTTCTTCTGTACAAACAGAATTTAGGATGGAGGAATTCAGCCAATTTTCAAATTTATTAGCAATAGAAAAACATGATGAAGACTTATTTATTATCAGCATTTTGACTTCAATTAACAGTATGAAAGTATTTTTAAAATGAACATATTCAATTGGGTTTTGATCCTTTTTTCAAGTACATACACAGAAGTCTTCAAAATTATAAAAATTGTTGGAATACCCACAAATGAGGAATTTAAATTCAAAGACTGTTATCAACATTTTTGGTCACAAAATAGATACCTATACTTAATCCTGAGTTATAGGCTCCAATACAAAAGTTTTAATTGTATTTCTTTTATCAGATCTAATTCTTTCATCATATGTAACGGAATATGGATTTAGGGTGATCACAGATTTATTAACTGAAAAAGAAACTAATTCCAATAATTTAATCATAGTGCTTTAAGAGTGTTCCTGACAAAAATAGAGCTGAACATTCTTATTAGGATTATTTTATTTGTGATTTTTATTTTAATATTATTCATCATTATTTTGTATAATGTGAATATTACTATTCAAGATGTCTTATCTACAACATCTTTCTTTATTATGTTGTAGGAAGTAGATAGAAATATTGATACATAAAAAAATGCAAGTTTGCTATTTCATTTTCCTGTTTGTTTAATTAAAGAAAATAGATTTCCAGGGAACACTCAGTAATTCCCCCCCCCCCCTCAAAGAGTGCATTAGACTATATAAGTTTGAGAATTTCAGTCCTATACATTAAGATAAACAAACATATGAAATGGTTGTATTAAAAATAATATTATTTAATTTGAATATACATTTTTTTATAATTGCTCAAATATATTTAATGCAATGAATTTTGGATTAAATTAATTATTTTTTCTCTTTTTCTATTTTTTATATTTTTTATCATACTGTATTTAATCACTTAGGTTTTAATATAGGATTAAGTCATCATATACCTTGGCCACAATTCATCTCTCTGCATCAACTGTGATTTTAGGATTTATATGTTTATGCAACTATGTTTCCATTCTTTAGTACATTTTAATTCCTTCTTTTTTTTCCCTCATTTTATAACTTAATTTCTTTTTCTGGGTTTTTCTCCTCTGGAAATAGAATAATCATACTCATTTTCGAATAGGTGCTATTGATTATGATGATTTAAAATTATCATAATGAAATAATCATATGTAAGTTGGATGGAAAATTGTTAATTTATTAAGAACTATATTTATTGTATAGTGTATATGCACTAAATATTACAAAATGTTTTTCTGTATTATTTATTATTTAATTTGTTGTTTCAGAAGATCTACATTTAAGCACCAACATTGTTATTAATGATGAAAATAATTTACATATATATTTATATACTATCCTAATTTGCAAATGAATCCAAGAACTGTTAGGTTTTAAATTGCCTGCTCTTATTCCTGAAATATAACTGCTCAGATATTTATTAATAATTATTATAAAAAATATAATATTAGGGCATGAGCACAGACTTTCACATGACCCACCACTCTCCACTCCATCTAATAACACTGATACACTTAAACATATATATGTTGAAAAGATAAATAATCACCAATATACGTATTTCATGCTAAACCAGCAATCATCAGTTGGTCCAGATTATCATCTCTACACATATATACTATAAGTGCTCAGATATATATTAAGATAGACATTCCTCATACTTTAATGGACAGGCTTCAACCCACTCCGCAATCCAACTCTTCAACCATCCATCCAATTGAAAATCTGATGATGGAATGCTCAAAGGCCACCCTGAGGCAGAGATTCTTGTCACACCCATGTTGACCTAAGGTCAATCTGAACCCCACATGTACAGGACATAATCCATTAAATACATATGCAAGGATGGGCAGACATCTCTATAATGTAATAACTGAAACAGGCTTATTTATACCTGTATCTATATATATGTAATATTAGGGCATGAGCACAGACTTTCACACGACCCACCACTCTCCACTCCTTCTAATAACACTGATACACTTAAACATATATATGTTGAAGCCTGTCCATTAAAGTATGAGGATTGTCTATCTTAATATATATCTGAGCACTTATAGTATATATGTGTAGAGATGATAATCTGGACCAACTGATGATTGCTGGTTTAGCATGAAATACATATATTGGTGATTATTTATCTTTTCAACATATATATGTTTAAGTTTATCAGTGTTATTAGATGGAGTGTAGAATGGTGGGTCGTGTGAAAGTCTGTGCTCATGCCCTAATATTACATATATATAGACACAGGTATAAATAAGGCTATGTTTCAGTTATTATAAAAAATATAGAAAATATATATACATATTTTCTTTGACTGATGAATTATCTATATTCGGTTACTATCATTTTTTATATTCATTATTAAAAACGCCAAAAATATATAAACATTTAAATATATATAAAATTACAGGTATTAAATAATATTTCTATAGTGTAATTTTCACTCCACCACTTCCTACTTTGTGTGAGAATGGTGTAGTGAAAATTACACCACCGAAATATTATTTATTATTGGGTAATCTCTCAACTAATAAAAATTATTTGATACATATATATTTGCTTTGTTTATACATAAAACTTCCATTTCACCACATGTTATAATATATGAAAAAATATATTTGAAAAAGATCCCCCCAGATATATTTTATGAAGGACCAGATTTTTTTTGTTAGCTAGGTCATAATCTTTTACTTGACTTCATTATTTTTTTTAATATTTATCAGTACCAAATCATTATAATTTGATTTACTTGTATCAAACTTTCTGCACTCATAAATTGACAACAACCTATTCGATTATCTCTAGCCTAGATATATTTTAAACTATAGTTAAAAATTAATATATCTGTTTCTAATTATACATAAATATGTCAAATAATTCAACTTCGTTTCTCTTTTTCCATGTGTAGTATCTTTTTTTGATGTAAATAAAACTTAAGATTCCACCACTGATTCTTGAAACATATGAGTAAAAACATCTGTAAAAGACAAGTGAACCTCCCAAGATGCATTTTATGTTGAACCTCACTTTTTATTTGGCCCTAGTCACAATCTCTTATTCATATATTGATCATCTATTCAGCATTTACCAATATCAAAATTATTACAAGTATCAAACTTTATGCGCTCACAACTATTAAATCAAATTGTAATACTGTAATTGTTTTTGTATATATAATTAGAAAAATCTTGAGGATCACCGAAGTATAGAATGACTGAAATTTTGGTATATATATAAAATTAAGAACCTCACTAGGGACGTTATGTGATATATGGTAGCATCGATCCAAGAATCTTTCGATTTTGAGTCCCCACCCACCTCTGCATTAAATCGTATAGACAGAGCTTGGAAAATAAATAAAAAATTAATTCTACCGAAGCAAAAAAAAAAAGTTATGTTATAAGATTATATGTGTTAATTGCTATATTAATAATGGAGTAGAAATTTCTCCACGATTATAGCAAATGAAAGAGAAGTAAAAATAATAATAGTGAAGGAATTATTGATTAAGCAACATTTTTCTTGTCGTGTGCTTTCTCTTGAAATGCCGATTAAATTTAAGTATGCTACCGACATTTGCGAATCTTCAGAAGGCATCTACAAATTTATGCATAAATATAGTTGATTGTCTGAATTTTATCAATAGTAAGAACTAACTACAGGTTGTTATTCTTAGTACTTGAAAATGAAAATACCAGTTCATTATAATTTATTCATTAAATACATGCTAACACTATAACATTTATTGTTCTTTTCACTTGCTTATGAGTAATCATAAATATTTATGACGTGGTATTAAAATAAATTCTTTTATGAAAACTTGAGTCCGCTGATATAATTTTAAATTGCCTAGGTTTAGTTCATTTCGTTTTGCTCTTTCGTTGTTATATTACAATTATTAAACTGAATATTAAGTGACTGAATTATTGCTTATTGAAAAAATAAAAAGTCTTCGAGACTATCTCTTTTCAAGTCTACACACACGATTAATTGTGTGATGAACTCGGAAGAAATGGGTCAGAGCCGTTTTGAAAGATTGCTATTCTAAGTATAGCGTTGAGAAAGGCAAGCTTCTTATCGCACAGCTATTAATTACCGTTATATTTATTTCATGCTTATTAAAAAGTTATTGTATGTGATATTAGCAGCAAGAGTTTATGATGATGATTTTTTTTAAAGTCAAATATATCGCTATATACATGAATTATGGAGGGGTGTGTGTATGTGTTCTTATGTGCACGTAGATTGCAATTTGATCAATAAGCCGTTTTCGGATTGAGTGAAGTGATTGGAGTGTGTGAAAATTTAAAACTACAAAATGAACAGAAATAACAATAACAGAAAAAAATGATCAAAACTCTAGATAAAAAAAATTATTTTAAATAGCCCACTATATATCAAAGACCTCTTCTATACCACCCTATAGAGGAACAGTGAAGGAAAGGGAATTATTAGGCTTGCTAATTTTCAAGTGGTGAAAGTTTGAACATACTGCCTGGAAAAAAATATTATAATTACATACTTCTCAAGAAACTTTTTACATTTTACTTGCCCAAGATTTGAATGCTTGTTACTATATAGTTAAAAACATAGAATAGGACTATGGGGCACAGCCCTTCTTACATTTTCAGCTTAAGCAACTCACCCACATTCTTTTGGTGGAGCTTATGAAAAAATATTTATTTCTAACAACAATTTATACAGGGCATTTTTGAAAAATCCAACAGTATTAAATTGATGTTAGATAAAATTAGAAAAGAATGAGTTAACACATTTTATAAAATTGTCATTTATATTTTTTTGCAAAACTTCTTAGAGTAGAAGACATAGATATGTATCCTAAATTTTAAGTCTAAAAGCTGATTATTTGTTGCCAAAGAAAAGAGAGATTGAAATAATGCTTTCAAATTATTTTTTTCCCAAAGACAAAAAAAAATGCTGAAAGATTAAAATATCATATTTTTCCCAACTTTCAATCACAATCTAAACACTTTACATAAAATCATCACTTGGGTTAGTTATCTACATAAAGACTCTAGAAGAACATTTAATTTAAAGAGAAAAAAAAACTGTAATTATGTTTAGATAAAATTACTTACAAAATTAAGTTCTATTTTTTCCATGTTAAAGAAGTCATATTAACTGAGTCAGAGCAATTTATTATTAAATATAAATAAGTATTCTTACTTTTTCAGAATACTGTATTTTTTACTACAGATGCTCTCACAATACTTTATTCTTTTTTTGTGCTGGTGGTTAGATAGAAGAAATTTACATCTGGAATATTTAGCAAACTATGCCATTTACTTCTATTTCAGTTATGATTTTATAGAGAGTAGATTAATGTGCTTTATCTATTTTTTTAAAAACTTTTTATTGTATATTATTTTAATGTTTATAGTTTTGTTAGAGTTGTTAGGTTTGAAAGTATTTATGTGAAATGTTTTTTTAACTTGTATGTGATCTGAATGCAACGCTTTAAAACATCTACATTTTTAATATGGTTGCCTTGACTACAATACTTAACTTGTTCTGTTCAAAAAATAAATCAATAATAATTGTAAATTTTTGCTATAGTTAGAATCATTTCTTGATTTAAATCATTTCAACTATGTCATAGTTATTTATTTAAAGAATAATGTTTAATAATATTTTTATACACTCTTTTTTTTTTGTCTGTCTTGCTTAGTAATATTATAATTTAATTTTCACTTGCTTCATGATTTCTAATCTACTTGAAATTTTAAATAGATATATATACTTTTTTTTTTCAAAGTTTGCAAACAATTTTAGCAAAAAAAAATAGTGAAATTTTTTGATTTTATATGGGATGCAGTATTTTTTATAGTATTGCATATAACAATATTAAATTCTACCTAAACTATCATATAAAACTAAAAAATAGATACAAAGAAAAAATTTAAGTAATGCTTTTATTTACAAATGCACTAAATGTGAAAAATATATTTTCTTCAACATTCACAATATTTTTGATATTGTGCAACCAAAATAAAGATGGTAGTGCTCATATTTAGAAATATTTTAAAACTATTTCTGTACATCTCGTGCTTTTACTTTGTTAACATAATATCAAGGCTATTGTGAAAGCTGAAGACGTTTTTTTCTATATTTCTTGTTTTAAGTTATGTAGTGGAGCCTGCATAGCTCAGAGAGTAATTTAAATTAGAAAATAGTTCATGATTTATTTGGTGTATTTTACAATATTGTTTGTAGTATTGTTCTATATGTATTAAGTATAGGTTAAGATATACACATATAGAGAAAACATGCTTTTTAATGTGTGCATATACAAACATATAATACAATTAAATTTCAAAATTATAGTATATAAACAAATTGAGATTATAAGCAAAAAAAATAGAATAATGCAAAGGGCATAAATGTATTTACATATGTATGTGTGCGTGTGTACTCGTATGTATGTATTCTGCATATCATAATAATAAAATTATATTTTTCTTTATTGTTATAAGTTTTTTTGTTTTGTTTTTTTTTTTGTCTTTTTCATTATTTCATTAATGGATTACTTATTTTTCTTAAACAAATAGCTGGCATCTGAATGTTGTTGTTTTTTTCATTTGTGATATCATTTATATAAAGCAATTTTATAAATTCTTTTAGGTTTGGTTATAATTGGGATGCTCACTAACTTTATACTTTGAAACCATTTTAAGTGAATTTTTGAAAGGACAAAAAAAAGATGTGTTGCTTTTACTTAGTTTACAAAAAAAAAGGGGGGTCAAACAAGTTCATCTAATTCAGAAAAAGAATGCCTTAAGAAGTGTCTGATTTTGGATCTAAGGACCTAGATAGAATCCAGCTCAGGTATTTCAAGCACTTAAACTTTTTACGAATTCCCAAGCAATAAAACAAGAAGGAATAAGATTTGATGGTGTGAGAAGAAAATGGCAGCTGCCATGCTGTAAAATAAGAGGAAAAGCTTCATCTTTCCAATTATTTCATGAATTTTAATGTTTTTATTTTTCATATCTAAAGTAGTGAGTGGTTCCACTATATCAAATACAGTACAGTGAAATTAATATCTGTCACTGTTATCTATTTATAAGTAAATATACCACTTAATAAATTAATGAATCTTAAATAATCTTCTAGAAAGCAAGGTGATTCCAAAGACTCTTTTGTTGTTATTGTTTTTTATTAATTCTTAACAAACATTGTTATTAATTTGTGCTTTAGATTAATTTGTAAAAATTAAGAAGTTAATTGGAATAATAAACTAACAAATAGCTACAAGTCATTATTGTCTTATAAATTATGTTAAGATATTGGATACATTTTGATATAGAAATGGAAGGATGAAGCCAATAAAGAAAAATTCATCATATGTAATAAAGAAATGAGTATCAATATTTTAGATAGAATTTGAAAATATATATATACAGCTCTTAATTATTTGTGAAAGATCTTGTGATGCATTTGGTGAAAATCTGCCTGTCATATCTACTATCCAGATTCAAATCTAGGCTGAGAAAACTTGAAAGTAGCTCATAGTTCATCCTATGTTGATCAGTAAATGAGTATCTAGCTAGTCTTAGAAGATAAAGCAATGATGGAAAAACATTTAAACTCTCATCGTCTGACAATTGACATTCTTATAAGTATAGTTTTCTCTACAGTTTCTTAAGGAGTGACTATTGAAGAAGCATCCAAGACTGTTTTATCTATCTACTTATCATAATCAAGAATTTTGAAATTCTATCACTTTAAATGATGTGAATAAGAAACCATGATCGCATTGATGCAAGCTCTAGTTTAATGTGATAAAAACAAAAGTCTTAAAAAAATTTCAAATAGAACTAAAATTAAAATGAAATGATGAAAAGAACTGAAAGGTAAATAATATGTAATTTCTTTAGAAAGTATGCTAATTTCAACAGATTTGAACTTTATATTTATTCTTTGTGAATTTTTTCAAAAAGAACAAACAATGACATAATATTTGGTTTTTTGTTGTACAAAAAAATTGATTCTTTTATTGATGAATTGGTTATATATATAATTCATTTATTAGATAGAGATGAAATCCTATATTTTTTGCCTGCTATTGAAGAATGTGTGATTCCAAATATAGAAAATTAATTAGGAAAATATGATACATCAGATAAAGTAAATGATCAGATTGTTTAAGCTTTGTGATTTTTTATATCATTAGTTTTCATTTATATATATCTGGAATGTAATAAAAGTGATCACCATTAAGATTAAAGCTGTTTAGCACAATATAATATCCTAAGTAATATTTGGAAAGTGATTGAAGTTATTGTCACTTTTACTCATAAGATGTTTAAAGGAAAACAGTAGTCTTAGTAATTAAATAACACTACTATTATTGTTATATTTTTTTTTAAATGTGATGAGAAAAATTGAATAAGTGTAAAGCTGTAAACTTATAAAGTTTTATATAGAATAACAGAATTAAAGTTGGATTTACCCGTCAAAATAATAGGCAGAATTTAGAAATGAATTTTACTATACATTATTGTATACTTATATATAGAATACTAATATTATAAAACTCAAAATTGTTTATATCTACTATTTATAAAACATAGTATTTACAAGAACTTTGTGATGTAGTGATTAACTTATTTATCTGTCAGGTCCATGATCTGATATTTGATATTCAAAGCTGGATGAATCTTTTTTTCTGATAAATGATCTGTAGTCAAGTAAATAGAGATCACTAAATAGGTATTTGATTATTCTTAACTAAATTTAAATTGTTTATCTGATACACTGATTAAAAATTAAGAACGATTATAATATGCTGCATACTAATGGTGGATAGAGGATAAAGTGAACCATTAATCATAGCTATTTTTATCCTTTTTGAAATAATTATTTATATGCCTTTATGTTTAATTAATATATTAATGGTGTTTCAAAAATTATGGTTTCTAACGCAGCATTGAATGTTTAACTTAGGTCTTTTAGAAGTAAAATAGTTTCTAATGAGTATATGAGAAATAAAAAAATTGTATTTAAAAATGTTTGCCTTATAATATTTCTACATATTTTTATGAAGTTTAAAATGATAATAATTTAAAAGCATTTATTTTGAGATTTATTTCAGCAACTGAAAAAATAGTAAAAATCCTTTATATTCCATTTATACCCCTTTCTAAAACTCTTCTCTGTCTTTTATTGTATAATCGTTTTTTTTTTTTTGTATGTCCCAATTTTTGATTGCATTTTTTGTAATTGATACTAATTTATCAATAGTTTTTTTTCTATTTCAGTTTTAAATTTCTCTATCTGTGTCATCCATTCTTCATCTACAGACTTACCATCCTAGTCTTTTTGTATAATCTTATCCACAACTAGTTTTTTTTTATATAACTCTTTATTCTTTATATATCCCTCTTTTTTTTTTATCTTTACAGTTTCTTGATTTTTTTTCTTTTGGTGATCTCCTTTGGAAATCCATTTTAACTGCATGCAATGTTATATTTCTCATTTGCATATGTTTTTACTCTATATAATTTTTTTCCCCTCCTAGAAATTAGAAATCATAATTTTGTTTGTCTGAAGGTTTGTAATGATAGTATATTATTAGATATGATATGTTGGACTATTTCCATCTTCTCTGAATGAATGTTGAATGTATAGAAAATTTTAAACTTTTCAAATACAAACAGCTTGTTAGTAATAATATACAAATAGACAACACAGGTTAGTAATTACACAACATTTTGAGTAGTATTATTCTTCACTCTTCTTCAGGTGTTGCTGGCCTATATGCACAGTGACAATATTCGCTTAGAAGTTGAACTCACAGCTTTAGATTCTTGAATATCAAATTTAAGACAAATAATAATAATAAAGGAAAAATAAAATACATGTGCTTTTGACATAACACGGAGAGGTTTTATTAGCGGACATGATCCTTACAGTGCTTGAGGTGGAAAAACAGCTGCTGACGTAATTGTAAATTTATTTACAAATTTAATTTTTTATTTTTAAATGTGATTATTCAAGGCCTTCAGAAATGGAAAATGGCTGCTCAAATTTCATAAAATGTATTACATTTGCAAATTTTAATATTTTTCAAATAAATTACCTAAATTATTCACATATATATATTATTATTATGTATATATCAAAGAAAAATTATATTTTTTAACAATATTATAAATATATTCTTTAAAAAATGTTTTTATAATGGTTTTTTCAAAGGTGTGTATATTTGTAAGAAAGATTAAATTGTTTTCAAAATCTACTATAGAAAAGAAAAGCTATTGTTTTGTTTTTTTTATTTTGTCTTAAAAGTTTAGAATAAAAAATATCAATAACAGAAATTATTTTTCTATGATGTTTAACTCTTTGTATAATTACATTTAGACTTAGAGCAGGTGACATGGGAATGATGCCTAAATCTCATTTTAACTTTTTATTAGTTGACTAAAATTGAAGCTCTAAAGATAGTTTTCAACATTATTTCATAATTCAGTTTTGCAAATGGCTTGTTGTTACATCTGAGATTTAAATAATTGTATATACATGTGTTTATGTTTAGATTTTTAAGTATAAATTTGTAATCACCCAGAAAATTGTTTTAATTAACTTATACAATTACAATGTTGTACTTATTTTTATATACAGAAATAAGCACATTTTTGAATAGCAGGTGTTTTTGGGGTTTATAAAATTTAATTGGGATTACAACTGATAAAACTGTGATGTTAATTTTATATATCCACAAATGTAATACTTATCTATGCTTGTGTTGTCATGGTTAGTGCATTCTTCTATTATGCTCATGATCTGGAATTAAAATCTGGCCTGGATTACAATCAAATTAAAAACTTTTTTTTTCTAGTACTTAACCCAGCTAGCCATTCAACATTGATCAGTAAATGAATGTCTACTATTTTTAGCTTGAGGTTAAAATGAGAAAAGTATAACACATCATCATCCAGAATTTGGTAATCCTGGTAAGTATTGCTTGCTTCATTATCCCTCTATAGAGGGCTGTTGGAGAGGTCATTGTTATTCAATGGTTATTTAAATTTTGTGTTTTTTTTTAATCTCTGTATATAAGAGATTAAAAATATTTGAATTTAGTGCAGGGGACCCCAACCATATGCCCGGGGGCACCATGGCGCCCGCCGCTATTCGAACACTATAAAAAATTCTTTATCTGATACAAATAAATTTAATTTTTAAAATCTCTTATAAATTATTGTATTATATTGTAATCAAATTGTAGAGCATACTATACTTTTACAGCGTAAAAATATAAACGTTAATTATATGTTAAAATTTTATTTTTGAAATAAATATTTTTTTGTACATTATGTGTATTATTAATAATATCCAACTATAAATTTAAATTGAAAAAATAAATGGTGCCCGCCACCTGGCCGTATTATAGAATGTGCTTTTAAGTGCAAAAAGATTGGGGACCCCTGATCTAGTGTATGACTAATATATGTTGTGTGCAACAAATGTAATTTAAAATCATTTTTGCTTCTAAAAAAAAAATGTTTTTCTATAGTACTATATAATAGTAATTTATTCTTAATAATAATAAAACATGTAAAGGAATATATTTATAATCACTCATTAAATAAATAAAATATTTTATCGATGATAATAAGATTTTTAAAAAATCCATTTATTTTTTTAAATTACTTTATCCAATAAAAGAAAGGTTTTTGTTATTAAATAAATATTTATCATTTTTAATCATTATCAGTTGTTAAATGATGAAAATCTCAGAATTTAATCTAGTTTATCTAATCCATATCCTCTCTTTTTTACAGCATACCAACAAACTTCCTTATTCATCCATCTAATATGATATCTTTCTAATGATTTTTATTATTAGTTTAAAGATATTTATTTTCTCTTTTTTTCTTTTAATCGTGAAGAAGGGGAAGATTGTGATGTCATTCTTTGATAAAAACTAAAATTACTTAGCAACTTATCACTTAATAAAGCCTAAAAAAGTTTTTTTTTTTTTTTTTTTAGAAATTTCGCTATAAGGTGTTGAATGAGGATTTGTAATATTATAGATTATTATGGGGAAAATACAAAAAAAAAAAAATTGTTTATTTAGAAATTACTCATTTTGATAGTTTGATTGGTAGATTCCAAATATTCTTACTGTCTTTTTACTTTTTATTGGTTTCATTCAGGAGTCATTCATTAATAATTATAATAATAAAAAGATACTGAAACAACTTTTGATCTCACTTTACGTCTGAAAAAGAAATTTAAATGAATTTGTTAAAAAGACTTTTCATTAACTGTTTGTTCTTGTTTCTATTGAGAAATACAGTTATATTATTTGATATTAAAATTAAAAGATAAACTGCCTTTAAATATCTCACTGAGCCACCTCACAATTACATTTGCCATGGTGAGAGTTTAAGCAATGATACATTTTTATTTTACCCTTTAAAAATAGTTAGATACCTATATTGGATAGTTAGTCCAGTTGGTTAGGTTGTCATCTAAAAAACACTAAAATGGTTGATAAAAATTTTAAATTTACTTGGCCTAGATCAGGATAGCTAACCTTTTTGGCAGTGGTTCAAAATTGAATTGAATTTTTTTAAAAACTGAACTGTAAATTGATTATTATATGAGTAATTAAAAAAAGTAAAAGATGCATATAAATCTGATTTTATTTAGATTAAAAGTACAATTATTGCATATAATTTTATAAATGAATGAAAGAAAAAATAAACATTAACAAAAGTAAATTAATAATAACAACAAATTTTGTATTATGTATATTTAATGTGAAATTTGTTGGTGTTTATTTTCTGCTACTTTTCTATTTGGTTCATATTTAGAGCACATTAATTTTGCACATGCATTAGTTAATTCATTGCAAAGTTTGCTTCTTTCAGTAGATTTTATAAAATTCCATGTATAGAAATGCATATGTTGAACCAAACAAAGGGGATTGTCTGGTTTTTATTATTAAATCTATCTTAAAGAGTCCCACTCCTTCAATATAATACATTCAGTTTTTTCTTTTATTGTTTTATTTTAATTGTCAATGATATTTTCCAAAATTTGTTTTCCCACATAAAACTGCTTTGGGATTTTGATAATTCCATTTATAAATTATCAGTACCCAACCATGTGAAGGAAGTTAATTCCAAATTATTAAATTTGATTTTATGTAAATAAAAAATATAGTGGGAATGTAAAAGTTTGTTTTATTTCATCTGTAATTGTTAAGTATTTTTTTAATGCAGTTCTTAATTACTGGTACTATTTTCAAAAATTCTGTAATCTTGAAAATGTTTGCATTATGGAAAAATATTTTAATATTTGCAAATATGATTGATACAATTTGACTTTTTTTTATTTCAGCAAAAAGTGTTTTATTTCTTCTAACAAATCGGCAATCCAATTTGATCTTGACATGACTAACCATCAGACATTATTGTACATTAAAACTCCAGAGAATTGAAATTAAATTTCCTGTAATTATAATTGGTCAAATTCTCACTTATGGAAAGCTCTTGTATTTATAAAATTAACAACTTTTGGTACAATTGACATTATATTTGAACATTTTTTCAATTCTTGTTTTGCACATAGTGACTCTTGATCAATGAGGCAGTGAAATTCAATTAAAGAATGTCCTACATTTTGTTTAAATTGTTGAATAAATCCAATAAGTTTTCCAACCGTTCTCAGAGCACCTTCAATTCTTTCAGAAAATTTTCTTCAAATCAGGGTTCATTTTTGCAAATGTATATTTGAATTCCTTAAAAATATCCAGACTGATAGTTTTTCCTGTTAAAGTTATTAATATTACCTCATTATATTTCCAGATTTTCAAAAACTACAAATTTGTGCGACATGCTTGTTTATATCTTAATTTTTATCTAAAACAATTGAATCCACTTTAGCACATTTTAAATCGCAGTTAATTTGAAAAGTTGTAATTTTTCTAATGTTCATATTCTATCTTTCACTGTATTATGATTTTATGGTAATTCATTTATGCATTTTATTATCAGGCTTTTTTCTTTAAAATCAGCAAATAATGTAGTACTATATCTCAAAAATGCTTCTTTTAAAAACTCTCCTTCCAAAAAAGATTTTCTATGTCAAGCAATATCTTGTGCTACATGAAAACTAGCAGCTGTAATGTTTTTAGGAATTAGAAATGTTTTAAATATACTGGCTTGATATTTACATTGCTTTCATTTTTTAGGGAAATATTCTTTTTTTCTTCTTTTCTTAAAGAAACAAGACTTTTATGTATGTTTTCTGAATGTCACTTTAGATTGGAAGTATGAGATGTAACATTTTAATTACAAATTGTGCAGTTTTCTTCTCTACAGCAATAACTTTAAATTTGCCAAGTCATTCTGAATGATAAGGCTTTGAACTTGGTTCATTTGGCTTGTGTTTTTTAATCGCTAAGAAGGTTAATATCTGAAAAAATTAAGATTTATAATTATAAATTATTTAATTTGAAATAGACAAACTGGGAAAAAATTATTTATTTGCCAGCAGTTAAAAATGTTTGACAAGACTAATCTAAAATAAAAATATGTATGGCTAATTTATCGTGCATGAACATAAATTTTTATGCGCATTATGCTTATTGCTGCATACTAAGTTTATATTTTATTACATATGCTTGACATTTTTATTTGAATAAATATCAAATTTAATTATTTTCCCCCTGAATTTTTTTTGTTTTGTTTTAGAAAATTGTTTTTTATTATATTATCCTGTACAAACAACATGTAGGCAACTTGAAATAGTTGTATGAGTGATTCTGTGACTTACGGGTCATAGATTCACCATAACTAGTCTAGATCAAACCCAAGTCAAACATGATAGTCAAGAAAGAGCACTGCCATTGTATTGTGAGGTCTTTATTAATGGACAGTGAACTGAAATTAAAACTATTACACCTGGGTTTCATTTTATGCGATAGATAGGTTCCTCAGAAAACATGGGCAAATGAAATCGCGCAAAAATAGACATAACTTACATTGAAAAAGGGGGGGGTGCGGTCTGTGATTTTTCAAAATTTGCTTAAAAGCAAAGCACCAACGTAAAAATACTTTAAAATTCGCGCAAAAAAAAAAATAAGGAAATAAAATATGACTAATAAAAAATTTCAAATTTGAAAAAAATTGATACAAGACAACCTTTTTTTAACTATAATATTTAATTTTATTCAAAATAATATATTTTTATGCATAATTTACAGTACAGCAATTTACATTTTTTTATACACGTTTTAATTATTATGATTTTCTGGTGACAACGTAATTAGTAATTAATCTTTGAGATGATTTTATTAATTGTTTACGAAGCTCACGATATCCAGACATACAACCATTTAGCTCTTGTTGGTATTTAAGAGCATGTTAATGATTAGTGTCATTAATAAGAAAATAATAATTGATTACGTTCTTTTTTAAAAAGCAAAAACAATGTGATTTAAAATGCAAAATTAACACGCACAATGTTTGAACAAATTTACATTATAATCTTGTAAAATTTAATATGTGTATACATAAAATGTGGAAATCATGATTTTAATTTCATTATTGCATAAAATCTTACTATTATAAAGCACTGAAAATATTGAAATTACTAAGAAGAAAGTTGAATTCCAATAATGTGCTATTACTTTCAATATAACTTAAGTGCGTGAAATTTATTATTTAAAGTAATAGCGCATTATCGGAAATCGACTTCTGGTGAAACACAAATCGCGCAACTTCAAAATTGTGTTAAATAAGTCCGCGTAAAAAGAGACCCAGGTGTAGTTATTTAGTAGCTTGTCTTTATTCTAATGCAAGCCGAAAATTATTTTTATATTATTTTGTGCATTGTGAAATATATTTTTTTCAAGGAATTTTATTATTAATTGATTATGAATTTATAAATTTGGAAATAATTAAAATGTGAATATTTGCATATATTTTATATTTTACAACATATATATATAGGCACACTAGCATATATTTTCCTAATGTATTGTTCTGTTTGCATTCATTATAAGTACAATTATATTGTTTTTTTTTTTTCGTTTATAGGCAAGAAGCATTTATGGAAAATTACTTTGCAAGTCAAAGAGATACAATTTTCCGTAATGTAGAAGTTTTGATTTACGTATTTGATGTTGAAAGTCGAGAATTGGAAAAGGATATGCATTATTATCAAACATGTTTAGAAGCCATATTACAAAATTCTCCAGAAGCCAAAATATTTTGTTTAGTACATAAAATGGATTTAGTTCAAGAAGATCAGAGAGATATTGTAAGATATAATTAATTAATTATTAAAATATATGAATTGTATACTATGTAAATGTAGTTTTAAAATATAATTTATCCATTTAAATAATTATGGCAGTATTGGAGCATATCGTAGCTTGTAATAATGAAGAAAAAAAATCATTGTAAAAGCAGAGTATTAATTTTGAATTTTGGCTTTTTTTTTCCTCTTTTGATATTTTTCTATAGAAATGCAATTTTTAAGATTTGAAAGCAGATCTGTGTAATGTGTGTACTTTTATTAAGTGAAGATATTGACTTATCTTCCTCATTTGTATTATTGCATTGTTTTTATTACTTCTTTGATTTCAGTTACTTTATTAAGTTTATTTGGGGAGGGGAGTAAATAAATGTTAAGACAGAAATTCTCTTGTATCTGAAGGATAATTCATTCAGGTTATTCTGCTTTAGTTGACATGGAATGACTATCCATGTTTTCGCATTTGAAAAAATAGTTAATAAAAAAAAAAATTCAGCTATTCAAATTTGCCTGTTTCTATAAGTAGCATTATGAATTTTCTATCAGTCAATCATTTTTTTTATCTTATACTTTTATTGTTGCTATCATAATGAAAGCATTATTTTGTATACCGGCTGCTGCGAATTATTAAATATAAGTTTTGTTAAAAAGATCGCAAATGCAAGTAATTAATGACAACAAGCAATTCTATGTGATAAAATAAAAATAACTGATTTAGTAGTAAAAGAAAAGGTTTTATATCAAACAACACATTCTCATATGTGTTTATCAGGTTTTAGTTTATATGCATGTTTGTGAATATGCTCTCTAAATTTATTACTATGATGCCTTTTCGTAACTATATTTTTATGTTACTTAATTTTGTATTTATAAAGCACATAGTTGCAATATATGCCTTGCTATTATATTTTATTAAATGGACTTTGGTTTTAATGGCCACCCCACTCCTTAGTTCGGACAGCTCTTCTTTGGAACTGGAATATGAGGGTCCAAATTGTTTTTGTAAGCTGCTCCGATCACCGAACTATATGTTCTAATTATTTGCAGCAAGTCATACAGTCCACGAGAACCGAATACTTGGTACTGAATTCCCTGAGTAACTACACATTCAAGACACACATATTTATAGTAATATATATAATGCCGTAATATCTGAACTTGTAATCTGGTTTGTACATATATAATCTGCATAGAGAGCTTATTGCAAGCTCGTTAAGTGTTATTAAATGACTTTATTAAATGTTAAGATAATAAATTATCATTCTTGCACTGACTTAACCATAGCAAGCCTAATAGGTCGGGCTTAGTAAAAATAATTTGTAATCAACTCTTAAATTATAGTGCATTAGATGAGATACTGTGTTCAAACTCACTCATTGTTTACACCTGCGTGTGTCCTTCAATGCACTCTTGTTTATTTGATTTATATTGATTAATTAAAATATATTAAATTATAACCACTGTGTTGAGTTTCATTCATAATCCATCCTAAATCTTAGTTAAATCTCTTAATCCCAAATTTTAGTTAAGTTTCATAATATGGTATTAGCTATTAATATATGCATTCTCTAACAAGCCATAGATGTGTGTATATTTAAATTAATAGTAATTTAGTTAATATATTCGCTGAGTCTCTTGCTTCACCCTTTGATACTGCCAGCACGTGAACTAAGAAACTCCGAGTGTAGCCTCATATATGTTAATCATAGGGTAGTAAGTTATGGAGTGTTGGTGGAGGAGCAGATTTGAAATCTCAACCCCTCATCTAGATCAGCCTTGGTATAATTTGCCAGAACTCTGGATTTTGTTGCATGAAGGTACAAATATGACCGTTACATAGGATATTTGTACATTTGTGCAACAAAATCCAGAGTTCTGGCAAATTATAGCAAGGCTGATTTAGATGAGGGGTTGAGACCTCGAATCTGATCACACCTCAGCTCCTTCGCTAACACTCTTTGACTTACTATCCTACGAGTGACCTATATGAGGCTATACTTGGAGTTTCTTAGTTCACATGCCAGCAATAGCAAAGGGTGGAGCAAGACACACACGGTACAGTATATAGTAATGGTATATGTCATATAAGATTCAGTATTTCTAGTGTCAGTATAAAGAGTTGAAACCAAATAAGGAATGGATATAAGGGAATTATTGTGCAGTAGAAGAATGGCATAGGTATAAAAGCAGATTTATTTAATTTAAACAGATGTCATTGTGAAATAGAAGATTTGAAGGATTAAAGTCAAAAATAAATATAAATTTTAAATGCTCATTGAGATAAAATGTGGGCAGTAATTATTTCTGTAAGTTGTATTGAAGAATTGGGAAATTATTTCTAAAAAAAACAAAAAAAGTAAATAAAAATAGAATGAGGTTAACAAACATGAAATAAAAATGTTGCATTTTATATTCTTTTAGTATAAATATTTATTAATTAGGGTTATGAATATTCTCCATCAATTCATTGTGAAAATAAATAATGCAATTAATTATAATTCCTACTTGAATGAATATATTAATATATTTGCTGAAAAGAGTACCACCGAGAGATGAGATGAACACAATAGGTTCGTAATGGCTGAGCATTATTATTTCAATTTAAGTTACTGAATAAAAAATTGTAAAAAAAAAAGAGGTGAAATAATAACAAAAGCAAATAGTAAACAGGAAAGATTACTAGTGCTAGAAACAATACCTAATTGTTAATGAGTTATGTTACAAGATAACTGAAAACACTACTTATTAATTATTAATCTTTAATTTTCATATTATCTACCAGTTGATTGTGAAATCAGCTTTTGACATTTCTGTGATATAAATAAATTGTAAACATTTCTCATATTTCTATTAATTTTATACTCTTTACTAGTAATTTGCTTGCCTTGGTATTAAATTTTTATAATTCTACCTTTTCTTATGGAAATGGTTTATTTTACTATAAATATAATCAAACTTACCATTATTGGGTAATTTTTTATTCTTCAACATTTTTTTTAATGCTGTTTGTTTAGTTTTATATCTGCTGTATGTCTTTCACAACTAAATTTATACTTTTTCATATTTTCTTTTATTAATCACCTTATAGTTAATCCAAAGCTTTATTCCCTTTTAACACATACTCTATTATGGGTGGTATAATTTTCTTTTTTAAAAAATTAATTCTCATTATTATTTCGGATTTATATTATCAATTTTTATTTCATTTATAAACTAATCAATAAATTTGGAGGGAAAAATTCATACAATCTTCTTGATTTAGAATTCCTTAATCTTAAAATTTAGTTTTACTTCTTTCACTATTAAATTGTAGTTGAATCCATATCAGCTCCACAATGCATGAATACTCAATTGTCAATCACTTCTGTAACTAATGCATGATTTAATTAAAACTATAAAAACTTTTTTTGTGATTTTTAAACTATTTCATTGTTATCATATTATTTTTTCTATAAAACCTTTATTTTTACTAAACTTTATATAATTATTGATAATAGTGAAATAAGTTTTGTATAATTATTTTTACATCTCTCAATTATGACGATGTTTGTTTATGGAAAAGAAAAACGTAAAGATTTTTATTTGTGAAAAAAAGTTAAGTATAAGATGGATTCAGCTTGTGAGACTTATCCTATCGATGATGAATGTCACATCTGATTATAATTGCATTATTTGTTATTTAGTCATTTACTCAACCCATTTCACGTGAAACCTTTAGACTCAAAATAAATTGTCTAGATATCCAATTATCATCCTACAATTATATGGCTAACCTGGAATGGTTGCCTGGGGGGGGGAGCAAGTCTGTTTATGGACCTGAAAAAAAAAAGTAAGGTTCACTCAATTGATATTTGATATCCCAACACTAATCGTTAAGGCACAAGACTCTTCTATTTAATCTGGGCTGCATTTTAAAATAATTAAAATGCATTGTTTTAGTGAATTATGGATAATCAAAAACAGTTTGTTTGAAAATTACCTAAAAGTTCACTTGTTGATCTTGTGACAGTGTTAAATTAATTAATATTTTGAAAATTTTATCAAAATGAAAAGTGATGGTAGAGTGAAAGCAGCAGTCCATCTTTTTCTCTCAGTCACCTCTTTTTTTTTATCAGTTGATTCATCTAAGATATTATCAGTTTCTTGGCAATATTTTTATAAGAAATTAGTGCTAATAATTAAAATATTAGGAAAATAATGATTATTATAATGGCTTATTAATGTTTCTAATGCAACTTTAAAATTCCTATGCTAGAATATTAAGAAGAGAGCTTGCATTTATAGACAGCCATGGATGATAATTAAATAAAGTTGTTTTGATTTTAATAATCAACTTCTTTAATTCTTTACCTACCTTTGAATAATTATCACAAACACTTGATGATAATAATTTTCTAAAAGTTTAATAATAAATAATGAATACAAAATAAATAGAAGCACAAAAGTTAGAAAAAAATTTTATAAGATGTATTATATTTTAATGATTTTTTTGCGCAGGAACTTAAATACTTGGCCAAATCCATAGATTTTGAACTCCAGAGCCTATCATTATAATCTCCCCTCCCCCCCAAAAAAAGTCCATGGAAACCTGTCATAGGAGAAAATAAACTGCTTTATTTATAAATACATTTTTATAAAAATATAAAATTATTGTAATATTTAAAAATATTAAGTTAACATTCAATTAAAATTATAGATTTTTTTTTAAAAATCTATTTAGAATTTGAATAAAATATATTCTCTCTTTTATTTCATTTCATATAAATAATCTATTGGTTAGTTGATAAAGGATCATAACATTTGAACACCAAAAGTGATCACTTGAGTTTTAATCCAGTTTTTAGCTCTTGCATTTATCACCACTACTGATCTAAATCTCACAAGTTTTATTGTGGTTTTTGAGAGAATTTTGAAAGTAATTATTTGTGAGTATTGAAACCAAAAGTAATGGCTTGATTAATTAAGCTATTTCTGAGTTTTAAATTATTTAAAGTGTTTTTCATCTATTTATACACCAAAGCATTAATCTATTTTATTACATGTTGTGCATATATATTTAATGTATCTTATTGCTGTGTGGTTTAGTGCAAGTGGAGAGTGTCCATCTCTGGAGCTTAAAGTCTTCTGATCGATTCTAGTTTCGGCACTTCCAAAACTCAAACCTCTTAGGAATTTGCAAGCAATAAAGCCATGTCGTTACTATTATCTTACATCTTATGAAAATTTTATTGTGCAGTTTTATATTTGTATTCATTAATAATTTGATTTATTTTAATTGCACATTTTTGTAAAGTTTTGTTCTTATTTTTTAATTATCATGATTTATTTTTATACTTTTTTCAGATTTTTAAAGAAAGAGAAGATGATTTAAAAAAATTATCCAGGCCGTTGGAATGTACTTGTTTCAAAACTTCTATTTGGGATGAAACTCTTTATAAGGTAATTATTCTAAACCACTATGAATATTATTTTATTTTATTTTTTAATATATCCTTTATGATAAGTTTTGTGTTCATTAACATTTTGTTAGTTTATTGCTCTGGCTCTAGTAAGAATAGTTGCTGATCATCGGCACATGTGCTTTTGCATATAAATTGTGTCATCAAGCTGCTGACACGATAGAATAGAATACTTACAAAATTAACAAATATAATTAAATCAAATTATAAAATGAAGTACCATTTTCAACTTTCTTATAGATTTCAAACAGTACTATTTTTTCAAATTGTTTGAAGTGTATAAGAAAGTTGAAATATAATATGTAAAATATAGAAATCAAAACATAAGAGGAAAAAGAAGAGAAAATTATAAAATAAGATTTTATTAAAGTGGTGTAGTTTTATTACAAAAAATATGTTAATAATGAATTAAAAATAATAAAAACATTTTTACAAAAATATGCACGTTTTTTTGAAGTTATATAGTAAAAAAATTAGTATTAATTGAATTATACGATTTGTTATGTATTCTTATAGTTTTAACTCATTTTTATCAATTTAATTGTCTGCATTATCAGCAATAGTCCATCCTATCACTATTCAAGAATTATGTATGTGACCATGAACGAGTAATGCCCATATGATTTTCATTGATTACTAAATAGCAATAAAGTGATATAGAATGAATTATTGTTATTAATGTAGATGGTAAATGATGTTAGAGGAATCGTGATACTATTTTAGTGCATACTATGTTTTTTTATTACAAGATCAAAACTGTTTTCAGGTGATATAATGCTAAGCTTTCTAAAGTGTATCATTACTGACTTTGTGTTAGAGCTGTATTGCTATGCAAACCTGCTGACTTGGGTTCAAAATCTGCTGGTGGTTGAAATTTCAATTCATTAGCTTGTATAATATAATTTGTAACATAATTCTTTATTTGTAAACTGACAATTATAAAGTGGCTAATGGGTTGATATGTGCAATTCACTGCTCTTCACTGATGATATCCATAGCAGTTGATCGGCATTACCATCTGATGAGCATAGTTAGTTCTAGAATAGAAATGTGTAGAATGGATTACCGCTATTAATGTAGATATTAAACATAAATTAGGGGATCATGTGATGCTTTACTTTGGCTTGATTTTAACTATTTTTCTTTTTTAAAAAAAAAAATATTAAGAATATAAAAAAATGTGAATATTTGTAACTCATTTTCTAATATTGTTAACATTATCATTTCAGCATTTTATTAGGTTGTTTTATATACACTGCATATATTTTGATAATTCTTCAACATAAAAAAATTAGCAAGAAAAACAACCAAAGGTTTTTTTTAAAAAAAAAATCTACACAAGATTTTTTTTTTAGAAAAATTTTTATAGGTCTATTATTGACTTCTTTTTTTTTTTTTTAAAGTACTTTAAATTATATCAAGATAAGTAGATATTTTCTACTACAAATAGCATGAATGCTTGACTCATAGTATTTTTCATGTTATTCGAAAAATTCTTATTGTAATGTTTTATTTATTAGCTTGCTTAGTTTTATTCATCAATGAAATTCGGACTTCTGAGTAAAGATAGATTAATTTATGTTATCTGACAATCAGAGTGAAGATTGTATATTTATTTATAGTCAATATTTTTTTAATAGTTGAAAATGAATGTTAATAAAATGGTTCCTCAATGTATAAGTATTGTTCGATGGGTATATCAGCCTTTATATATATGAAAATTAGTATAATTTAATGGTTTGTGCTCACACATTTCAAAAACGTGAACTGAAAAAAGAATTTTAAGCATTATTTTTTTTTACTCTAGTTGTTTATAAAATGCAATCGTGATATACAAAAATAAAATGTTTTTATCAAACAATACGTTGTTTATAGTGAAAAATGCATATTTAGCGAATATTAAATTATTAATTTATAAAACAAATGGGGAATGAGATCATTTTAAAAATAACTAGTTGTTTATATTTTATTATCTCATTTTTGTTGATCTTTTAGCCGTTTATATATTAAAACTATTAGGCTGAATTCGACCGTATTTTTATCTATAGGAATTATACTCTCACTTTAATAAAGTGAATTCGCTGTCTGTGGACATTGTTTAGCCTTTCTTAATCATTTACAAGAAGGATTCTCTTATGTTTAGCAATTAATTATATCTATAAAAAGCGTGAATTTAATTACCTCAAAACTTAATTTAATTAGTTTTAGAAGGATTAGATTTCTAGTTGAAAACTACTGCAACTAATTAGATTATCATAATAAGAAAAATATTTGTTTAATTGAAATTGGAATAAAATAAAAACAATTACTATATAAAAATCAGTCTGCTTTAAAAAGTCTAAATTAAAATATATATTTTAAAATACGAAATGTATTCAAAAATTATTATTAGAAAACAAATTTGTAAACCTTTTCATATGAATGTGTGTTTGTGTGTAATGCAGTTAAAGTATAAAGTCCATAAGATCTGCCTCTTGATTGCAACTAAGATCAAATACTATTATACTTATATGGTATTTGATATATGAGGCTAAAAAATATGGAAATGTGTAGCCTGTCTGGCTAACACTTCTGAGGAAAATAAAGATATTAATTCACTAGAATAATTATGATGTGCCTCCACTTTGGTATTAAATTTGAATTTTTGAAAAGCTGACAGAAGCAAATAATTAATATATAACGACGAGACGTCAAACAATGTTGTATACTTGATAATGCACTCTTTTCAATTTACTTATCAAAATTTATTGACCTTTTATATTAGTAATAGACAAATATTTGTTTGTCAAATGATATGGCATTCATTAAGGATATATACTTGAGGATAGTATGTGTGTTATAAAAGTTAAAACAGCCTTTAATTAGACAAAGACTTCTCCAACAGTCCCTCATACAAGAACAGTTTTTAAAAAGTCATTATTTATCTAGCTTGCTAATTTCTGAATCATGAAGGTTTGTGTGTTTTTTAATAGCTAAGCACCAATTTATTGACCAATATTGTATGGTTAGGTTTGACTATAAGTAGGCTATCTGAAAGAAATTTTTTTTCAGATTGGATTCAAATCAGATCATAAATATAGATAAAAGGATGCAAGCCATAAGGTTCTTGTATGCTATTCATAAACATGTATTAATATATGTGTATAATATAAAACAAAGACAAAATATGCTATATAAAATATAAGTAAAAAAAATAACAAGTAGAACTTTGTAAATCCAAAATTTCTTATCACAAAATATGTTTTTGTTTTGTTTTTAAAGAAATTTTAATTCCTATCAAAATGGTTATTATATCTTTTTTATGGATAATTCAGTCTTGTGTTAATAGAGTTCAAGTTGTAAATTTGCATCAAAATAAATGCAAATGTATAAAATTATAGTTTGAATTTTAATTTCAGTCAATTATTGTTTTAACAATCTAATAAATTTAAGCTTAAATAAAGATAATGTATCTATATCAAATTTTGAATATGATTAAAGAAAATAGCATGAAAATATTACCTTTATTCTTATATCATTAACAATTCTAACAACTATTTATATTACTATCAAAAAATAATTATAATATACATTTCATCATCATATCTTTATTAATATCTTAATAATGAATTTTGTATTCAGAAACATTATGGGATACGTGTAAACTAGAAACAGAACTTCAAATATGCTAAGGCAATAGTACCAAGTTTAAATACAAATTACCTTAATAACTGAATACAAATTATAGTGCTGGAAAATGAATTGCAACAGAGATCTTGGGGCATTTTAGGAATTGTAAAAGTAAAATGAACTAATGAATCAGTGGTTGTAGAATCATCATTTAGCTCATATTTTTACACATACATATTTGCTATTATTATTATTATTTTAATTTTTTTTTGCCAAAACATAATGTAGTGTATATATTATTTGAAAGACTAGAATCAATATATTTTGTTAAAAGAAAACTATAACTTAATGATGGTAATACATCAAGTGTAAAAAAAGTAAATTAGTCAAAAAAAAAAAAAATGAATTGATAGATGCTGTTGTTATTTTATTTGATTAAAAAAAAAAAACTGTAATTAAAGAAACAATTTTCAATACAGTGCAATTTTTCATTTTAATTCATGTGTATATATATATTAATTATCTACAGATTATTGCCAATAGAAATTCATACATCCTTTCAGCAGTAATGTTTTATAGAAAATTTAATGAAATAAAAGACAAAGAAGTTCTAGAAAATATGGGGAAAATCTATAAAATTATTATGAACCAGATGCTTGGGGAAATATTTAAGATGAGTTATTGCTTTTTAAAATTGTATGTTCATATGAAGCACTGTAAGTCACCTCCCCCATTTCCCAATCTTGTATCATCTGTACAATCGCATAACTTTAACTCACATTAATTTTGAAGGAATAATACCTTTTTATTATATGTAAAATAATAATAATAGATAGATAATGTAAATGATCATAAATGACATAAAAACTCTTATAACCCTCTCAACCACAGTATTAATAATGAAATATAAAAGTGAACATTTAAAGTAAACATATATATATATTGAGATATTTTAATAAATTTGTTTGTAAAGGGTACATTAAAATAAGTACCTTAATTTAAAGTTAAAACTGAATGTGTTTTAATAATTTATAAACTTATATGATAAAAATAAATATGATATCTCAAATATAAAAAGTTATTGGAGTTTTGCGAGTAATCAAATAATTATGGTGAAATCTGAAAAGCAAAGAGCTATGAAAACAAAGCCAGCAGTTGATATTAATTTAACTATAGTTAATATATTCCATAATTTTTTAACTTGGGAGAATAAATAAAAATGAAAAAAGACTTTTAAGTAACAAATTCTATCCAGATATATTGGCAATAGTATAATGGCATTTTGACACTAACGTTAATTAAGCCAATCTTTCAACAAGCAATTTATTTATTTCTCTTCCTTAAATTATAGAAGAATTTATTAATTCTTTTTTTTATATTCTAATGTATGTTGGTATAGAAAGTTATACTAAATTCTATTTATTTAATAAAATAGTTTTTGGTTGTTTGAAGATGTATATAGTACCAATATTGAAACTTCAGTGCTGTATACAGCAGAAAATACATGTAAATATTTTTCATGAAAAATTATTTTAATTAATGAGATTAAGCATTTGAGATATGCATTGATAAAGCTATTTTGGTTTTAGATTTCACTTACCATATACAGAAATAAATTTTAGAAAAGTAATCACCTTATTTCAGTTATTAAAAAAGATATTACCATTAAACTTTATATTTG
Source organism: Epiperipatus broadwayi (assembly GCA_028023455.1). Classification (NCBI taxonomy): domain Eukaryota; kingdom Metazoa; phylum Onychophora; class Udeonychophora; order Euonychophora; family Peripatidae; genus Epiperipatus; species Epiperipatus broadwayi. The sequence continues at coordinate 347,603 of JAQFVV010012672.1, read as the reverse complement.
ATTTTTTAATGTAAAATAATATCAGTAAAAAAATAAGATACATTACCAGTCGCTGATAAAATATTAATCAGTATGACATTCCATAGAGAATTTGCATAAAATATTAAAATTTATACAGTAAATATTTATAATTTAATATGATGAAAGCATTTGTGAATATAGTAGTCAAATTCTGAATTATGAACTTTAACAACATAAGTTTCACAGAAAGTGGTTTCAGGGGAACTTTCCTTCATCATTTATGTAAAATCTCAACATCCATAGTTCATAAATCAGAATAAACTTGAACTTTATTTATATTACCAATATATGTTATGGATAGATAGAAATTATACTCAATTCCATTTTTTTTATAAATCTTATCATTAATATATAAAATATATGTGTAAGAAAAGTATTGTTGGCTTAAATAAACATATATACAAATATATTCTACTGGGATAATAAAGCAAGTTTAATCAAATCTATTTTGATTTGTATGTTAAAAGCATATCTGATGAAGGGGATTCCCCTGAAACTGGGTCCTATCTTGTATTGCCACTATTTAAATTAAAGAATTTGACTACTATATAATGTCTTATATCTCAATTTCTCTTTTGTTTATTTGGAAAATAAATTTTATTCATTTATATGTAATTTTCATTTATATGTAATTTCATTTTTTTAAAACATTATTTGGAAAAGGGTATTCACAAATAAGTAATCATATTAAGTTTATCGTCAATGGTTAAGTTTTATTGTTATATTTTATGTTTTACTAATATTATAAAATATAATTCTGTAATGTAATTTATTATATAATTGATTATAATTATATAATTTATTTGGTACAGTGATGTTATTGATATTATATCTATCCAAAAGCAATAATAACATAAGATTTTTTTTTATGTACTCCAGATATATTGATATATATATACACAATCAAAATTACCCCAAATTCACAACTCAACAGACTAGACAAAAAATAAACTCTAAAACACAACCAATGATTTCACTTCTACAAGCAGACTTTTTAAATGTAATCATTGGTTGTGCTTTAGAGTTTATTTTTTGGCTAGCCTGGTTGAGGTGTGAATTTAGGGTAATTTTGATTATTTATTTATTGACTAGTTTAGCTTTATGCTTTTAATGTTTATATATACACAGTATATATAAGCTTTGAAATACGGGCATTCTTCATATACCTAGAGCTTAATTGTAAATATAGGGGATATGAACACAGACTTTCAAACACCCTTCAACTATCCACACTATCTCATACCACTGGTACACATGACCACACACATCATGTAGAAAAGATAAATAATCACCAATATAAATATTTTGTGCTGGACCAGCACTTGTCAGTTGGTCCATATTATCATCTCCCAAACATATATATAATCAGTGCTTAGTTTATATTAAGATAGCAAATCGTCATATTTTAATGGACAGGCTTCAATCTATTCCAACCTCCAACTTTTCAGCCATCCATACCATTGAAAATCTGATGATGGAAAGCCCAAATTCCATGCTGATGCCAATATTATTGCCATGCCCATATTGACCTCAAGTCACTCTGACCCCTCATGTATAGGATCTTATCCATTTAAATACATAGAAGAGAGATGGGCAGGTTGCAAGCTTAATGTGCAAGATTTGAAATACAGGCATTCTTCATATACCTGGAGCTTAATATTTGCATCAGCATGGGATTTGGGCTTTTCCATCATCAGATTTTTAATGGTATGGATGGCTAAAGAGTTGGAGGTTGGAATAGATCAAAGCATATCCATTAAAGTATGAAGATTTGCTATCTTAATATAAATGGAGCACTGATTATATATATGTGTGTGTGGGTGTGGAAGATGATAATCTGGACCAACTGATGAGTGCTGGTAAAGAGTTGGAGGTTAGAGTAGATCGAAGCATATCCATTAAAGTATGAAGATTTGCTATCTTAATATAAATGGAGCACTTATTATATATATATATGTGTGTGTGTGGATGATGATAATCTGGACCAACTGATGAGTGCTGGTTTAGTGTGAAATACTTACATTGGTGATTATTTATCTTTTCTACGTATGTGTGGTCATGTGTATCAGTGGTATAAGATAATGTGGATAGTTGATGGGTATTTGAGAATCTGTGTTCAAATCCCCTATATTTACAATTAAGCTCCAGGTATATGAAGAATGTCTGTATTTCAAATCTTACACCTTAAGTCTGCATCCAGCCCATCCCCTTCTATGTATTTAAATGGATGTGGTCCTATACATGAAAGGTCAGAGTGACTTGAGGTCAACATGGGCATGTCAATAACATTGGCATCAGCATGCGATTTGGACTTTTCCATCATCAGATTTTCAATGGTATGGATAGCAGAAGAGTTGGAGGTTGGAGTAGATTGAAGCCTAGCCATTAAAGTATGAAGATTTGGTATCTTAATATAAACTGAACACTGATTATATATGTGTGTGGGAGATAATAGTCCATCATCAGATTTTCAATGGTATGGATAGCAGAAGAGTTGGAGGTTAGAGTAGATTGAAGCCTAGCCATTAAAGTATGAAGATTTGGTATCTTAATATAAACTGAACACTGATTATATATGTGTGTGGGAGATAATAATCTGGACCAACTGATATACGTATATTGGTGATTATTTATCTTTTCTACCTGTGTGTGATCATCTGTGTCAGGGGTATGAGATAGTGTGGATAGTTGAAGGATGTTTGAAAGTCTGTGTTCAAATCACCTATATATACACAGTACATATGCAAAAACTTTGTGTACTGGATGGAAGAGGGTTAGTTAATTAAAATAAATTATTTTTTAATCTACTTTTAAGATTTTTTTTTTTTTTGCTTTTACACATTTTAAAGCAATTTATTATTTTTTACAATGCTGTGAATGAAAAATTTTAAATCTCTCATGATTTGTTTTCAATTAAAAACATATTAAAACTAAAATATATTTATATAACTGTAATAATTATAAATACAGCTTTCTAAAATTGATTAAACTATTATATATATTTTTTAAAAAGTTATGAAATACACTTAAAACAAAAAAATTACATTTTTTGTATCCTGTAGGTTGTTCAAATTATAAATCTTAAAAGATTTAATCTTTAAATTATTAGAAAATAATGATTTGAGATACTGCAAAAGTAGGTTTAAAGATTATTCATTAATCAACATCTCAAATTGCTGCAGTATTATATATAATCTAATCGGATAGTCCTCTTGCAGGAGTCTATAAAAAATGCGAGCACCGGAAGTAACAGCTGGAGCAGCAATCTATGGAATCTTAAAGTTCCCAAATCCACCATTCTACCACTGCACTAAACCACACAGGACAACTATAGTATTGGCTTCTATAAGGAATTCATCTCTGAAGTACTATACATGTATAACATATCACTTTCTTATTTATGTGACGATTATAAAAGTGTTTTATTAAATATCCTTCATTTTTTAAAAATAAAAACAAAGTTGAATTCTGAATTAATATCTGTTACGTATTTATGCACCACCCTGGTAGCGCTCGAACTTCCATCCACATTCCGTTTGCATCACTGACTGTGTGTATATATTCTTTCATCCATTTCATTTCTCTTTTGTTTGTTTGGAAAATAAATTTTATTCAATTATATCTAACCTCATTTTTTAATTCACTGTTGTTTAGAAAAAAGATTCTTAAAAAATAGTCCAATTATATTGTGTTAAATCACTGATGGTTAAATTTTATTGACCCATTTTTTAAAAAATAAATATGAAAAGGTTTAGTACAGGTATTCTTATAAAATGTTAAAGAAATATGTTGAAACGATGTCGCGTATCCTCATCCCCCTTCCAGCTTAGTCTTAGCTCAGCAACTTGACGAAGACTTAAATGCACCATTGACTGATAAACATACATACATGCATTTCATCTATGAATTCTTATTCTTTCTTTGTTTTTTTTAACCCCCCCCCCCCGTTTTCTTTGCTATGAACTACCCGGAGCCTGACTTTTTTTAAAAAAAAAAGTATTCATATATATTGCAAAAATTTATGACATTTTATGAACACTATTGTATCAGTTAATAAATTAAAAAAATTATCAAGCTAATTAGTTCTATTATTTATGGGATTAATAGAATTCCTGATCATTTAACCCAAATTAAAACAATCCAGTTTATTATCTTTAGTTTAATTCCACTTGTAATATGTGTAGTTGAGAATTATTTATGTAGAGAGATAATATATTAAAGTTTATTTCGTCTAATGGGTCCCAAATAGAAGTGCCAATGATATTTCCCAATACACCTGACCTGTATAACTGGTAAATTAAAACCTTACAGATATCTAATTCCAATTATACTATGTAGAAAAAGAAATATAAAAAATATGAAATAAAAAGTATGCAAAATATTGAAAGTTTTTTTTTTAACATATCGAAATAAAAATTATAGTATATCATTGATGTTCACTCGCCATGAGAGGTAATAAGAAATGAGAACTGTATTAATGTAAATATCACATTTTTCAACTTTTTTTGCACTTTATATATATAGTGGGAATTGTTTATATAAGTAGAAGACTTTCTGTATCGAATGTATGTAAAAGTTTGTATAGTAAGATTAATATGAGCTGATAAAATTAGGTAATTATATATTAAAAGGGAGGGTGGAGATAATGATTAAATGATGTGAGTACTGTAAGAATATTTATATGCGTATTTTCTACTTTAAAAAATTAAATAGTTTAAACTAATTCATTAAGAGAAGAATAAAACAGTATGGTGCAAAAAATAGAATTGAAGTTAACTTATTTATTCAGTAAACTGAATGTTTACTAAAGTAAATAGAGGGATTTGAACTTGAGGATTTCCAGTCTATATTCAACCTTTCACTCTATCTCTAACAACCGTTACATATAACCACACACATGTGAACAAGATAAATGATCCCCAAAATACAGATGAGGTCTGGTTCTGCATGAAATATGTGTATTGGTGATCATTTATCTTTTTTAACATGTGTGTGGTTATATGTATTGGTTGTTTGAAATGGAGTGGAGGATGAATATAGACTGAAAATCCTTAATTCAAATCCCTCTATTTAGAATTGAAATTAATTATTGAGGGAAAAGGTGAGTTAATAAAGAAGATTAATGAATTGAAAAAATGAGATTATCAATGTATTTCCATATTGAAATGACAAACGATGATTTATGCTAATCAAGACAGAAAAGCATAAAAACTATATAGATTGTGCAAGAATGACGAAGAGGATATAAAAGCAGGCTTTTGTGAAAAGGTTTGGCAAAACTCAAGGAATTGATGAGATTCCACTTAAATTGCTAAAGTCTATGAGAGGTGTGAGAAAAATAGTGAGATATTTATATCATAATAAATAATTTATTATAGAAAATATGTGCAGTAAAATATGAGGATTTTAGAGAAGTTAATTTATTTTCATTTGCCATTAAGATGTTAATTATCTTGAATAGGCTTGTTTTTATTTGAAGAACAGAAAATTTAAAAACAAAAGAAGAAAAATAAGCTGTTTAAAGTGGTAGAATACGAGTATTTATTTGAAATTACATATAGAAAGGATAACGTTAATATTTGCTTTATTGATTTTGAAGACTTTTGATAAAGTGAATCAAATTATTTTTTGTACCTTCTAAAGAAAAAGGATATATATATATATTAATGAAAACAAGTCATATATCATATGACCTTTATATCTTGCATTACCAATATGTAATAAATTTAGAGTGTGCTAATAATTCTAAACAAGCTTTTTTTTATGATAAATGCCACAAGAGAAATCATTTGAAATCTTTATCTAGGATTGTTCCCATCCCCAGACCATTGAGGAGCTAGGATATTAGATTCAGAATACTAACTCAAGTCAAGCATTTATCTAATACTTAACTATTAAGAAGATGATCTGAAATTGTCAGATGTCTATATGTCTTTAAATTCAGCTCTTCGACTAATGAAACTATATGGATTCTTTATTTATTACATATTGGTATTGCACGCTATATAGGTCATATGATATATGACTTGTTTTCATTAATATTATAATTTGGCTGTTAAGGCTTTGGCTATATTAAATTGCTAAGCCTACTAATATATAGAGTCACTGACTTTAGTTCAGGCCTATATAGTTTCTTCAGTTGAAGAGTTGAATTTAAAGACATACAGATATCTGAAAATTTCAGATCATCTTCTTAATAGTTAAGTATTAAATAAATGCTTGGCTTGAGTTAGTATTCTGAATCTAATGTCCTAGCTCTTCACTGAAGAGAGCCACATCTTGAAACCAGACTGGGGATAGGTACAATCCTAGATAAAGATTTCAAATCCTTTCTCTTGTGACATTTATCATTAAAAAAAAAAAAGCTTGTTTAGAGTTATTAGCACGCTCTTTTTTTATTACATATTGGTAATGCAAGTTATATAGGTCATGTGATATATGACTTGTTTTCATTAATATTATAATTTGGCTGTTAAGGCTTTGGCTACATTAAATTGCTAAGCCTGCTAATGTATGGAGTCACTGACTTTAGTTCAGGACTATATAGTTTCTTCAGTTGAAGAACTGAATTTAAAGACATACAGATGTCTGAAAATTTCAGATCTTAATAGTTAAGTATTAGATAAATGCTTGGCTTGAGTTCGTATTCTGAATCTAATGTCCTAGCTCATCACTGAAGAGAGCCATAACTCGAAACAGGTCTGGGGATAAGGACAATCCTAAATAAAAAGTTCAAATGCTTTCTCTTGTGGCATTTATCAATTAAAAAAAGCTTGTTTATAGCTATTAACATGCTATTTATTTATTATATATATATATATAGAGAGAGGGGGGGTATCTTAGAAGAAACGTCAATTATTAAGATTTTTGTATGTGGATCAAATAGTTTTTTTTTTTCAGAAAAAATATATAGAGAGGGTAAAATGTGTAAAATGCAATCCACCTTCACCTTACATGTCTTTGCTTAATATTTATTTAAATTAATTACTAAATAAGTGTGTTTTTCATAAGACTTGAGCTTACCTTTAGGGAAGAAGGTTCCATATTTGCTGATGATACAGTGATGCTTGTAGATAATGAGAATGAAGAATGATAAATAAGACAGAATTTATAATAAGTTTAGAATGAAATTTAAATACAACTAAAACAAAAACCACAAAAATAGATGGTGAGAATAAAAGTTTGAGAATAATAGTTAGAACATTATAGAGCAATTTAGTCTTTTAAATATTTGTGAAGGTGGTTAACGAATAATACCAGTAATGGTGTTGTGTTCGATGTAAGGAAATGACTTTTATTTTGTTTGGAATGTTATGAAATATTTTTGATAAGACATTTAATACCATCAGTTGTTGAATTCCACATGGTTTTGGAAATATATCACATAAGGACATAACAATAATTTAAAAAATAAACAATGAAGTATATTTAAACATTTTAATAAAGAAAATACAGATAACTTATCCACTTCTTACAGTAAAAATTCCAACTAAATGTGTTCCTATACATTGACTTGGCATTTAAAGTGATTGAAAAGAATTGATTAAATAATAGAGATGTGTCATCATTGATTTGTGGAATTGCAAGTTAGATTTTTTTTCAAGGTACAACTATTATGTTTTTCATCAATTTTTGTAAGTATTGTCAATTAATTATTATTATCATTAGGATATAAGGTGTGTTATGGAGTTGAACAACAGCAACTAATAAAGCCTTTGGTCTTATTGTGACTTTTGACTGGAAAATAAATATGAAGTTTAACTTCAATGTTGGAATCAGACTTATTGATTATGCTGAAACTAATTGGGCGATGAAGTCATACTTTTTAGATTCAATGCAAATTTTTGAAGTTTCAACTATCAAAAAATGTTATGAATGTGCTTATGAACTTTTTGAGTAATGAGTCCTCAGTAATTTTCTTGTCAAATTTTAAGCAAAAATGGTTTCACTATAATGTAAATATAAATAGAGAGTGAATATTCACCATCTTTGTAAATGTATCTTATTGACAGAACTTTCTGTACTATTGATATTAAGACTGGTTATGATAATTCATTAAAGTTTGTTTGTCAATAAAATATAATCTATGTGACATTTGACTGAGTTGTATTATAGGACATTACATCAGAGTGTTTTATGCTTTAATTCAAAGTCTTCATTCATAAAAGCAAAAGCCATAACTCAATATGGAATTGAAGATTAAGTTGCACTATTGTTGGTAAATTGCTGATTATTCCAACTTCTATAGCTGGCATTAGAGTAATAGAAAAAAAAGTTTACTCTTTTATTTTATTGTTATAGACTTTATAATTGTGATTTAATTCCTAATAAATTGAAAGTTTATGTCAAGAAGAGCTTGTCTGGCATATTATTGTCAAATCTAGATGAGGTTTCTCCCATAATAGAAAAATTTGATGAGGGGAGGAGGACACTTGTGTTAGCCTTACTGGAGCTAAGAAGTTTGCTAAGAAATAATTGTTTGTGTGTGTGTTTTTTTTTCATTTGTATATCATTCATTGCATGATTGATCTGAATAATTTCATTAGTTAGTGAGCTCCATTAAAATGATTTGCAGGAATTAACAACTCATTTCAGAAAATGTTTGTTTTAATAAGGAATCTGCTAGTTTTTTTTTTCCTAATATATCTCTGTATAGAATTAATTATTTCATTTCTCATTGCTTTCTCCTTCATTGTTATAATTATTGCCATTGTAAAGCAGAAATAACTACTTCCCACTGAGAGTTAGGTAACATCAAAAAACTAATGAAAAGATAGAATGATACCATTATATCTTTGGGCTCTGTTGTTATATAAGCTTAGTTTTTGACTTGTTTTTAAAATTATATGGTGAATTTTGTCTATTGTTTTAATTTATGTACAGACTAAATGTTCTGCATTCACCGTCAATATATTGAAAGGATGAAGAATGAGTTTTATTTTTAACAATCGACAAATTTTACCAAATAATTTTAAAACCAAGTCAAAAACTAACCTTATATAATAACAAAGCCCAAAGATAGAATGATATCATTTGTATATTATCACTGATTTTTGACATAATATAACTCAGTTGGTGGTAGTTACTTCTGCTTTGAAATTATGGATATTTAAGTTATGATTATTTATTACAATTATTGCCGTTATAGAAATAGATACAATGAAATTGCTAAATTCCATTACTAATTATTACAAATGTTTTGGGGTTTTTTAAAAGATGGTGTCCTGCATAATTTTGTGCAGTAGTAGAGTTGATAGATTCTGAAGCTTAAGATTCACAAAATCATGTCCAGATCTATCATTTCTGGCTTTTGAACTTCCTAGGAATTTCTAAGCAATAAAGCCATTCATTTATTTTTATTATTATTATTTTAAGATGGTTCCTAGAGTAATAAAATTATTAAGAATTATTCTTTAACGAAAAGATTTTTTTAGCAGTAATGATGGAAAATTTATTAGGCTAATCAGCTGCTGGTTGATGAAAGTCTTATGTAAAAAAAATGTTTTGTATTATAGAATATATTAAAAGTATAATCTAATATACAGTATTTATAAACTCTTATCTAAATTATTATTACTTAATAATATAAATGTAAACATCTTTCTGCCATTCTGTTACTTATACTTAAGCTGAAGCCAGATAAAAGCTTGAAAAAAAAATTCCAATCAGGCTTAAAATTTCTTTTTCAGGTAATTAGCTTATAGCCAAACCAACTAATCATTGAATATTTGTCAATAAATGGGTATCTAACTATTCTTAGATAGAGATTAAAACATGGATGGAGTGCCTGGCAATTGGCAAGCCTAGTGATTAATGCCATCTTACCTTTTTTTTATGAAGGGCTGTTCAATTACTATTTTACTTTTTTATTTATCCTACAGCAATATTTAGAATTAATTACTAATGATGGGATAATTAATAATTTCCTTTAGTTGAATTTATGTTTTACTACTCTATGAATTTAAAATTTATTAAGAAAATAAATTAAAAAATATTATCAATTTCATATTTGTAAATGTTAAATATGTTTTTAATTTGTCAATATGATTAGAAAAGAGTTACATGTATCTGGTTTGAAAGGATTTCAAGCCTTCTTGGTTTTTGGTGACTTATTGCTTTTACATATATGAGAGATACTTATTTCTCTTTAAATGTCTTATATTATTGTTATTGTTGTTATTACTAGGCCTGGTCATCAATTGTTTATCTCCTTATTCCTAATGTTCAACAACTTGAAAGTAATCTTCAAACCTTTGCTAACATTATAGATGCAGATGAAGTACTTTTGTTTGAAAAGGCAACATTTTTAGTAAGTTGAACATTATCAAAATCATTTTATGTTTTAAGTTATACTTTTTATGCACTATTTCCTTCATATATTTAAGTAATGATAAGTAGTTGCAGTTAGAATTTATCGTTTTTTATTATTATAATTATTGCTATTATTATGAGATACTACCATAGTGATGTCAGCTCCTGGCTATTCTATAAATAGCATTTTTCTGAAATAATCGAAGACTATTTAGTTTTCAGGCTGATTAAAAACGAGTTTATTATTGTGATGGTGGAGTCTAACTGCCTCATGTCTCTATCATCTTTTATCACCAAGCTTTCCAAATATTACTTATTATATTTTTATTATATCTTATGATATGACAAAGTAAGGCAATTTTAACTTAGTCATGTGTTTAATTAAGAATTCAGATTTGATCACGTATTCACTTGTTCATTTTTTTTGCTATGAAATTTTCAGAATCTTCCCCCCCCCCTCCAGTATTATTAAAAACCGCAATACTTTTTCTGTTCTCTTTCAGTGACAACTTTTACATCCATAAAATATTACAAGAAACATCTTAACTTTAACAATTTTGATGTTCATTTTAAAATTGCACCCTTTTACCTAAAATTGAGAGTTTGTCATTTCAGCTCTGCCCAGAAATAATCAATACTGAATCCTTTTTTTTTTTTTTTGGACTATTGGATCTTTTAAACCCCAAGTTAATCTGGGATTTGATCATTTGAAAATGATCATTTGAATATAATGTGTGGGATTTGATCATTTGAATATAATGTGTGTTACAAGAAATTGGCTCCTTTTAAAGTTATGAATATTATTTCTTTTACCAGTTTAAATTATTTTTGTTTTGTAGTTTATCCTCCTCGCTTTTTTTTCATTAGAACAAAATATTTTAGACAAGATGGATTTTGTATAAAGCTTGTACATTAAAGATGCAGAAAATATTACCATTTAGTCTTTGTTAATAAAGTGATTGAAGCAAAGATTTTTACCTTTTTGAGCAATGTCTCATATTCATCTAATTTTGTCAGTAGCCCAATCACCAATTTTATGCAGTCAACATGCTTTATAATAGATTAATGAGAGAGAGAGAGATCCATTAATAATTTTTATTAGTCATTCATTAGACTTAGTGTAATTTTCATTACACCAGGTGAAAATTACATTACATAAATAGATATCCATTATTACCAAATCTTCATAATAATAAATGTAGAGAACCAATGAATAGAATACACTATATTGAGAGTCATTATTCATTATATTTTCATTAATATTACAAAATTCACCACTTCCTTTATTTTGCTATAATGCCTTATGTAAATGCAATTTATTCATTGTACTTTAAACACTTTTTAGCAAAAATCTTTTATTGTACATATATGATAAACAGAGCAAAACTCTCTATACAGTATTGCCAATTGTGCTAAACAGAATAATCAATGGATGCCAGAAGGCTTGTGCATAAAATCCCTATCTAATGCTTACTCATCCAATATCCCCAGACTAGTTTCTGGCTTGTGGCCTTCGTCAGTGAGGAGCTTTGGATCTGAGAGCACTGCATCTAGATCTTAGGATCTAATGCAACCCTCTAGCAACCACCTTTTATCTCTACTTAACTACAAAACTATGAGAATGAAATTGAAAACACAAAAAATATTTTCAATCTAAGCTCAATAGCTTATATAGTCATATGGGTCTGAACTCAGTTCAGCACCCATACATTTTGGTGTCTTTGGTTCTTTTACAACCATAGCACCACTATCCTATTAGGCAGGATTGGTGTTAAACCATTAAGCATCATATGATCACATTTCCTATACTAGCACATTAATTGTTGATAAACAGAGCAAAACTCTCCATACAGTATTGCCACCTGTGCTAAACAGAGTAATCAATGGGTTGAAAATATTTTTTTGTATTTTCAATTTCATTCTCATAGTTTTGTAGTTAAGTAGAGATAAAAGGTGGTTGCTAGAGGGTTGCATTAGATCCTAAGATCTAGATGTAGTGCTCTCAGATCTAAAGCTCCTCACTGACGAAGGCCACAAGCCAGAAACTAGTCTGGGGATATTGGATGAGTAGGCATTAGATATGGATTTTATGCACAAGCTTCTGGCATCCATTGATTACTCTGTTTAGCACAGGTGGCAATACTATATGGAGAGTTTTGCTCTGTTTATCAACAATTAATGTGCTAGTATAGGAAATGTGATCATGTGATGCTTAATGGTTGTACATATATGCATACACAATCTTACTTAAGTAACAACATTACTTGCTTTGCTCAGAAGAAGACTGCACTACAGTCGAAACATAAGATTGTGTATGCATATATGTACAATAAAAGGTTTTTTGCTAAAAAGTATTTAAAGTACAGGAATAAATTACATTTATACTTTCATTAAACATGATGCCCTATCCTAATTATAAAACAAAGTGGAAAAATGTTAATTCCAAGCAAAACAATTTTTAATTCACTTTAATGCTAAGCAAAATATTCTTTCTCTTATTAAAATCTTTTGAATACTACAATTGCCTTTCTTTTCTTTTTTTTCTATTATTGTATTTAACTTTTTTGTAATAACATCTTTCTTCCATAAGTCTATTTTTAATCATCACATTTATTTTATTCTCAGATTAATAATAAATTTTATAATTTTGTTTAATTTATCATCTTTTTTCGGTCATTCTAAACATCTGTTTATTTATTTCTTTTTTTTTTAAACAAAAAATGCGTAACAAGTCTACTATTTCTAATACTTTGGTAAATAAATCATTTCATCTTAAAAGAAAAGCACGTCCAAGTTAATGTGATTTCAATTAAAGTTTATATCTAAGTTGAAGATAATCTCTAGTTTACTAAATGATTAATGATAGTCATCACTGTCTATTAGATGTGTCAAAATTGTGGAGTAAGTTTGATTCTTGTAAATCAAAATGTAACAATTTACTTACTATTAATTAATGCTGTACATATAATAAAGATATATGTGAGAGATGGTGAACTGGGCCAACTGATGAGTGCTAGTTCAGCACGAATTGCATCTTGGGGGTTATTTGTCTTTTATTGTATTCATATGACTTGAGAAGGATGTGTGGCAGTGTGTGGGAGTTGTGATGTACAATTTGATTACAAAATTCCAAATATTGCACTAAAAAAAATTAAGGTTATGGGGTATTTGAAGACAGATATTATGCACAAAAAGCAAAAGAAAATTATTCTATAAATAGAGAATAAACATCAGTTTGTACTTGAAAAGATTTAATGCTACTATATTAATTGCGATTATATTAGAAAACAAACTATTGCATTATGTCAAAAAAAAATTCTGTTGTTAGAAGAAAGTTACTTTTTTTATATTCAGCTATTGAAAAATATTTCAAGTTATTTGTATTTATAGTTATAGAAACATTCTATATGAAGAATTAAAAAATTGTTAACTCTTTAAATAAATTGAAATGATATTTACATCTATTAAGTGATTTTCACATGTATGCATACACACTTGGAGGATGGTAGCAATAACAAACAATCAAAGATATTATTGCTGATCATATTATTCTTAATATCCATATATATAGACAGGTTTAATATGTTTTCAAGAAGATTAATGGCGATCATTTAATAATAATATCAAAATTTTTCTATAGAAGTATTTTGTATATTACTGTATTAATTAAAGAACAATTACATTTAAATTTATTTCCTTTTAAATATCTAGTGAGATTTTCCCAGTGTTTTTTATTTTTTTACATTAATTCTTGATCACTGGTTCTTGCATCTAGTTTGCAATAAGTAACTAGAAATAAATATTTAATAAGCACAAAATTCTTGAGACTTTCATAGAATTTTGATAAATATATGACACAGTGTAATGCAAATAGTTCTTTTATTACAAAAGTTACATTCTTTGTGCATCTTTTTTTCATGTAATGGTCTATGTCATGGATTGTAGGAAATTACAAATTCTTCAATTCTGGACTATTGTTTGCCAATCTGTATTGTGAAAGAATAAAGTAAATGAAATTTCTAAAAATGAAATGCTCATATTTATTAGGCTATGAGCAAAAAAAAATTTAAATTGCTTTATATTGTTACCCTTTTTATGTTCAGATTCTTTAACAGTGGTAACCTGTTTTCTAAATATTATCATCTGCCTGATCTGTCATTTTGATGATGGGTACCAGTGTGGATGAACCACTTCCAATCCAGTCTTTTCTTCCTTTTTCTACATTCTTCTAATACTATTAGACCTACTCATTCTGTGATAGTTACTCATTCATGACAGTCTTGGTACATTCTATTGCTCTTAACCCACTCTCATTTACATTCATGACATTCTTTTTCAGTAGCCTGCCTATCTCACCACATGTTCAAAAATAATATAGCTTTCTTTGTTGTATCATCTCTAACTTGCCTTTATTTATCTACTTTTGCCAAAGTTGTACATTAGTTTTTTTTTAGCTTGGATAGGCACTCTAAGCACCCTTCAGTATCACTTCATTTTAACACCATCAATCTTTGCCCACTCTTGCAATGCTCGTGTTAAGCATCCATACATTGTAATGGAAAACATTAAACCTTCAATAATCTATATTTTATCTGCACAATTATACCTCTGTTTTTCCACATGAATGCCAATTTTGTAAACACATTTGATGTCAATAGTAGTCATTTGTTCATTTTTGTATAACATTCTCCATTTTGTTTGTAGTCTGATGCTCAAATAGACAAACTCTGAAAACTGTTTCAATCAGACACCTTGCGCTATTATCTCTATCATTCTCCAGTAATCACATTATACTTGTTTTCATTGTATTTGTCCTTAGTCCATTTTTGCTCATGCTTTTATCAACCGATATACCAGATCCTCTAGTTCTTTTTATGCTGATGCGATCAAAACCATAGCATTTGCATATCTCAAATTACATACTTGTTTCTCCTATATATATATATATATTATATTCTGATTATCATGATATAGCTCATTGGTGTAGCTAACCACAATATTCAGGACATGGTTTTTTTTTTCTCACATATGTATTCTACATAATATTCTTTTTTTACATCTTAAATCTTTATAAAATCATTGAAATATTGTAGTAACATCCGACTCACTTTAATCACTCATTGATTGTTCCTAAAAAAAATTTTGTTTGGATTGTGACCTTTATCTAAATAATGAGAGGAATTGCTTTGTTTGCATATATATATATTAAGCTGTATGTGCACATAGCTAATTATCATATGTAAATCACATGACCCCAGCGAATGACTTTTCCCAATAGATTGCTGATATTCTATTGGCTTATATCAAGCATTAGCTGTGTCTTATGACATATATATATTAATGGCCTAGTTTTTGATTATGTAGTGTATATATTTTATTTGGGAATGGAAATCTTAGATATACCTTACGTTGATATCAGAATCAACACAGTGGACATTACTGACTAGAAAGGGTTTTATTTAAGAACTTTTTAATAACAGAGAATCTCTGGTTTAGAACAAGTTGTCTTCTTGTGAAATAGTAACTAGGAACTCTCTACCATTATGTACTCATTTATCAAACAAATTTCTAATTATACTGACTGACTTATCAACAATAAAAGTTAACACATGGGTGGATAATAAAATAATTGAAAATTTTTTTGACATTATCTCCATAATATGAAGAACTGATTTTCTATAAATCATAGTATAGATTGTTAAAACATTTCTAAGTGCTACAAATAATACATTGTCTATATATTTATGAAATAGCTGGTCATACAAATTGTAAAAATCTCTATAGAGCTAAAGAATATGGAGTGTTGATGGATTAAAATTATTATTCATTATTTATATGTAAGAGTATTGATTAAAGTAGCTAAATATCCATTGTTATTAAAGGATCTGGCTGGAGAAAGGAGTTTGTTATTAACTGAACTGAGACCCTTTGATTCCTTTTGGAGGCCCTAAAGGAACCGAGCAGGGCAAATTCCTAATGTCCACTCCATACATTCTTGTTGTTGCAGCTGTTATTACTATGTGATTATTCATATAGTATACGAACATGAATGGGCTGCTCACTAACACGCATTAGCCAGCATGGTGAGTTTATTGGCTTTTTACCTCAGAGTTTATATTTTTTCCAATATATACAATCATGACAGACAAAAATAAATCATGGCCCTTATTCCCAGGAGGCTGTAAAGTCACTAACCAAGGCAGCGGTTGGTGGCCGAAGGCGGAGGGTGCTAAGAATCCCCTGATTGCGGACTCAGGCTGCCAATTAATGATGACTTTTTATTTAGGTACTTACAACTGCAGATCACTTTCAAGTGAAGGGAGATTGCAAAAGTTAGAAGAAGAATTGTCTTATATTAAATGGAACATTATTGGACTTTGTGAAGTTAGAAGAAAAGGTGAAGAAACAATTGATTTAAAAAGTGGATATGTACTCTACTATAAAGGCACAAATATTGAAAATACAAGTGGAGTAGGATTCATTATAAATAAAAAATCGAAGAATAACATTGTGGAGATTGATGGTGTATCGAACAGAATGGCAAGATTAGTTTTACAACTTAATAGCAGATATCAAATGCAGATAATTCAGGTTTATGCCCCAACAAGTTCTCATAGTGATGAAGTAGTAGAAGATTTTTATATGGATGTACAAAAGGGCTTTTGATCAGAATAAACAACATTTTAAAATTGTTATGGGAGACTTTAATGCTAGAATTGGTAAACAATTGAAAGATGAAAATGCTGTAGGTAATTTTGGTTATAGTAATAGAAATGAGAGAGGACATAGACTTGTGGAGTTTGCAGAAAAAGAAAAACTTTATATTATGAATTCTTTTTTTTGAGAAAAATGTTAAAAGGAAATGGACATGGAAACATCCAAATGAAGGTACAGCAGAATTGGATTATATTTTGACTAACAGAAAATACATATTTCAAGATTGTAATGTTCTTAATAAATTTAACACAGGAAGTGATCATCGATTAGTAAGATGTAAGATACATGTTAATGCAAAACTAGAGAGACAAAAATTTATTAAGAAAAACAATATTTATAGTTGATATTCCTAATCTTCAGAAACATTCTAATGAATTTAAATTACAACTTACAAATCAGTTTCAAGTATTAGTAGATTTTGAACATGATTCAGATTTGAATGACATTAATAGGAAAATAACTAATACACTTTTAAAAACTGCAACAAAGATAGTTGGTAGAAAAAAGCAGCAATTGATCAATAAAATTTCTACTGAGACTAGAGAATTTATGAAGAAAAGAAGGAATATGAAGATATACAACAATGATACATTAAAAAAGATTGAATATCTTGAATTTTGTAAAATGGTGCAGAAAATAGTTGAAAATGATATTAAGAAAGTATAATTGTGAACTAGCAAGGAAAGCTTTAGAAGAGAATAAAAGTCTAAAGAGTGTAAAACAACATTTTGGTATTGGTAGGAAATTTATATCTGCAATAAGAAAAAAAGATAACAGTATTACTAAAAAGATAGATGACATCATGAAATGTGTAGAAGACTTCTAGCAAGAATTATATAGTAATAAAGAACAAGTGCCTCCTATACCTATTATATCTTCTGAATTGCCCAGAATTTTGAATGAGGAAGTGAGACATGCAATTAAATTTATGAAGAAAGAGAAGGCTCCAGGTAATGATGGAATTATAATTGATATATTAAAAGAAGCAGGTGAAGAAATAGAAAATTTTTTAGCAAAGTTATATACCAAATGTCTAAATGATAAAGATGTACCAGATGATTGGAAGAATGCAGTATTAATATTAATATTTAAAAAAGGTGATAAAGAAGATATTAGAAATTACAGACCTATCAGTCTTTTATCAGTTTTATACAAAATTTTTACTAAGATAATTACAACTTGTCTACAGAAAACACTGGATTTCCACCAACCAAGAGAACAAGCTGGATTTAAAAGTGATTTTAGTATAGTAGATCATATCCAGGTACTGAGAGAAGTTATAGAAAGGACAAATGAATATGAGTTGCCATTATGCTTAGAATTTGTAGATTATGAAAAGGCATTTGATTCTATAAATATTTCTTCAGTGATTAAAGCATTGGATCATCAAGAGGTGTAGGTTCATGATATTGTCATATTTTAAAGAATATTTATAAAAATGCAACAGCAACAATTAGATTACATAATGATTGTAGGAAAATCAACATTGAAAAGTGTGTAAGACAGGGTGACTCCATATCTCCAAAACTTTTTACAGCAGTGCTGCAAGAAGTATTTTGTGGATTAAAATGGGAAGCTAAAGGAGTGAAAGTAAATGGAGATTATTTAAGTCATTTAGATTTTGCAGATGATGTAGTTGTTTTTGCAAATAATGCTTTAGAGCTACAGGACATGTTGCAGGAGTTATCAGATGAAAGTAGGAAAGTAGGACTAAAGATAAATGTTAAAAAGACTAAAGTAATGTTTAATAGATTTTCTCAAAATATGAAAATAAAGATTGATTATGATGAGTTAGAAGAAGTTAACAGTTACAAATACCTTGGTCAGATTATTAATACAGATGGAAACATAATGGATGAAATTAATCATAGAATTAAACTTGGTTGGAGTGCTTTTGGTAGAAATAACTTGATACTAAAAGGAAATATGCCTATGTGTTTGAAAAGGAAAGTTTTTAATAAATGTGTTTTGCCAGTTCTTACTTATGGATCTGAGACTTGGACACTTAATAGAAGAGCAATACAGAGACTTCAGACCACTCAAAGAAGTATGGAGAGATGCATGTTGGGAGTAACAAGAAGAGATCGAAAACACAATGTATGGGTAAGAGAACAAACAGATATTACTGACTTCATTGAAAAAATGAAAAGACTGAAGTGGAGTTGGGCTGGACATATTGCTAGAAGAGATGATAATAGATGGACAATTGAAATTTTGAACTGGATTCCAAGAGATTGTAAAAGACCCAGAAAGAGACCTCAAGTGAGATGGATGGATGAAATAAGAAAGGGTGCAGGGGTGATGTGGAGAAGAGAAGTTAAAGATAGGAAAAGATGGATTGAACTTGGAGAGATATTCATCCTGCAGTGCATTGATAATGGTTGATGATGATGATGTAAAGGATCTATGATTTGAGAAACAAGAATGTATATATTGTCAAATCACCATATCTTATAAGATAGGTGACAAAATATCCTGATCTTTTAGAAAATGAATGTGAATAATTTAAATAAGATATATTAATGCCATTATAAAAAGATATACTCTATATATTGCTGAATTTTCTTGAATTGTTATATATTGTTTCATTAACATAGTCCTTTTTTAAATTTTAGCAGAGTAAAGAAAGAGATTGAGCTGTATTTTAGAGACAACGTAAATTCTATTAAATAATGAGAAAATGACTTCTGATTCTATATATAAACCTGAAGGGTTATAAATGCCAGTGAGTAATGGCAAACTATCACTTATCAATAAGTCATATTGCCTAGTTTTGGTCAGAAAACTTAAATAACAAAATAAGATGAGGGCTTGTATATCTTTACCGAGGGTTTCCGGACATTATTGTACCAGTATTTTTTTCTAACATTTTTTTTTTTTTTTTGCATTTTGAATATGATTCATGACTAGAAAGCAGCAAATTTCCTCATATTTCATCCATCCATCTCACATGAGGTCTCTTTCTGAGACTTTTACAATCTCCTGGGATCCAATTTAAAATTTCAACTATCCATTAGCAATATATCCAAACCAACTCAATTTAAGTGTCTTAAATGTTTCAATGATATTAGTGATATCTGTTTGTTGTCTTACTAATGCATTTTGTTTTCAATCTTGTCTTGTTATTTCTAGCATATATCTCTTTATACTTCATTGAGTGATCCGAAATCTCTATATTGCTCTTCTGTTAAATGTCCAAGTCTCAGATCCATACATAAGAACATGTAAAACACATCCATTCAAAAACATAGGCATATTTTTTTTTAAATATTAAGTTATTTCTATCAAAAGCACGTCATTTAAGTTTAATTCTATGATTAATTTATCCATTATGTTTCCATCTATGTTAATAATTTGTCTAAGATATTTGTAGTTGTTCATTTCTTCTAATTCATGATTATCAACTTTATTTTTTTCTAAAACATCATTGAATATTGCTTTAATCTTTTTACCATTTATCTTTAGTCCTACTTTCTTACAACATTTCCTGAAGCTCTAAAGCATTATTTGCAAAACCAACATCATCTTCAAAATCTAGATGACTTAAATTTTCTCCTTTATTTTTACTCTCTTGGTCTTTCCATTTTAATACACAAAATACTTCTTGTAGAACTACAGTAAAACATATTGGAAATAAAATAGTTCTCTGTTGTGCACCTTTCTCAATGTTAATCTTTATAATCTAATCATTGTTGTTGCTTTTTAATAAATATTATTCAGAATATGACAATATCCTGACTCTATATCTTAATGATTTAAAGTTTTAATCTCCATAGGAATGCTTATAGAATCTAACGTTTTTTCATAATCTACAAATCCAAAGCATAATGGCAACTCATTTTCTTTGGAACTTTTCTATAACTTCTCTCAATATTTGGATGTGATTCATTGTATTAAAATCAGCTTGTTTTTTTGATTGGTTAGAATCCAAAGTTGCTGGAAATGAGTTGTAATTTTCTTGGTAAAGATTTTTATAGAAGTGATAGAATATCTGATAGGTTTGTGATTTATAATATCATTATCACTTTTATTAAACATCAATATCACTACTATCTTCTTCTGATCATCTGATATATCTTTGTCATTTAGACATTTGGTATATATCTTTGCCAACAGTTTTTCTATTTTTTCACCTGCTTTATTTAAGATATCAATTATAATTTTATCATTTCCTGAAGTTTTTTTTTCTCCTTAATGGATTTTATTTCATATCTAATTTCTTCATTTAAAATGCTGGACAATTCAGAAGATATAATTTGTAAAAAATATTATGTTTTCTTGTTTTTTATTATTATGTAATTCTCTAATAGAACTCTTCCACACATTTTATGATATTATCTCTCTTTTTAATTTATAGTTTCGTCTTTTCTTGTTATTGGGAATATAAATTTTCTTCCAATACCAAGATATTGTTTTACAATTATTCCCATATATAGCTTTCTTTTCCAATTCACAATTATATTTGCTTATATCATTATTAACTATTTTTCATATCATTTTACAAAAATTGTATATTATTAATTCTTAATGGATTATTTTTTTAAAATTTCATATTCCTTTTTTTCTTCATATATTCTCTTATCTCAATAGAAAATTTACTGTTAAATTGCTATTTTTTGTACCAGCTGTCTTTATTGCAGTTATTAATAGAATATCAATTATCTTAAATCTGAACCGTCTTTGAACTCTGTTAATATTTTTAAATGATTTTCAAGTTCAAATTTAAATTCGTTGGAATGTTTTTGAAGATTATGATTATCAACTGTTAATATGACTTTCTTAATAATTTTTGTCTCTATTACATATCTTACATTTCACTAACACAGTCTTAAAATTTGTTAGCAAAATTTTGTGTTCATTTCCATTTAGCTTTTTTTTCTTTCAAAAAAAGAAACTAGAATTCTTAAATATACAGTTTGTTTCTTCTCTCATTTCTATTTCCATACAGGACTTTCATATTTCAATCATTTACTAATTCTTGCAATGCATCTCCTCTAACAGTTTTAAAATGTTGTTCAATCTGATCTAAAGTATTTTGTATATCCATATAAAGATCATGTAATATATGAGAAAGTATTTATACTATCATAGCAAAACTCATCTTTTACTTATTCTATCTTTTTAAAAAAGTTATGATAGCAGTATTGTGTTTAAGTGACAGTTAATGACATAAATATTTACACACACATAAATGAAATGAAATTACAATAATTCAATTAAATTTTATTTATTATAAATATACAGAAAATTATTAATAAAAAATAAATAAAAGAAGCATTAGTTATATATATAATATTTACAAATTAAAAACAACAATATATTTTTAATAATATCATTAAAAATAAAACTATTACTAAATACATCATTGTCTTTTCTTGATTACATATGTTTTATAGATTTGTAATAGATTTTATAAGAAATGTTACATTTGTATATAAAACATTGATGTTCTTAAAGTGTTTAGGTCTACTTTAAATTCTATCTAAAGAAAGATAATCTACCATTAAGATCACCCCACCCTCCATCAACTAATTTTGTAATATTATATTTTTGTATGTTCTTCTAGAGATTTACTGTTTTGATATTAATATTTTTCCTTTACTATTTTTGTAACTCTTTCTCAATATTTTGATTTGTAGACTAAACATAGGTTGATTCCAAATTCCATGTAAATAGTTCCATGTTCCAACAAAGGAAAAACAATCAACAGAATAATGAAAAAAATCTTAAAAGTACATCTTAAATATTTAAAGGCTTCATTTATTATATACTTTACATGAGCATTGAAAGTAACCTGTTTTTCTCTAATTCTATAACTTTATTTTAATTAGATTGTTTTATTAATGTAAAAGATTTTATACTCATTCTATTTACATTGATTGTAGTATTATTTTGTTAACATCATTTGTTTGTGAATTTGGTATATTTTTACAAATCAGTATTATTCTGCAATGCATTAAACATGAGATATTTTGCAGCCATCTGCATAAATCAGTATTTTATTATATATTAAAAAGCAAAGAAGCCAGAACTATATATTGTAAGGAATGCCAATTGTATTTTATCCAAGTATACAAAGGATTCTTTCTTTCATATATAACGTAAACCATCTAACTAAATGATCACTGAACTTAAGTTTTCTTAGTAAACTATTATATAATAATATATTAAATGCCTGTTCTATATCAAAATAAACAATACAGGATTGTATTGACATTATATGTGCAATATGATTAGTTTTGATTATTAAATTTGTATCCACAGAATTTACTCGGCAAATAGTCATGCCGAAAATTAGGCAATATTTTTCTTACATTAGGGTATAATATTATTATAAATGCATCTTTCAAATATCCTAACAGAAAATGGCAAGACATAAATAGGTTTGTAGCTCCCATGATGATATCTTATCATCTTTTTACATATAGGTACAATTTTTAACATTTTGAAAATTTTAGGCAAAACTCATTATTTTAAAATGTGGTCTTTATCACAAAATCATGAATGTCATCAGAAACCTTAGAAGATTCTGATTTCAAATTAAAAAATTGCATTAGTTACTTCAATAATATTAATGAACGATGATATGGATTATATCTACAAGATTTGCTTATTGTAATTCTGACATCTTTGATCTAATTCCAGAATACTAAAAAATTATATTTTAAGCTTTTTCAATATTGTTTACATTACAAATTATATTCTCTTTTCATACACATATTGGTGATATTTTAACATAGGCACTCATTAATAATAATAATTTTTTAACCATGTGGATAGTTTCATATTTTCTCAAAGTCATTAGCTTAATATTGTCTATCATTATAATTTTTAAAATAGTAAAAAATGAAAATCTGCATATTTATATAGTTTATTGTTCTTTTTCCATTATCTGTGTTATTTGATTCAGTGATAGAATAACAGACTTTGAAGCCTAAGGTTCATGAATCACTACCCAGCTCTATTACTTCCGATGCTCAAACTTTTTACGAATCCAAACAATAAACATTTTTTTATATAATCCTTTTCAATGATTAGGAATTGTCCTGTGTTATTTAGTACAGTAATAGAGACAGACTCAAGAACTCTGACACTTCCGGTACTTATTTAAGTCTTTGAGTATATAAATTCTTATGAAATAAAATTCAATTATAATATTAAAAATTCAATTGAAATGTAAACGATTAACAAAAGAAGAGAGGAAGGGGGGATGTCATTAATATTTCAATTTACTGAAAGATTTTTGTGAATGAAATTTGAGAGCAAAAAATGAATACCTTAAAGCAATTACGTAGCAAAAGAATTTTTTTTTTTACTTTGTAAGAACTCATCACATAACTTTTTTTTTTAATTAAAAAAAATATATATATATAAAATGATTTTCTGTTAGATTATAATTTGGGGAAAATTACATAGTTAAAAACTTAGATCTCGGCATTTATAATTTTTTTGCCCCCATGAAGTCATTTGAATTTCCTCATTTACTCGAGAGAAAATTTAATATTTGGAATGTCTCTGGCATCATATGCGAAGTCAGATTCGTCATTCCTTTTTATTATAATGAACATAATTTTACTAAAGAGCATTGACATTAATTAGTGCTGATCGTTTTAAGATTTACTTTACTCTCCAATTAAAATTAATTAGATATCCATTTACCAACCAGTATGGAATAATTGAATTTGATATATACTGATTCTCATAAAATCCTGATATCAATTAAAAAAAACTTATTTTGGATATGGGAATAATAGTTTTTCACATTTTATTCCCCAGATCACATAGGTGATAGACTAGTAATGGGCTTAGTAATAATCAAATAATTTATTGTTGGGAGTTTATAAGTTCAAGTACTGGAAGTAACAAATGGACTCTCATCTGTGGACTTTGAGCTCCAGAATCTGCCATTTTGCCTTTGTACCATACTATGCAGAACACTAATGATGGTGGAAAAGCAATGCAACACTTTAAATACAGAGTTCTTTTTTTTTTCTTCTGTTTAGCAGAATGTCATGAAAAGTTTGCAGAGTATTGAAAATAATTACTGTGTAAAAGTAGTTGAAGATTATGGCTGCCAAATAATATAAATTTTAATTTGCAAATTTTTACTTATTTTTAGTTCATAAAAAGTATGCATTGCAATCCTTGAAATTATTATTACATAATGATATATTGAAATAGATAATCATTGCAATTAAACATAAATATATTTATATATGTGTGTGTATATATATATATGAGCATGCATTTTTATTGTAAATAATAAAATGTCAATTCTATCATGTATCTGTGTATAAATGTGTGTGGGTAAATAAAGCAAGTATAATATTAAAAAAAATAGATATTTTTATTATTTCATTTTTGGTCATTTTATTAAACTATTGTGGATAAAGGCTTCTCTATGTTTATAAAATCTGTTTCTCTGATCCATAATTTTTCTTGTCTACAACACTCCAGCAAGCTTTCTTATCTGACAATGTTTATCCTGTGGTTGCTTTAGTTATTCATCTATTGCCATCTCTTCTAATGAAATACTAATCTCTTGCAGCCTCCTTTTTCAGTCATGTTGATATTTTTTAGTTCGCTCATATTCATGAGTTTTCTTTCAATTTCTAATTTTTTAATTTCATTACATGTGTATATTGAAAGAAATGCTTTTCAATATTTGGAAGATTATTATTAAAATGTAAATGTCATAATCTTTGGGGGACAAAAAGTTCTTTTCATAATGTTAATAAAGACCATCTCAGACAATCTGAATTTTTGCATAACCAATTAGGTATTGAGAAATAAGAGTATTTTTAAAATATATATATATATTATTAATAAATAAATGAAATTTATATAAAATTGAATATTAGTATACCTAGAAACTTTGTTTAACTGCTTTCTAATTGATGCCAATTTGATTGAAAAGTGCATTCAGCCTGAACAAAGTAAATATCCTGGATCTGTTTTCAGAAGACCATCTAATTCTGGTTTTTAAAAATGATATTGAGAATATTGCAATAATTGCATGTTAGAGGTCCCACAATTTATGATAAAATGGGATTCCTCTGGTCTTTAAAAAAAAAAAAAAAATTAATTCCTGATGTGAAATAATGATATAATTTCAATGTCATATTGATTTTACATTTTTAAGCAAATTATGAAAAATATATTTATTTATATTAAAACTTATGATTTAGCATTGCTGTTGTTACTTGGCATTTATCACATCTTTAATGTGATTTAAAAAGAGTAATGTTACGACTTATAGATAATTAAAAGCATTTATTTTATATTCTGGATCCAAGATTTTACTCTACAATGAACTTGTTTGCATAAGTGGAAAAGAAAACTAAGGCAGACTAAGTTCTTATGATAGCTGTCAGAGATCAAAATTGTGATTCTGTAATAGAAAAATTCATAAGGCAAAAACTTGGGAAGAAATATATATGTATTAAATAAAATATACATTTTATCTAATAATTGATTCATGGTATTTAATCTTATGGATAATTTATTCAAAAGATTATTTACTTATTTATTACAAAAATAGTATAGAAAAATTTTTTTAAATAATAACAGATCATACCAATAAATGTTTTATTACTGTAATATTAATTTTAATGTTTAAAAGTCATGTTTATATTAAATCATACTTGTTTTTAGGTCATTTCTCATTGTCAAAGAAAACCTCATAAAGATGTTCATCGTTTTGAAAAAGTTAGTAATATTATTAAACAGTTTAAACTCAGTTGCAGGTAAGTAGTTTGCTTTGCTGTTATTGCTTTTAAGTACAGTATTTAATCTAACTTGTAGATATTTCTACATAAGGATTTTATTTTATTGCGATAAGCTTGATAGTATTTAGACGACTCCCCCCCCCCCCCATTATTTTCATTTTATTTATTTTTTTATCACGTTCAGCACGTTTTATTCCAATGTTAAGAACAGCACTCTGGAATTAAAGGTGACAGATTTCCAATTAAAGAATGTAAACAAAAATTTCAATTTAATCAGTTGAATGGAAATAATGTATTCAGCCTGTCACTTTGCTGATTGAATATCATTTGTCCTCCCAAGCAACTGAACATGCTATTATTTATTTTTATTCCTCATTATTTAATTTTAGTTGTCAATTTTTTTGCAAATGTTATATCTTTTTTTTTTCTATTTAATACTGAGTGTCTGTTTAATAACTTTTAAAAATACAATCAGCTTAATACTTTTTATAATCAATTTTAGTTTTTATAATAAGCAATATTTATGTTAGTGTAATTTTCACTATATCACTCATGCAAGTAACACCTTGCGTGAGAATGGAATAGTGAAAATTACATTACAGGAATATTCATTATTGGGTAATCTCTAATCTAATGAATGACTAATAAAAATTTAGTTTATATCATCTATGTTTCAACTGTCGAGAAGTCTTCTTCAGAAATGTCATTCTAAACAAAATACAGATAGACTTGTATTAATCTGTCCTCTCTCTCATTATAATCCCAAACTGCTGAAAAATTAAACAAATATAAATTTTACCATCTATAGTTTTGTACACTGAAAAAAAAAACATTTTGAAATACAAAGTATATTTATATCACAGCAAGAATTAAACAATTATTTGTACTTTTTTTTTTTTTTTGATAATATAAGTTTTCAAATTAATGGTGTTCAGATTAATGGTCACCTACTTGTAAAGAAGATTGTTAGATTGTCAAAATATAATAAATCGACATTGATAAAAAGTTGTAAAATTATTTGTGTTATATTTTTAAAAAATCTTATTATCCACTTCTTAATATCTAGATCAGTGGCATTCAACCTTTTGGGTTCTGCATACCATCCAAAGAATAGCAAAAAATTTTCCATATCATTACCCTTTATAATTTTAGCAATAAAATTTAAAAGAAATAGATAGGCAAATAAAAAATATCTTAGTTTTTTAATAACCAAAATATAATTATCGTAATAAAAGTTAAATATTTACTTTATTTAAAAAACAAAATATCTATTATTATTATTAGGATTTCCAAAATTATTACATTAAAAAACTTGTTTAAAAAACAATCAAAATATTGTAAAAACTTTTTAATGAGAACTTTAAGCTTGTTGAATGTGTTACTTAGTTTTATGTGCAGTATGGCACTAAAATAGTGTACTATCTAGAGTGCAATATGTCTGAATCTTTTTGTGTATGACAAAGAACTGACTGACAAAAGCAGTAATCGATATAATGGAGATATAGTTTTAATTTTTTTATTTATGCATTATATGAATAAATTATTTAAACATAATTTTTCAAAAGTAGTTTAGTTTTCACGTAACACCTATAAGTCCATCCCTTACTATAGATTGAGAATTGGCAAATTATGGTTCACCAGCCCAATGTGTCTCTTTGGTCCCAATCTCATAGCTCTTTTTATCATGATAAACATAAACACATTTTTTATATCCTCTTGTAATTTGTAAATAAATACTTTGATAACTCTAGGAGAGGAAAAATGTGCATTGCAACGTTGTTTCTTGAATTCAGCCTTATTAAAGAATAGTAATTATTATGTATGATTATGAATATTTAAATATTAGAAATTTGTGAATAGAATTTTTATTTTAGTTAAGACGTATACAGATTCTATTACATTCTATTACTAAAATAAATCTTCAAATATATCCACAGCCATTCAGAAATTTTTATTTTTCATGTGAACATATTTTTCAGCTCTTTTCTTGCACCTCTTTATTGGAGGTGGGGGGGGGGGGTAAACAAAATACTCTTCCTATTAAAAAGTTGGCCAACCCCTGATCTAAATCATTAGTTTTCAACAGTCATCAAACAATTTTATAATTATTAAATTTGACATGAAAAAAAAAAGTTGATTTTATATGCATTAAATTATTATATAGCTCATACTGAAAATTATAATCAATCTTTTAATAACGAAAATAAACTTAATTAAACTTAGGCTTTATTTCCACTTTCTCCTTTAGAAATTTTTGTTTTGTTGTTGACATTAACTAAACCCTGAAATATTTTGTGCAAGCGTATTCTATGTCAGAGCCAATGGTATTCATTATACTATATACATTATTTAACTGCTTTTTCATTTGGAAAATTTTTTCATGTTGTTAATCAGTTTTCTCAGATTTTCAGGCTTATGGTTTAAATTATTATGTGTATGCAGCAGAATAACTTAAAAAATTAATGATAAATATTGCATATTTTTTTAGCTAAAGACACATTTGGTAATTCAAGCTTTACAAAACATGACAAAAATGTCTTCATTGTAACATTTTGCCTTCATTATACAAATCCTAATTTAATGAAAAAGTTTTCATTGTACAATTTGTTCACAGTAAAAGCTTTCATTGTGTAGACCTCACTATACATATAATTGTATACTTGATTGTTTAGGCAATTATATGTTGTACAAAAATTAAGGATGATTTCAGCAGCCCCATTCAAATTATTAAACTGAAATTTTTTTTTTCGTTGATTATGAATTAATCAAGAAATCTTTATCTCTGGAGTCTGTTATTCTATTATTACTGAACTGCACAGATAAATTTTTAAGTGGAGAAGTTCTTTTAGGAGTCTTTTCAAATAAATGTATTAACTTCATTATCATTTAATAATAAACATTTCATCAAACACATTTAATATATTTGTGCACATATTTATTTGTTTTATTACGCACGCACGAAAGGGGAACCAAAAGTAACTAGAATCTTGTAATAAAATATTGTGTATTTTGGTTTTATGGATTACAAATTGAATCTCTTTCAAAGTACAATCCATTTAATGCACTGCACCAGTCTAACATGTTTTTCATTTTTTGAAGTAGTCTAGAAACTTTTGCAATGTAATGCCTTTTAATACCTGTATCATTTTTTTTCATCACATCTTAGTCTGCAAAAAAATAAAAATTTGAGGTATTTTTTCATTCAAGAGAACACAAAGAAATCACAGAGAACAAGATCAGGTGAACATGGCTGATGGATAAGCTGAATCATGCTGAATTTAATTAAAAATTGTTTCACACTCAAGGTCAGGCTGGTGTGTTATTGTCATAAAGCTTGCACTCTTCATTAATCCAAAAATCGAGTCATATTGTTTTACCACATCAAGCAAATTTTTCTGAATTTGTAGGTTTTGAATGCCTTGTTGTTACTAACAAATTCTGAGTGAACAGTGCCATTTGCATCCAAAAAATAAAAAACTTTGTCTTGATATTGGATTTCACTCCCCATGCTTTTTTGGGATGCTGGTGATTTTGATATTTCCATTAAATCACTAGTAAACTTGTGTTTTGTTCAGAGCAGTTTGCTTGTAAAATGATTTAAGCATTACAACTGTTTTCTCTAACAGAAAACAGAATTTGACATTATTCCAACTTTTCAGCCATTACAAAATTGACTACTAAACAAAATGCACTTAACGGAAATATTTACTGTGTTGTAACATGATTTATCTCGATGATGACAGTTGGCAGATTGGTGAAGGGTATCCCCTCAAGAGGTATCTAGCTGCAGAAGCATGTACTACAATGCATTCGTTTTCCAGAGAACGATTTTGATTATTTATTGGTATTCCCTCATATGCACACCCTATTATAAACTTTTCAAAATATCAAATTAATTTCAATTATGCTTTTAATTATGTTTAATGTTATTTATTTTTATGTTATATGTGTACATCTATGCATTTATATATATATACAATGTGTTGAAAAATGAATGTTCCATTATTTCATTGCTTTTATTTGATATTTATATGTGCACATTTTTAATGAGAAAGTATTATACTTTTTGGTAAAATCTAAATATATATATATGTTTGTATATATAATTTCTCTACAGCAAATTGGCCGCACAATTCCAAAGTATGGAAGTAAGCAATTCCAATTTTGCTGCTTTTATAGATGCTTTTACTTCAAACACATATGTAATGGTTATTATTTCAGATCCTGCTATATGTAAGTAAAAAAAAAAAAAGTAATTTTATTAACAATTAATGTTTTTATATGATAATAATTTGACAATGTTTTACTTTGTAATATTTTAAAGCTAGTTAGTTTTAGTTTTAAAAAAAATATATGAAAAATTGATTACTAACCATGAATTTAAATTATATTTGTTTTTGTTATTATTATTGTTTACCCCCCCCCCCCAACTAAGAATAATGTTAATACGATTTCTATTATTTTAATGAAAGATTTAAATAAAAATTATAAATTTGTTTTGATTCTAATATTGCTCACTCAACCAACTTGTTTCAGAAAATTGAAGTTCACATTTATATGCAAATCTTTCACACATATTAATACTATAATCATCACTGCTACTTAAGTCCATCAAGTTGACATCAATTTCAGGCTGCTCAAATTGTACTTTCATTATTGTGGTGATGGAATCCATTCATCTCATTGTGGATCTTTGTGTAGAGAATTAGATCATTTCATGATAAGATTAAAATAGACCAATAGTAATCTGGCCATTTGCACTTCAAGTAAAGATTCATGTCTAATTTGATCAAGTATCTACTTATTCTTTTTCATTGATATCATTTTTTCATTACCATTTTTTATTCTCTTTTTCAGTGTCTGATTTTCACACCCATAGAGAATTACAAGAAATGAATGTCATGTGTCAAACATTTCTAATTTTTATTATTAAAGACTTACATATTATACATTCTTTTCAAGGTTTTTGTTGCAAATCTACCCAGACTTAGCCTGTGACAAATTATTTGATTAATAAATACTTTGCTGTTGATGAATGATCACAGGAGGCCACTTCTATGCCATTGTCATATATATAGTGTATAATGTATTTCTAAATTTACTAAAATAAATTATGATAATATAGGAAATGGGCGTTATCACATAATAGTAACTATAGCTAGCAATGATCCAAAGTTATTGATTGGTTGTATTATCTAAAATCTTGAACTGACTTTGAGTTAAAACTAATATATAATTTTTGTTGCAACAAATATCATAAATATATGTGTGTATAAAAATTATAATTATGCATGTAACATATTTACATTCTAAATCTTTTGTTAATTAATCTTTATATGACAGTATTTACCATCTTTTAAGTTCTATGACTTCTGGGATGTCATATTTACTTAACTCAGAAATTATTATAAGTGACATCCAATCATGGAAGATTATAATAATTGCTTTACAGGCTGACCTTTCCGTCTCTGGTATTCTAAGCAGCAATGTTTTAAAATTAATTTTCAAACAGTATTAATGAAATCATAAGTTTGTTGATTATGATTTTTTTTTCCTGTGAATAGATAACCATGAATTACTTTAATGCAAAGAAGTTTATTGTTAATTTTATTTAATTCTTAAAATTTTAAATATATAATTTGCACATAGTCTATCTATTTAAAATACTGAAAAGAAGATAAATAATTCTTAATATTAGCATTAGAATACTAAATGTGGCATGATATTTGCATTGTTTTATTTGTATTTTAAAACACTTTATTGTATTTTGAAGTAAAATGTTTATTAAAAGGAGTATTAAGTAATAATAGAAATATTAATTAATTTATTCTTTATAAAATATATATTTTTCTTCTTTAAAGAATTTTTTGTAATCAATAATTTATATGTATGACAATTTAATAGTGGCCATTTTATTACTCCTTATGATTCAATAGATATATTAGTATTTTATTGTATGATCAGCTACTTTGAGGCCAAATGATATTCAAACACTAAAATGGAAAAGTTCTTATCTTTTCCTAACACTTTCATCAGTCAAGAATCTATTCAAGTAATTGGTAGCAAAATAAAAAAAAAAACATCTGCTTTGATGAAATACTTGTACTAAATTTAAATTGGTTAATTAACCATGACTTCTTAATCTACTGAATTACCATTGGTCAACTTGATCATTATTTAGCAGCATTATCTTAGCCATTGATGAACATTTTAAAACATCTACTTTAAAGCTTTAATTGTACATGGATCCTCATAGTGTAAATCTTGGCTCAGAACAAACAAGAATCATAAGGTAGGTAACATGACTACAGTATAATGGAATGAAATGTGAGGGGTAATATGGGGGGGGGCAACCATCCATTACCCCCAAATAATATCACAATCATCTTAATTAACATGAATCAATATTCTTAATGAATAGTCATCACCAAATAAATATAAACGAGCATGAGAAAATCAGCATAGAATAAAAAAGAATAGTTATAACAATTATAAGTTATGTCACCAGCATTAAACATAAATAACAGTCATCCCCTAGTTACTGGAGCTAAAAGAGATTCAGATATCATAAGATAGGCTACTTATCTAGCCAATGCAAAATTTAGGGCATAATATATGTGCATAGTGAAGTGCTAATCTATCAATCATTAAAAAAAATGCTGGATTCTGATACATGCTGATCATCATTAGTGCTTGGTCTATATGGTACTATAAGTGTACAGACCAACTATAAACTAATTTATCTATAAGATTAAAGTGCAGAGAATGGACTTTAAAGGTGATCTTGATCTTTGTGCTATCCAGTGAACCATCTGGATGTTCGAACACAATCATATATATAAATTAATCATTACCATTCTAAAGTTAGCCCAGTATCAAAAGATCCTAGAACTGTGACAGTAAACAAGAGAACATATAAATATGTAATTAACCTATCTTTTGTTAAATAAGTTTATTGGGATAAGCTACCAATTCCTTAAAGCTCTATACTATATTGAAATCAAGTTATATACTGCCAATTTGTAGAACAAATAGCTGAAAGAATAGAAACATTTACACTACTATTTTTAAACAATTATTTAATACAGTTAATGATTGGATAATAAATAAAAATTTAAGAAATATGATACTATGACAATTTTAAATCTATGTTTTCACATAAGAAATATTTAATATTTGCTTTTACAAAGTTATTTTCTCTTTTTTTAATTAAATCTGAAAACAAGAAAATCTTTTTTATTAAAAAGGAAGTCCCTTACTTTTTACGTTTTGGAGAGAGATTAAAGTCAAGGAAAAAAACATGTTTTAATAACAAAAAAAAACCTAAATCAAAATTATTCATTATTATCAATTATTACTTATATTAAAAAATTATTTTTAAATATAGATGTGCAAATGAAAATGTGTAACTAAAGATGTACACATCCACTATACCTTATATTATCATGGTTTTATTCTTTTGAGTTGATCTTTTGTAGTCATAATTTCAATGTCTTTCCTGTTAGTTTTTCCATCTTTCTTTAATTGTTTAACTTGAACATAGGGTAATTTTCAGAGTAGATTAGCACTAGTTGACTTCATCCACCATTTCCATAAAAAGTTCTTCAATTAACTTCTTTTTATAATTTCAAGTTTTTAGTTTTCAATAATAATAATTTTCATATTAACACAGATTTCTAAGTCAGATTTGCAGAGGTTGAACTTATGCATTTTTCAATATAATAATTTGTGATCAGGTTAACACACTGAGACAGTCATTTCTTTGGATGGAACACAAGTCTTGTTGCAGATTTATTCTAGGGATATTCTCCTTTTACATTTTCTTTTAGTGAACAGACTATATATTATCTTGGTGATGTTTAAATTTTAGGTAAAACTTAGTGTGTGGTTTTATTCAAATCCATTTTAATAAACATTTTTTCAAACTAGTAGTGGTTAGTTTTACTTCAGACTAAAAACTTCTCATTGTTCTCTTCACAGCACTGTCTTCTTTAACAGTTAGATCAAGAATTACTGTTCATAAGACACTGAAGTTACTGCTTTAATCTGCCTTCCTATCTTATTTTTGGAACAATCTTGCTGTCCATTCAGACACACAATATCTCAGAAACAACAGCATTAATTCCTGACCAATAGATTCTATTTTTACAAAAAGGTTTTTTTTCTTTTATATAATTAGAAACTCCAATCATTAAAAAATTTCTCTGTATTTATTGTTTTTTTTTATTGTTAATAATAAAAACAATATAACCCTTTAATTCATTTGAATAAAAGCCTTTTGTTTTAGAGAGGTAATGAGAAGATAAAAACAACCAACTTTAATTAATTAAAAACAGTATTTCTTAATAAAAATATTAAAATCTGATAAACATTATTTAAAGTTTTACATACTTATCTCTCTTTTTTTTAAAAAAGTTAAAAACTAATAGATTCATAAAAATATTAAAGGGGAGGGGTATTAATATTTATTTTACTTTTTTTTATATATACTTTTCTTTTTTTTTTACAACTATCCTTAATAAACTATAAATATTCACATTATTATTTAAAATGTTTGAACTTTTCATCGCAAAGTAAGGGTGTGTTGTCTAAATCTATCCATTCTAAAAGTTGGCAATGTGCTTGATTTTTATTTATATATCCCAAAACTACTATGAGAATTTGAAATCTCTTATAAATACTGCAGGAAGATCTGTAAGAAGAGAATATGACCAATTTGTATTGAGAGGTTTACAAATACTGCATATATAAAAATTATTTATGTAAATTGTGGTTACAGTATTATTTAAACTATCTTCAATATAAGTTACTTGCTTTATGGGGCAGTTTGAAACAAAAATAGTCACAGTATATTCAGAGTGCATTCTATCAATAATCAATGAAATAGCCAGGGATTTTCTGATGATATGCGTTTTAGAAAAATGATGAGTTTTCTAAAAGACAATTACATCAATGTTCTACTGAACAATTAACTTGTAGAGGGTCTCCATTTTTGATTGTAATATATTCTCACTGTTGAAATAATTTTATTGTTTTCTAAATTAAGAGAAGATTGTGTTATAGAGAATTTGAAAAATTATTTTTGTTTTTTCATGATCCATGATAACTGGGTCCTGCATGGAGTAGAGTAGCAGACTCCAGAATTCATGATTCATGGCTTCCAGCTCTGTCAATTCTTTTAACTCTCCAGCAATAAATCCATTTGATTAGTAAGTGATCATTATGATATCTTATTTTTTTCTTAATTATGCTCATCATAAGGAACTTTGGTCCCTTTTTATTCTATAATGAATTAGAAGCACAATTTATTTTATTGCTTTATATATTCAATTATGAAGGTTGTTAAGTTTAATGATGGGGGGGGGGGCTCAATAATGATCATTGCTTGTTTTACGAGAATACAAAATTATTTTAAACGTTTATAAAATATAATTTGCCAATGATAGTTCAGGAATTAAAACTTTTATTTTTTAAAATAAAAATATTGTATATTTTTAACATTATTTTGTATATAATATTGGACAGAGAGGAGATAAATACATTTTTATTTGTTAGACATTAAGTAAATCATTTGATTTACTTAGGTTTTTATAACTAATTGCAATTTTATAGCAAAACAGACATATATATTTTACATGCTTATATGTTTACATATACAGAGGGTATACAATGTTAAATATATTAAAAATAAAATTACCTATGCTTTTATGAAGTGTCTACCATGTCATAACCTGAATTTGAATCTGAATGAAACCTGAAAGATTGCTAAATAAGCCTTTTTTTTTATTAAGTAGCTGGCCCGTTGTTGTTTCAATTATTATCCCATAATTAGAATGTTATTTTTGATGTTCAAACATAGACAACTAATCATTTAATTACTTTCTTTGAAATAAAATGCATCAGATGTAGTATAGTTATAGAGTTGTTAATACTATATGGAATAAATATTATAGGCCTTTGTGCTGCTAATGAAACATGTATTTTCCAAAGAACTTACATTATTGATTTAAACTAACATTAAAGATTTATTTAGAATTTAGTACTACATAGGAAGATGGTATTATGTGTACTTCTTTTGTTTATTTTGTATTTTCATATGTCAATAAACTCTAAATCCATGACTATAAATATCATTATAATGTTAATATGTTTTATAAATTCGTAATTGTAATCTTTCCTACTTCTAGATAATATAACGACTCAAAAACAATGTGACCTGATTTTAGTCTAAATTGATTGGCTTTAGGATAATGCTATTAGTTTATTTTTGAATAAACATTTATATAATCATTTGAACTTCACCTTGAACATTCCTTATAGTCTCTAAAGACCCAATTTGGCAGCCAGATACTAGTCCTAATATTCTATTTTGTTCAGTACTTATACTTTCCATCTAGAGTGATGAGAGAAGAGAAATATCATGATTAAATGAAGTGTTTTCCTCAAACTTGCAAATGATATTGGGTAATGAAATTTAGAATTTTGTTTTAATAAAATAGTGGAAAAATAATCACCATTATTCAAATAAATTTTCAGTATTATGGCAAAAATTAATAATCAAATGGCTTTACTGCTCAGGACTCCATGCCAAATAGTGCCAGATTAGACCACACTTCAGATCCTGACACTCCCGTTGTATCCAAATCACACAGAGCTATAATAAATTACTCAGCTGGCTCAATTGAAATTTTGTTTTACTTTTACAGGAAATTGATCCTACCATGTGCTAAACCCTACTTTCCCTTTTTTTTCTTCATACATAGTATATTTAATAGCATTTCAAAATTTTATCAATGCAGAGAACTTTACTACCATATTTGATTATCCTATTTTAATGCATTCTTAATCATTTTATGTCAACAAAAATGGAATTCATTTCAGTAAACTTTAATTTATGGAAATAAATTCAAATTCTTTTGGAATAAGACGTTTAAAAAGTTTATTGGAATATTGATTAGAGCATTCTAGTTATCTTTTTTTAGTCATAAAAAATAAATCTCTTGAGTCATAAAAGAACCTATTTATAAAACGTGATTAATTTTATATGTTATCAAATGATGGTTTGAAATTCTCAAGGAAAAAATAATTATGTAAATGATAAATAAATAAATAAAGGTAATTGACGATTCATGAAATAAAATATTTAAACTTTAATGTAAGATATCATGTGACATCAATTTGAATAAATATATGATTAATCGTACATTTCATATTTTCTTAAATAACGAGTTTGAATTGACCGGTTTTACTTTTTCTTTGCATTTTCATCTTATTCATTATTTTAAGTTGGTCCCATGACAACGGTCTAAAATACAAACACTAAACTTTTAACAACAACGAAAAAAAAAAAGATTAGAGCATTGACAAAGAAAACTTTTTAAAAAGATAAATCATTGTACATCAAAGAATAAATTTATCTGTTTATAAATGGGTTTTTTTATTATTTCAACATAGAATAATATTATTATTACGCCAACAAATTGTATTACAGAAGCTAATAAATTATAAATGTTTCGTTTAAATTAGATTTGTGAATTTCTAAAAATTAAATCTCAAAAATAAAGTGCATGAAAGTATATAAAGTAAAAAATCTCAGCATCTGTAAGGCGTAGGTCTCTCCATTTATTAGGCATAGGTGTCTCCACCTACAGGGCTGATCTTTCTCCAATAACAACTGAAAGATGAACAGTGAAATAGAATGCATGCTTGTCAGGATTTCTAACTACCGAATAGAGTAGAGATTTTATTAGTATTTATCCTTGTTTTATATATTTGTATGCATGTATGGAGATATAGTATATTCATTTGAGTGTAGATTCTAAAACATTACATGTATTTACATTAAAAAAAAAAAAAAAACTGCAACACATTGTAAATATATTAAAGGATTTAGAGTTGAATAATAGTTCAATTTAATGGCACAACAAAGGGATGAGAAGATATCAACATAAGGTAACTTCACTTTTTTTAATTATACCATTTAAAGTTGAATAACTTGATTTTTTTTCCCATTAAAAAAAACGTTTGTTGTAGTGGTGATCCAAGTTTTATGGTCCACGTCTGTCTTTTACAGTGATTGAACTTCTTGTGGAGTTACAAGCAATAAACTTTATTTTTACTAAAGTAAACTAATTTTAATTGTTAATAATTCACTATAACAATGCAATAAAAAAAACTGCAAAAATATCTTATTTGCATTTATTAGCATCAGAATAAACCTTATTAATTATAAAATTGTTAATTACAGGGCATAATCATTTTCAATACATTAATGCTCTGACAGCAATAAAGACAATTTTTTTAATGAATCAACTTATGCACAAAATTGCAGATTGGTTAAATTTTGTAAGTTATAAACTGTCTGTAGTAGTAATAGTAATATAATTATCATTAATGAATGTCGAGAAGTCAGCGCAGCTGCCTTGCAAGCAAGCAGTTGGTTGCAGACGGTTGTTGCGGGTTTGTCTCCCAGCCGATGCTATGACATATGGAAAAAAAAAAGTAATTCTATTTAGGAAATAATGCAAGAGAGGAAAATGAATATAGTTATTAGAAATGTTGAAGATGAGAATGTGAGTTTTTTGTTGGGGGGGGGGGGGGTAAATATATTGAAATACAAAAGGAGTCAAAAGTACATAAAAATAAATTTGTGATAATATTGAAAGCTACTCAGAGAGATGTACAGTTATAGAAGATTATATATCAAACAGTAAATAATGATCACACATGAGTAAATTAAAAATGGCTGTAATGGCATCTGATAAAGTGGCAGTATGGATTAAAAGAGAATGATCTTCAGCTACATAGTACCTGTAAGGAATGTGAGATGGAAACAAGTTTGAAAGAAATTGACATTAATGACCAGTCAAAAAAAAAGACAAAAAGAATATTATAACTTAACATTTTTAATTATTTAAGAAAATATTAATGGAAAAATGAAAGTATAGAGGGAAAAAATACAAATGAGAACTTTGATCACCAGTAAACTTTTATTACACAAAAGAGATTCCTCAAATAATTTGTTTCTGTTGCTTAAATTAGGACAATTCTGGGGAAGTAAAATATTGATGGTTTTTGAAAAGTAGTATTTAGGGAAATTATGACATTTCCAATTTCAAAAACCATGATGTAATTAGAAGTAGTATCAGCGGACATTAAATAGTAATGCAGCCAGATTCTTAAGACCAATTTTTACCTGATTGGCTTTTTTCTGATAAAGATTTGTGCTAACTCCTCTCAATCTTCATCATCTTTTATTCAAAGCTAATGATTTAAAACTTTCAGACACTAAAATTTTTGAATATATGCTGACTAACCTGTATAACTATATATGTCTAACTCTGGAATTGAAACTATATATTTTAGTGGCCTGATCTTTTGATAAAAGAATGGTAAAAAGCATTAAGAATTTACTAATTTCTCTTTAAGCTTCTTTATTTAGATATTAAATTACTACAATTTAATGTACTTGTATATTTGTTATCATTCTCTTTAGATAAATATTTTAATGATTATTACTAATCACTTATTAGAAAATAAAATACAGTTATTGTTTTTTAATATTTCAACCCGAGGATCGGTATTTATAAATGATTTTTAGCTTGGATGTAAAGGCAACCATTCGTTATCATTAATCAACTCAACCTCATTCCCCATCCCTTTCATCCATATGTAATATCATAGATATAACCAAAACTTCAACTTCACTAACAGACAAACCTCTGAAAAAAGTAAATGACTACAGGATATTTTTTGCTGAACCATCATTCTTTAGTTGGACCAGATCACAATCTCTCAAAAGTTTTTATAATCTTTTTTCAATATTTATCAATACTCGAGTTATTATAATTTAATCTACAAAGGCCTGCATGCAATGATGATGAGTACTTGTGAAAGGTTGTGACCTATGTCAATTAAGGTGTGATGGTTTAGACAAAACTAAATAGTGAGGTTCATTTATCTTTTTCAGATTATTGTGTTATTGAAGTTCAAGTTTTGGGTGTGTTAGTGAGTTTTATACTAATGCACATGTATGTACAAGAATACCATTATAAATGATGTTTTAAGGAGCAGTAATTCACTGTGTTTATTCAACTCTAGAGAATCATATATTGTAAGCTTGGATAATCATTGGACTGTAAATGACAGCTATTATCCATATCCCCACATTAGTTTCTGATTAAAGGTCTCCATCAATAAAAAAAATGTGGGCCACTTATACATCCAGCCACCATCTATAACTCTTTTGTACTATCAAGCTAATAGTCTAGAATTTCTAAAACTGTATAACAGAAAAACCCCACAAATGTAAAGTTTATAAATTTTTCATAATGTTTATTGTGATTTCAGTTATATAAAAGAATTAAAATATTCTAGCCAAAGAATGTTAAAAACTCAAAATAAGTAAATTACAAAAACAATTATTATTTATTGATGAGAATATAATGTTAATTCGATTTAAATAAAGTTACAAATAGAAGTTTTGTTATCAAATATTATTTCAATTCTACTCTTAATGAGAAATTTACACATCCAGGACAAGCACATTGTGTATTGGTTAATCATAAAAATTTGTTTTCAAATTATTATTTTTTTAAATAATCATACTGATAATAGTAATAGATCTCCATCACACTCACAATATTTTGCTATTTTTAGCTGGCATTTGTTTAAAATATAACTTTGATTTAAACATAGAAGCAACGTATTTTAAGAACACACAAACACCCGAATGGAAATTGATATTGTGTGCATGTTCAGCTTTACTTAGTATTTGA
The DNA here is from genome assembly GCA_028023455.1 of Epiperipatus broadwayi. Classification (NCBI taxonomy): domain Eukaryota; kingdom Metazoa; phylum Onychophora; class Udeonychophora; order Euonychophora; family Peripatidae; genus Epiperipatus; species Epiperipatus broadwayi. The sequence continues at coordinate 306,049 of JAQFVV010012672.1, read as the reverse complement.
TTGTATGCTCTAATTATCTTATTGATAAATCTTAAAATTAATTATTGCACAGTTAAGATTTATGATATGTTTGGACATATTGCAAGGCAAAATCATATATCATTAACAAATAAAATTGTCAATCTTGTATAATATGACAGCATGAAATAAAACATTAAAAATAAATATTCTGTATGATAGCATTAGGTTTTCAAAGAAAATGAGACAATTTGTTGCTCCAATATTTATTCTTGAAATACCAAATCAGGACTTGTAAATAACATTTTAAAATGGAACTGATGGGATTCTTAATTGCCTGAAATGTATATATCATCCTATCTAAAAGGTGGAAAGGTTGCGTTAAAGTAAAACTGAAATCATAAAATATAATTACAGAAACCTATATCAAACCTGTATAATGTACAAGAAAATTAGTTTGTGAGCATAAACGGATAGTAGTGGCTGGATGTATAGATCAAATAATCCAGTGATTCTTGCTAATAAAGGCTATTAATCAAAAACTGCCCATTATTTTGGAATAGGGATGGGGCGAATTATCACCCTAAAAGCATTATGTTAAATGTAAACTGAGAAAGCTGTGTGATATTTTATTATATATAATTGATTTATATCTATTAACTTATATATATATGTGAGTAAGCATGGGTATTTTAAGATTTTTTTTTTTTTTTTAACTAGCATCAGTGGCCACCTTAATGAATATAAAAAATGCCAGGAAACATTTTGAACAGTTAGAGCGCGTGAGTGATACCAGCCAGAGTAGCCATGTACTTGGAACTCGATGAAACAGCAGTCAATCTGTGGCTTTTCCTGATATTTCATGAAAAAAGTAATTCAGTAATTGTTTAACAATGTATTATCAAGTCGAAGTTCCTTTTTTTTTTTATTTCAAGAGATTTAATTGCGAATGAACAAAATATATATGTTAGCGTATGTGCATCTATAGTTATACAATTACATTGAAAATGCTAAATATACTTGAATCAGTGATAAAGTATTTAAGGCTACAACTATTGCAGTCAAATTTTTATTACATCCCAGATAGCAATTATATTGTAAATTAATATATAATATATATGCTTTGTACAAATTTGTTATGAATGGACCCTTTTCACATATATGAGTCCCGTGAAATAAAATTATATTGTTAAGAAATGTAGACATATCTTACATTTGTTGGAATATGTACAATTTTCATAAATTTTTATAGTTTGAAAAAAAAAAAGTCTCGTACAATTTTGTATTAATAGAATCTTTTTGTATTCAAATGAATTTTATTTCTGCCTGAAAATAGAAATCAACTTTGACCTATTTCCATATGTTGCTGTTTTTTTTTTTTAATATATAACATTAAGTGTGACATTATTTAACAATTCCAAGCTGTCATTTAACTTTCAAATTTTTTTTTATTCCAATAAGAAATTATAATAAATCATGTGATACATCTACTTTTTTAAAACAAAAGTATGATAAAAGAAAATTATGAAGCCAAATCAAATATATATCTTAATTATTAAAAAATAATTCTTTTAGTATGTTTTGTTAAAAACTTAAATTTCATCTTCCATTGCAAAATACCACACTGACTAATTAACAATATAGATTTCCACTGAGAACTGTATGTCATAATCATAAATAGTAATGTATTTATTATGAAAAAAAAATAGAATAATTATGAAATTTTAAAAAATGAATTTGTTTTTTTTTTTGTATTACTGTTATTATAATTTATTTTTATTAGTTATTCGCATGCATGACATATTTATAAACACCATACTATTCAATACTGTGAAATTTTTAAACAGAAATGTTTTATAACTAATAAACATCACATGACCACCACTTCTTATGCTTGTGTATAGCTGTTGTTAAAACAGCAAAACTCACTATACATATTACCACACACAGCAATATAGAGTAATCAATGGATGCCAGAAGGCCTGTGCATAAAATCCCCATCTAGTACCTACTCATCCAATATCCCCAGACTAATTTTTAGGTGCAGTGCTCTCAGATCCAAGGCTCCTCACTGACGAAGGCCACAAGCCTTCTGGCATCCATTGATTACTCTAGCTTGCTGTGTGTGTCAATACGTATAGTGAGTTTTGTCTGTTTTAAGAAATGCTTTATCATAGTATCACTGCCAAAAGGTAAGCATGGAAAGCAAAACAACATTTCTAATTTCACAACCATTTTATTTTTCCATACCAATCATTGTTACGAAATCCAATGTATTTTTGTTTTACTAACTGCTGTTTGACAAATAATAATATCTGGAGTAAATCAACCTTCACTTATTATTTCCAATTTTTTCATATAGGATATAATTTTTTATATATTCAACACTAACATTTAGCATGATAAATATTTAAAATAATATATCTTTTATTATTTTGTTATATTTTTCTTTAATAAATATTTATATGTTAATTTATAAATGTTTATTACAAGAAAAAAAAACAATATTTTATTGCTCAACCAAGATGAAAACAATAAAAATTTATTCCCTCTGAAAAGAAACCAGAATAGATAAACATACAACACTCAAATAACTATTGATGCTGCGGCATTGAGCAGCTCCAATAGTGCTAATAACACACATTGATAAAAGCAAACGAATTTTGGTGGAATTTATTGAATAGAATCTTAAGCATCACTATTTTCGGCAGTCATATTTGATTTTTGAAAGCTTTGATTTAATACATAGTTTTTATGATAACTTGACTTGGCATTATGCAAAAGTCAAGTGGTATATGTTATCAGAAAGGGAATATACCAAGGAATGTAATAAAGCTGAAAAAATGTGGATATTATATATTTAAAGTGGTAAGAAAAAAAAAGATGATTATACTTTTAAAAAGTATTATTTTTATATTTCTTCATAAATACCAAAATTTAACAGATATATTTTAAAAATAATAGGTTCATTAAATTCCTTACAAAATTTCCAAAATGGTATACTGCATGACTTACCTAAGATAGTCCACCATTCCAAAATATCAAAAAATAAAAACTGATATTTTTAATTTTTCTACAAATCCTATAGTTAATTTCTCCTTGTTAGGTATTTGTATAATCAATGAAAAGAAAGTGATGGAGAAGAATAAGTCTAAAATAGTCTTTAAGTTGTAAATGGTTCCGAATGCAATATAGAATATTAATAATAATAATGCTATTTTTTATGGTCTGTCTTACTTTTCTTCTAATGAAAAAGATTTTACTGTTAAGTAGAATCCATCTAAAATATAAAATCAAGTGATTACTGTAAAATGATTGTTTGCAAGTAATTAAATATTATTGTAACTATGCAACAAAAGAATAAAAATGTTGAAGTAACTTATCTATTAGAACTATTCATGACTCCTCACCTGATCACAAAGTCAAAACAACAATGCAGGAAGATGTTGCCGGAACTGACATCATCAGTTAACACTACTGAATAAAGCTAAATGAAATGAAGTTTGAAGAAGTATATGATCTATTTCAGTTGATAAACAATAAAGCAGTCTCTCTAAACACTTGGTTTGTGTCTAATCATCACTCTATAATTAATAAAACTTCCAAGCCTTTTTTCTAGACAGGCAACAGATTCCTTTTCTTTTTTTTAATATTATGAAACAATTAAAAACACAACTTAAGTAACCAGATATCAGAAGATGTTTTTTATATATAAAAAGCTATATGATCCACATGACCATTATATCTATCTGCACAGATTCATAATTTGAACTCGGTTCATAATATATTGGTATCTATCACAGATATATAATCTGAAATCTCTTTACTGGTTTTGAATGATTATATTATTTCATGTTACTGTAATTGGTAAATTTCTTAATAGTTTTATCAATTATACCTCTCTGTATCTGATACATAGCTCTAAAGTTTACATTGCAATGAGCATTTTGTGGACATATATATATAATTGGGCTAAATTTTATTACAATTTTTACTCTTAATATTTGGCCCTTTTTTTTTAATCGTTAAAATTTAGACAAGAAAATATATGGAAAGAATATCACAAATGATTTTAAAGACAATCTCTATATTTATTAGCAAAGATGGCTTGTTAATTCTTTTTTTTTTTTTTAGACATTATAATTACTATTACTTTTAAGAAATCATTACCAAAAATTATGAGAGAAGCTTAGTTTGTCAGCCCCATGAGAAGAAATCACAGTCAATGCTTGAATTAGTTGAATAATCCATTATTCTCTGCTATAAATTTCTCAAAAATAAAAAAAAATACTATTCAGAAAAATCATAAAATCTTTATTTTTTATTATAGACAAATAAAAATTACATTGTCTGAATGGAAAATGGCCACTATAAATTGAAGCCTACAATCGCTAATTTGAAGACTGCAATTTGCAGGCACATAAACAAAATTTTTAAAATAATTGTTTTTAAAAACTGTGTAATTGTGTTTACATCTTAATTATGCAAAATATGGTATGATTATTATATTATTAAGGACTAATTTAATAATTAATTTTTTCTGGAGATGCTACAAGCACGTAGTGCTTATGGACTACTTGCCAAATTTTATAAGTTTCACATTGAAAGAACTGATTCAATTAAATTCTAAAATGGTTGTTTGGAATATTATACTACTTTTTATTCTAGGATATTAAATGAGCTTAAATAAACATTTGTCTTTCTGTTTTGTTTTTTTTTAATTCATATCTGGTAATTCTATTACCATTGTAAAATGTTGGAGTTTCTTCATTTTCATTATGACTAATAATTTTTTTGTGTGTGTGAAAGAGAAAGGAATTATGATATATATTACCCGATTCACTGTAAGCCTTGGCTGATTTTCGAGAAAATATTCAGAGAATTGTTGGGTGGTTATCAGAATTAAAAGAGCAAGATAATTCTAATGAATTTCCTCTCATCCCTATTTCACAGAAGTTTAGTTTAGAAAAAAAAAAGTATAATTATATAACAGCTTTTTTTATTCTATGTAATCAGTTTTGTCTATTTTAAATTTTTTTTTTTCCCAAAGGGAGATAATAATTAATGTTGTAGTTTTTAATTTTATACTGAAATGTATGAATCATTGTCTCTAGAGTTGTAGAATTTTTGGCTAATTCATAACAGCAACTGTAATCTTTTTTGATATCTATTTTCTTTCAGTAAATATTCCTATATGTTCTGCTCAACAATGGAATTGCAAACTGAGGGTTAAAGATTTCTGAATCAATTCTGAGCTGAGTAAAAAGAAAAAAATTGTTTTGATTAATTGAATGGAAATTTCATATTGAACCTATCACTTTGCTGTTCAAACATCATGTGGTCTCCTGATCAACTATTCTTACAATTATTTGTATTCCAAAAGTGATATTTTTTTTGTTAGCATAACCCATATCTTTTTTATTAAATATAGCTATTTTTTTTAAGTATGTCTGTAATAAATAAATTATATATGATCTAAATTTTTTTTATGATGAATTTGTTATTTCATTACCAAATATTTATATTATTTACACATTATATACAAATCAGTGACATTGTAATCTACTCTCTATATATAAAATAAGTAAAATGAAAGTAGAATCAAATAATGCAGTTTGCTAAAAATCCAGATATAAATTTTTATCTGGCCATCATTAGAAAAAAACAACAAATTATTATTAAAAATCTTACAGAAACAGAGTATTTTTAGTAAAAAGTTCAGTATTCTGAAAAAGTATTAATAATTATTTATATTTAACAACAAATTTCTGATCCAAGTAAATATATGTTAAAGAAAATAAAGTTGCATTTTTAAAAATAATTAATGCAGACTTGGTTAATTTAAGAAAAATAGAACTTAATTTTGTAAGTAATTTTATAGCTTTTGTTTAAATATATAAATGTAATATTATAGTTGTTTTTTAATTTCATTAAATTTAATTTTTTTTTCTATAACAACGCAAGTGACGATTTTAGGTAATGTGTTATTTTGTTGAAAGTTGAGAAAACTTAAGATATTTGAATCTAACAGTATTTTTTATTTTATTTTGTCTTTTGACAAAAATAATTTGAAACATTGATAATAGATTCTTTGTTTAAATAATCTGTTTTCAGAAATAGAACTTAGAAATACACATCTACCTTGAAAAGTTTTGCAAAAAGTTATGGATGAAGATTTTATATTGCACATTAAATTGGGAGAATTTTAAATCCTACATATGTATTTGATGACATTCTTTTCTAATTTTGTCCAACTTTAATGCAAAACTTGGAATTTCAAAAGAATCCTACATATGGTATTGATGAGTGGAGTGAATCCTAGGGAATTGGGCACCAAAAGCAACAGATGGACTGTGCCCTCTAATATATCAATATTTTACAAATGTTTTTCATCAATTTCTAGACATGCACTCTGAAAAATCAACTCTAGATGTGTAATCTGAAATAAAAATCAACTTTTAGTTGCAGGTACCATTTTAATATCAGTACTCAATTTGGTTTCATAAAAAATATTTTTATATACATGATCCAGATAAATATGGGAAAACATTTTTGTATCACATGATAATTCAAAAAGTTGATTAAAGTAATAAAAAAAAACATTAATTGTTATGTGGACTGGAGATAGGTGCCTACTGAATTCTACCTTGTTAAATTTTTACAATTTTAAATTAAATTTATTTTTTCTCAAAAGTATTAAATAAGTTAGCTATTTGTAGAGTAGACTGCATCAGGCCCTACTTATAATGTAACAAAGTTAGCTAATCAAATACTGTGGAATAAAATGCTAATCAGCCATATCAGTGTTCAGAGAGAAACCTTGTCCCTAAACAGTATTTCAACCTAGAACTGGAAGTTCATCAAATGTAGATGGAGTTATAACATCAATCTGTCCCCCTCACCATATCTCAATTAGTGATGTATAATATTCAAATTAGAAATGTATGATTTTATTCTTCACATATTTTTAGGATATGTTACATATATGAGTAAGTGTTTAATGTATTTATATTTTAATGAGGGAAAATTGAAACATGATTAATTGCAACAAAAAAAATTGTATCCCTACCCTTTTGTTTGTAATAGACAAATTAGAATCCTGAAAAATAAATGTGATATTATATTGTTTTATAATACATCTTCAATGGATTTGAGCATATGAAATGAAGGATTAGTAATAGATTTTTTTAAAAAAAGATTTTACTATGAACTTGAAATTGATTTTTATTGAAGAGACAGACTCCATTTATATTATAAAATGTCTCAATAATGTTATGAAAACATACAATATTTATTACTGTCATTCGGAGGATATAAGTCTAATGATTTGCAAAAAAAATTAGAATACCATACACATTTTAAACACAAATATTACAAACATTTTTAACATATATGTACATGTGATGGTATAATTGTTTTAAAATTTTACAAATTAAAATATTCTCAGCTATTTTCTTGTGATTAATATTATTAATGAAATCCAAAGAATATAATGTCTGACAGGATTTGCCAGGCATAATAACAGCAATTTGTTTGTGATCTTTTACACTCATAACTAGCAATTTTATTACAAAGTAAAATTAAATTTTAGTTGTTGTTTTTTTTTAAATATTTTTTATCCAAAACACTTTTTTTTACAAAAAAAAAAAGGTTCAATTATGATCATCTTTTATTTAAGCAACCAAAAAAAGTCTGTATCATCACAAAATGGAAACTTTGTGGACTGGAAACTAATAAAATGAACCATTTAACAATGTTCAAAACTTGAGTAATTTCGAAATACAATGGTCATTTTTAGTATTAATTACATATTTATATACAAATAACACGGAATATTTTCCATAATATAGTTATCACATGTTATATATAGAGCTCGCAAATAAGCTCTTAATAAGCACATTTATATTTAAACATAAAGAAAAAACTACTATATTTATATAGCTTAAATTGAAATTAGAAGTTATCAAAGATGAATATTTTTGATATATTTATTTTATTGATAAAAAAATTACAAGTTTGAACTTACTTCTTTGAAAAATTCACTTTTGATGTGTATATATATCATGAATGAGATAGTTGTACATAAAAGAATATATTCAGTTTCTTAAATCCAAACTAAAATACATATCTGCTAATGACTAACTGAGAACATTTTTGTAACCTGGATTAGCATAACAATGTTAGCCATATTTATAGTAAAATATTCACACTAAATAGAACTAGATTGATGGTTGCAATATATATATTTGCAGCAAAATGGAAATGATAATTAAATGCAGAATTTGCATTAATTTGTTTTTCAAAATATTTTATAAAATAGGAATGAGTTTAATGTATGAATAAGAAAAGAAAAATCTTTAAAGGAAAATTTATAAGACCAAAATTTTCCCATTTTAACTTTAATCAATAAAAAAAACAAAAAAACATTGACCATCAAAGTATAACAAAATCAAATAGAAAAATAATACATACTAGAAAATAAAATAATTATTAATTACATTAAGTTTTTTCTTTTCTTGTCCTTTACTAAAGTTTTTAAATGGATACACACACATTTTTAATATTTAGAGTAAAAACCGCCACAATTTTATATTTTTTCCAATTTATAAAATCATTTTAATTCATATTTTGACATAACTGGATTCCCATTCGATTAATTGATTAGCCAAAAGATTATCAATATTTTTCAAATACTTATAAACTATTGTTATTTTAGTGATAACAAACCTAATAACTTTTAATGGAAATAAATATATTGGATTCAATCTTCTTTCAAACCAGATACATGATTCATTACAAAAATTCATTTTTCTTTTAATTGCTTTCAAATTTTTTTTTGTTTTTCTTCTAAAGTTCACTGATATTTCACAGAACTCATTTTAGGCACCTGCTAGTTGATAATCAATGAGTAGCATTTTATAATAGTTAAAAGACATGCTTAGTAATAGCGCCAAAACAAATTATTTACCATCCTATAGATAGAAGAGTATGTTCAGAAAGATTAATTAGTGTACAAATATTGGGAAAAACAGTCAAAGAAAGGTTCCATTTGTCCTTGTACAATTTACATCAGGCAACTTTTTGAGCAATGAAATTCCTGATGAATTATCATAAATTGAGCCATACTATTTTAAAAAAGCTAAATACATTTATGTAGCAAGTTAAGCTGATATAATCATACATTGAATGTTCCATACAGAAAATCATAGGACCAAAAATATCCCATGTATGTACATATGAACAGATTGAAGAAAAAAAATTATAACTAAAAACTAATATGTTATCATTCAAAAAGAGAATTTTTTAATAAAAACAAGGAAAATAATTAGTCATATTTAATATATAGAGTATATGAGCAGAGACTTTCACACCATTCTATCTCATATCCCTGATACACTTGAACACATATGTTGAAAAGATAAATAATCATCAATATACGTATTTTATGCTAAATTAGCAATCATCAGTTAGTCCAAATTATCATTACACATATATGCAATAAGTGCTCAGATATATATTAAGACAGCCAACCTTCATACTTTAATGGACAGGCTTCAATCCACTCCAACTCTTCATCCATCCATCCAATTGAAAATTCTGATGATGGAATGCTCACAGGCCACTCTGAGGCTGAGATTCTTTTCACACCCATGCTGACCTAAAGTCAATCTGACCCCTCATGTACAGGACAATCCATTTAATACACATACAATAGATTGGAAGACATCTCTATAATAACTGAAATACAGGCTTATTATATACTTATATCAATATATAGGGTATATGAGCACAGACTTTCACACTACTCTATCTCATATCCCTGATACCCTTGAACACATGTTGAAAAGATAAATAATCACCAATATACGTATTTCATGCTAAACCAGCAATCATCAGTTGGTCCAAATTATCATCACACATATATGCAATAAGTGCTCAGATATATATTAAGATAACCAATCTTCATACTTTAATGGACAGGCTTCAATCCACTCCAACTCTTCAACCATCCAATTGAAAATCTGATTATGGAACACTCGAAGGCCACCCTGAGGCTGAGATTCTTGTCATACCCGTGTTGACCTGAAGTCCACCTAAAGGTGGCCTTTGAGCATTCCATCAGATTTTTTTAATTGGATGGATGGTTGAAGAGTTGGTGTGGAGTGGATTGAAGCCTGTCCATTAAAATATGAAGATTGGCTATCTTAATATATATCTGAGCACTTATTGCATATAGGTGTGGAGATGATAATTTGGACCAACTAATGATTGCTGGTTTAGCATGAAATACGTATATTGGTGATTATATTTTCAACATATATGTGTTCAAGTGTATCAGGGATCTGAGATAGAGTGGTGTGAAAGTTAATGCTCATATACCCTATATATTGATATAGGTATATAATAAGCCTGTATTAAAGTCATATTTGTTTTATGTATTTGTATTGTATCATGTTTGTGAAAATATATAATAGAATTTTACAACTCTATAATATTAATCTTTGTTCTGGTGCGAAATTTAATATGACTAAACAGTAGAATTAATAGCGGGACAAAGACTTTCCCACAATCCTTTTCCCAAATGAGAATAGGGAAGAGACGAAAGTACTGCTTTCTAGATGGTAAATTTAAGTTTTAACCATTTTCCATTATTGTTTAATCTAAGAATAGCTGATACCCATTTAGCAACTAATTTTGGATGATTAATCAAAATAACTATGGTTTGACTATTTAAAAAAAAAAAAAATCTGGAAATTAAAAATAAATATTTTTTTTAAGTCTAACTTGGCATGCATTCGAACTCTGTCATGGGCACAATAGACATTTGCACTGTATCGTTAGAGCATTTCATTAACATACATGCTTATAAATACTATGACTAAAAAGCAAAACACAGGATAAAAATTAATTAAATGTCAAACATTGCTTTTTAAAAAGATATTTTGTACTTATTTAAGAGTAGATTTTAAAATTGTTGAAGTTTCAAGTGCAGATTAATTGTGCTTAATTAAATTTTATGTACATGGATGGGTAGTATGTTATTAATATTAATGCTTTTACATATAATTCTAGGGAAGTTTATAAATGATAAAGAAATTGATAACAATGAAATTGAAGAGATAATTGTAATGACTATATCAATTTTTAATGAGATATTCCATAGATTAATTGGAATACTTTGTTTGCTAATCTTATTAGTAAATTATAAAGTATTTGGCAGACTCTAGAGCTTTGTGTTCTGCATTGTTTAGTGCAGTAGTAGTGTGTGGGACTCTGGTGCTTAATGTTCATGGATTATGACTGTCTGTATCACTTCTGGTGATCAAATTTCTGAATAAATAACTATTTGATTAATTTCATGGACTACAATAAGTTTATCATTTGAAGTGCTCAAAACTTTTAATTATGAACTCTCAAGCAATAAACCATTCAATATATTGATAGTTAATGGATATGGAATCTGAATTTTCACAAAAAAAATCATTTTACTATGTGTGGAACATATACTTAGTAATGATAATGAGATCCTCTATAAAGATCACTCTAACAGTCTCTTAAATGAATAATTAAGGAAAGATATTGGGCACCAAGCTTGCAATTGTTGGGCGGTGAGCATTTGAATGTTTTCTATCTACTTAAAAGAAAGTCTGACCGAAATCTGAAAAAATTCCAAATTTTAAACAAGTTTGAATTCAAAACTCAAATTGCTGTAACGTCAGTTAAATGAACTAACATTATATTACAAGGTCCAATATGTATAAATACATTTATATTAAACATTTGAGATATAATAGAATGAAGTAATACTTACAAATTAAGATCATTAAACTTGGTAATCTTCATGTGTGATATATCACTTCTTGATAGAATGTTTAGATAATTCTCAGATTAAAGTCAAGATGATGATTAAAATTGATTTTAATGGATATAATATTAAAGTCTCTCACCTTAAAATAAATAATGACATTTTTTGCTTATATATATAAGAAATAGGATTATTGATTGTAAATTAAAACATATGTTAGAACTATACTGATGAGAAAGTGGAAGCTTTTGAAACCATTATGTATTCCTATGTTATAATTTAACTGTGAATAGAACTGTCAGGATCCTAATCTGGGATTTGAATACAAGTGAAAAGGAAGTATTATCAAGAAACAGGATTTCTAAGGTAAGCTCTTTTTTTTTTCTAAGTAGTTTGTCTATAATTAATCCAAGAAATCACACAATTATGAGTCAATGGATAAAAGTTAACCAGCTTTTAAATAGCCCACTTCAAAAGACAAAAGCCTTCAATAAGAGAAACTGAAACAAAGCAAGTATTCAATAAAATGAATCTTATGGCTGATTTAATAGTTGAATGTTTTGCTCTCTAGCTAAATATTATTTTATAACACATTTAATGATTAAATGGATAATTGTCTTCCAAATAAAAACCTCTACATTGAGTGAAACTGGTTAATAAGTTTTTACTAGTTGAAATTCAAAGACAGTCATTAGTATGGAAGGTAGATGTTCTAATCACTAAATCAATAACTATTATTACATAAATGGTGAAACAAAAAAGAAAACTCAGAGACAGATGACTACCCAGTTGAATATTATTCTGACTCGACTAATGAATCAAATACTATTAATAAACATTTTAAGACTGTGAATTACATATAATGATGTGGTGGAGGGAGGCAATTTATTTATTATATTACAAATATTTAATTTAAAATTATTTGCATGGTCTTGAAAATAATAAAAAATAGACTCCTCTTCCATGAAAGTCAGAGCTTGGCTATATATAAATGAGGCTATGCTTGTATCTGAATTGTAATGAGTTTCACTCTTGTTTGAAAAACATACTATATTTGTTCATACTATACATATTCAAAGTAGCTAATAGTCAATTTGCATTGGCTGAGCAATTTAATAAGTAAAGGAATGACATTTATTACCAGTATTTAGTTCATTAGTCAAAATGGGAAATAAATATAAGGTTGGAGGAGAAAAGAAACAATATATCTAGAGAACTTTTTTAAATCAACCAACTGCAAGATTTCACAGTAGAAATATAAACCATTGTATTTTTATATAATAAAATTGTCAGAATAACACTGATAATCAATCCAATACAGTTTGTAAATGACATTTATTATTTCCCAATCTTTTTTACTGTAACTCAAACTAACAACCAATTGGCCACATTAAACAATATAGATTTTTAACTATTACATATGGTAACTATAAAAGTATCTCATTCAAGATTATATTGCATTAATACTTTAATATTAATTTTTCAGCATTATTTCTAAAGCAATGTCTCAATCATACTTTTATTATCATTGAATGCTGACAACATAGACTGTTATTACAAGAATTTACCATTATAAGACAATGTGGATGAAGTTCATCCATTTCATTGTTAACTATCTTTTTTTTCTTTCAACAACAACTTTTTCAAGCATTATATACTTTTTAAATATATTAGATCATCTTGTCATATGACTAAAATAGGAAATTTCCACCTGGTCATTTGTACTACAAATGAGAATTTAATCTAATTAAATATCCATTTATTATTTTTCATGCTTTTTATAAAATTTTCAAAAGCAATTTTCATGACCTTTTTTGAGTGTCCAACTTTTATAATGGTAGAAAGGGATAGGAAATATCGTACTTTAAACAATTTTAATTTCAGTGTTTAAAGATTTGCTTGAATATCTTTTCCATTGCAAGACTAAAGAAATATAAAGTGACCAAGCAAATCATATTAACTTATTTATATAGGATACATCATTAATTTTCCTTTCACTTTTATATGTAATTCTGCAAACATGTATATGCATAAGGATATAGGGTTTGTTACTAAAAGTGCACTCGGCTTTATGATATTAAGATAAGAAAAAAATCCACATCGTTATGCTTATAGATTTGAAGTGTATGTGCTATATAAGCATAAATTAATCTTTGGAAGACTGGATTTCAAACTCAGTCCAAAATTGAATAACATTTTAAATAAGATCTGTAGATTGATCGCTATTTGCTAGTGCATAGTTAAAATAAAATATCACTTGCTTTTTTTTTTAAAAAAAAAAAAAAAGAATTTAAAAAATTCACTCAAATGCGAGTTTAAAATGAGCAAATATTATCATTCAATTAGAAATTATTTATTTTTGTCATCATTTTGATGGAAAGATTAGATAATTTTTTTTTTATTTATTTGTTTTCTTAAAATATGAAAGCTTTTTTAAATATAAATATTAAAGGGAGAGGGTGACATTCAATTTATAAAAATGTCAGACTATTTTTAAATTTAATGTAGATTAATGATTTTATAATTTTAATAAATATTTTTATCCTGTGAGTTAATTAAACTTTGGACTATTTAAGCCATAGTAATTTTTTATTTCGTGAAAAATAATTTGATTTTTTTCTTTTCATTTTGTTTTAATTAAAGCATGAAATATTAAATATTATTTTCACTAATAAATTTAACTTTATTTAATAACTTAAAAAATAAATATTTTACTAAAACATTTTTTTTTATCAATTAAAATGCTACCAAATTATGGACATTAAGTCAGTTGCAAGTTTTTCTATTTTAAATTACTTTTAATCTAAAAAATATTGTAATTTGTTTTGTTAATTTTAAATATTCTGTACTTTTTAAAGGAATGTATATATAATAATAATTTGTGAGATATATATGTTTATTGTAAAATATTATTTAATTATTTTTTAAAAAATGATATGGCCCTGTGTGGTTTGGAAGCAGTTATGGTGTGAGAGATTGGAACTCAAAATGTGGATTGCAACGCAGTTCTATTATTTCCAGTGCTTGTATTTCTTATTACCCCTCCCCCCAACAATAAACCCTAATGATAACAGCGAATTAAAGAACTGCTAATAAGCAAGCATCATTTTCCCCCCCCTTATGTAAATGTATATAGTGACAACGCATTGTTTTATCATTATTATTTTTAAGTGCATTCACTTTATAGAATAATAATATAAAGACAAAATAAATACTTTATCCTTAAAATTTGTACCTCTTATAGCATTCATATAAAATAAATTTAAAATAGAAAGTCATGTAACCTCACAATACTAGGCAAAAAAAAACAATATTTTACTAAAATTCTTCCACAACCATGATTTCATCTATCAACAAATAGACCTTTTCAAGTGAATTCAATTAAACATACAAATTAGCCTTCCCATCATTTACTTCAAAAACTAACTTCCTTCAACATCAAATGATATCTTCGTGAAATTGGTGGCCTCAGATTCAAAAAAATATATAGCAAATTTTTTTTATACTCTTCAATTCACTTTTTTCACAGAAACTTTGATGATAAAGGAAATTAGTTTTTGAAGTGAATGATGGAAAGGCTATTTTGTTTTGTATACATATGCTATATATTTAGTTGAATTTTACTTGAAAAGGTCTATTTCTTAATAGATGAAATCATGGTTGTGGAAGAATTTTAGTAAAATTTTGTTTTTTGGTTACTATTGTAGTGTTATATGAATTTTATTTATAATTATTAGTATAGAGTTAGACATTATTCAATAAATTTAAAGTATACTTCCTTGCAAGAAGGAACATTTTGATTATCTGATCAATGGAATTTTATTCATATAAGATGATAACTTTGACAGTGAAGTTTAAATCAGAATTGATGGCATGGTTTCTATTTCAAAGATATCATGATGGTGCTTTAGAGAGTGTATGATTGCAAAGAACCATGATTCATTAAATTCTATCTTTTCTCTCTTAAAATTTCTTTATAACAAGAAATTTCACTTTCAAATTTATTACTATCTTTAAATAATCTTTTCAATTAAAAAAAATTCAATTTCCAGTTGTTCACAAAATATATAAAAATGAAAATAGTATAGTTTAATGTATATGTAATTATGAGGCAAAAACACCTCTCCCTCATGAATACAAATAACATTCTGTGTGTGTTTAGCAAGGCTCAATAATAGAATGGATCAACAGTGAACTACCTACTCTTTAAGCTTTTGCTGCTTTAAAACATACTTTTGCTAACATTGGTGGAAATTTCAAAATGAAGATATAATAGCCAGATGAAAATATAGCATTAATAATTATTTAATTAATAATCACTTATAAAAGGATGTAAGCAATACTCTTTTAATAATCAAACATAAGTTAATAATTGTAAACATTAAATTTCCATGAATTCATTTTATTCTTGATTGAAAAAAAGTGCTATACCTTCCTTAATTACAAAATCAGATTGATGCTGTGAAAAGAAAATGGCAATTGGTATGGTTCTAATAATATTGCAAAAAAATAATATTAGTAACTGTAATTTAAAAGTAGTCCATTATAACAAATTGCTATCAAATGTGTGAATAGTCATTTTGGCAAGATGCTGCTGAACGCAGTTTATGAAATTAAAATTGGCATTAATTTTAAGGAGATTTACTAAGCATAAATGAGTAATTATGCTATACCTGATTGTCTGGCTTCTTATGATGCAAAGACTAGATAGTAGCAGAAAAATAAAAATGACACTTTAAGATATGTAGTGAAAAAATATTTAACAGCTAATAACTTGATTTTAACTTAGTTATTTTACTTTGATTACAGCAATTTTAACTTTGCCTTTTAATAAGCAGTTTTATAACTAGGTATTGATCTGATATTCAATGATTGTAGTTAGACAGGCATGATAGCTCCAGATCAATCAGTTTTGTTTAGCAGTTCTTGATAGGGTTGTGAAAGAATTTTCTTTTTAGACCAGATTGAATGTTTTCTATGTGTAGTATATCTTGGTTTTATATTAGCCTATCTTGTTAACCTTGAGGAACTTTATTTGAATAAGATTTAAATAAATTCTGGATATGATGGTAGTCTATTCCTAGAGCTTGTAGAATTTTGCTGGATGCTGGGATTTTTATGAACTGATGAGCTTCTACAAGAAATTGTGTATTCCAACTAAAAGCAATGTGTTTGCACTGAGACTTTTGTAGAGTCATTGCTAGGAGTTCATAAGAAATGCACTAACCCATGCAGGACAGAACCATCATTAATATTTTTTCCCATTGAGCAGACATTTTTTGCTTACTAACTATGCATTTGTTGCAATAATTTAAAAAAGCATCTTACTATCACTGCAGGGGATTGATTTCTATCATTACATCTCAGTATCAAATAGTGGAATCCTGTACACAATATGCTTAAAACCTGCTCATTGACAGTAAAATTAACTGGCCCTGTCCTATGTGATGTAATGCAAGGGTAGAGTGTTAGAATCAAAATTAATTTTCATCTGAGTTAAAATAAAATAAAAAGTATGGATTAAAACTTTAAATATCATGATGAGTCACCGAACATCATTTGATCTCCTGAGAAATTGAGCATGCAATTATTATTAACTCACCATCAAAGTATATCCACATTTTAAAAAGTTACATTACATAATTTTGGCTGATAAAGTTAATGAATATAAACATTTAATGTTTGAGAACTGTTTTTAAAATCCCCCCCCCCCCATATTAAATATTTATTTATTTTTATTTGTCATAGCCTGATATAGCAGACTGTTCCCCTGTTCATCTTCCTACCTGTTACTTATTTGATAAAAAATTATCCAGGCTGAAAGGAGTTTTTTAAGTTTGTGACTCCTTTGATGAAAAGAAAAATTGACAGGGCTAATTATTTGTCATAGTCCATTTAATGTTCTTGGTTATTAGCTTTCAAGTATTATTTTATTCAGAATTAATTATACCTAATAAAGATTTTGATCTGCACACACTTTTACAATGAGGAATTATGTGAAGAGATTATTTATTTTTTCGAGTAATTTTTTCCCATTGGAATAATTAGATAGTATTAGATGCTTATATTAATAGTTAGAATTGCATAAGATGATGCATCAATTGTAACTTTTAAGATTTCTCTGAGAAAAACAAATTAGCATCTGTTGTTGATCTGATGATAATAAAGCCATGTCTCAAAACGTGCTTTCTGTTGCTATTCACAAATTCAGAATCCAAGTTATTTTTTAATACTAGTAAGAGAGGCATTACTCTATGAAACCTTTAGGAAATAATTTTTTTATTGCAGTAATTTCATCCAGATAGTCTGTTTATCAGCTTTAGAAAAACGACTTTGAAACTAGTTTTTTTAATTTTTCTAATACATTTTCTAGCATTCATTTTACAGCAGTATCTATTAATTTGTTGCATATCAGTTGAATTTTTTAGTATCATCTGTAATTGCTGAAAATATTAAGAGCAACCGCAATTCACAAGACAACTCATCTATATATAATTCTCACAAAACACTAGGGTTATTAATAAGGCAATCTCATTAATCATTAGAAACTACTGAAAATTTGATATATGATCAATCTATTTTCTGTAATTGGCAGTCTTAAATATACCCATGAAAACTACCATTATACCTTAAATACATTGTTAGATAATATAAGAAATGTTTTTCAAGTAGGTTAACTAATATATTTTGGGGACTGCCATCTCTCTCACACTTCAATGGTACTACTATAAGAAACATTCTAGTCACACAAATCTCTTGTACTGCAGAGTCTTTCCAATATTCACAATTAGTCTCAATTTAATAATAGTAGTTTGCTGCTAAACATTATGATTTTGATCATGGCTGACAATTTTTAGATAATCCAACTTAAGAATCTCACTATTAAATAAGCAATTATTGGTAAAGTTCTCGTAATCACAATTTTTACTACAAATATTTATAACGTGCTCATCAGCAAATAACCCTGTAATTTCAGTCAATTTTTTTTATTATTTGTTATATATGAGTGTGTGAAAAAAACAGATTTTCAAAGACAAAATGTTTGAATAACAATTTTTAGTTGTTGTTTTTTTCATACATTCAAAAGTAATATTTTAGCTCTAGTATTTCCATTAGATTTCATATGCCATTATCAGGATAGGATGGATGAGTTCCAAATTGAAAAGTTCTGAATCTAAGTTTAGACTGGTATTTCTATTGCTCAAATGTTCCCAAATGATTAATATATTTTACTGGACAATTTTGGATGAGATCCCACTGAAATAATAATACTACAATAGCAAGAAACATACTATAGACAACAGCCAAATTACAGTATATTGTTAAAAGGTCACCTTGACAACAGATTTTTATGGATATTGGGATTGTCTAAGTGTGGACTGATTTTAATGATTATATATATATTTATTCTTAAGGAAAAGTATTTTTATGACTTGTTTATTGTTATTTTTTAATGACCTAACTTTATTATGATCAATCCCTTTAAATATTTTTTTTTAAAGGCAAGTTCAAACGCTTTTTACTGGTGTTTTGTTAAAATATCTTATTCTAGGAAGTGGGAGCATTAGAGCAAAATCTATTTATCATCATGTTTTTAAAAATTGATGGGTATTAACCTTTAATAAACACACCTTATATTTTCATATAAGTCATTTTTTTTAGATTAATCATTCATTAAAAGTCTTAATGAAATAGGTTTATTTGAAAGTATACACTTTTTAAGTAAATATGCTTGTATAATACTTTTTTTTTCTATTACCACTACTGTTTGTTTAGTAGATCATTTTAAATATACTTTTCAATAATTTTTAAATACACAGATTTAAGACTTGCTTCAGCCACCAACATTGATCATTCACGACCTAGATAAAATCATCTTTAACAAGTGATCTTCTGAAAAGCAGATTTATGACTTAAAAAAATCCATTGGCAAAGAGCAGTGTGTTTAATAATAATAAAAAATGACTCCATTCATGCTAAGATTTTATTAAGATTTAATATTTTATTTGCATCATTCTCTTGAAAGATATTCAACTTCTATGTTATACTAATAAATAAGCTATCAATGTAATCTAATTATATCATTCCATATCTGTTTTCAAGTACTGTATGCTAAGTTTTATTGCACAGAGAATCATCAATAGTATTCTTTAATAGTTTTAACAACTAGCAATAGTCTTGTTGCTACTCATATTGTTATTAAGAGTTTTATCTTACTTATGTATCTATTTTGGGGAATATTATTTATAACTAAACAGTTGAAAAAATTTTATAGCATGAGTTCTATATATCATTATTTTTTTCTATAAACAATAGAACCAAAAACTTTTGCTCACATACATTATTCTACTACTAAACCAATTGAAGTGGTAAAGAAAATGAGAGGGAAATACATAACTAGTTCCTGATTTATATAATTCTGCATTCCACAATATTTTCAATAGCTTCATTTATATGTAAATCAAAAAATCACTAAACTTGATTTTAATACTTTTTTTTTTTTTGGTAATCACATTACAGAATGCAGTGAAACAACAGATAAATCATATATTATTGGAAACATTTTAAAAATTGTGTTTAAAAATAATGGATCCCCTGCTATTAATAATTTCCTCTTTCAATTTTGATCAGTATAAAGAATTTAGATTGTTGCTAAATATATATATACATTTTATATCATTTACTTGAATTATTATTTCATTTTGAAGAATATGATGTATATCAAGTATTTTGCATGCATTCTATAAACTTTGCATATGTCAGATATTTTTTTATATAAACACAAATTACAATGTAATTTAAGCTTGCAAAGACATGTATAAAAGATTCTGTATAGTTGGTGCAGGGATGTAATGATGAACTTTAGAGTTAAGGATCTCTGCATCAAAGTTCACCCTGTCATTTTTAATGCTTGAATATTTTATGATTTTCTGAGCAATTATTCAATTGTTTTTAAAAATAATCATATTAATCACCTGTGGTTCATGAGAAATTCAACTTTGTCCATTCCATCAAAGCTTGTAGGGTATGAAATAAAATATATATTATTAATCAAATGATTAATTGCTTTAGGGATTTGTGATATTTAAGTGTACAAAGTTACAGGTTGAATTTTATTTCAATAAGCTCTTGAACCAACCATACTATCAATGCATTAAGCTGCACAGAACAAAAGAAATATAAATTTTGTACAGATTCTGGCCAACAATGAAATAATAATACAAGGAAATATCTGCAAATTTAAAATACATCTTTTCATTCTATTCTAAAGTCATTTATCATAAGCTTGAATAGACAGGTTTCCAGTAGTCAGCTCTAGGTTAGAGTGAAGAGAACTGCTCTTAGAAGTATATGATGAGTAAGCATATGAAAAAGTTATGCGATATTGTTGCTAGTGTGTTTAAAACAATTGTGTTCATTATTTTCTCTTTTAAATATATTCAAACTTAGTGAGAATTTTTGTGTGTGGAAGGCAGGGAGGGTAATTTTGATAAGCGGTGACAAAAACTTATTTATAATGAACAAATATATGTTAACTATAGTATTTATTACTGTGCTTTACTGGTGCAATGATTCAATGCCAAGGTATATATTTACTCTTTTAAGATATTTTACAATGTTAAAAAAAATATTTTTAAAGTTGTACATGTACCAATTAATGTAGTAAATGGATTGACATTTAACAGAAGTTGATCAGCTAAATGTCAGCTATTCACAAATATATTTTTATTAATCATTTATTAGACTAGATATCCAATAATGAATATTTCTGTAAGTTAATCTTCATTACAACACTCTCATGCAAGGTAGGGAATGGTTTCTGTCCACCTTTAATACTTTGTGGAGGGATATAATCAAATTGTAGTAGTTTGTTATCTATATATATATATACTGAACAGTGATAAAGATATGTGGGATGGGTCCACTGATTAATATTGATTCAGCATAAAGTGTTTCTTGGGGATCATACATTTTTTTCACATGTCTTTGGTCATATGTTTATGATTACATTCCTCCACAAAGTATTAAAAGCAGATAGAAACCATTCCCTAACTTGCATGAAAGTGGTGTAATGAAAATTACACTACAGAAATTTATTCATACGTGACTCTTATAGTAGTATAAAAAAAATCTATCTATCCATTGCTGAATATCTGGATATAATTTTCTATTACAAACCCCTTTATCTATATTCCAAAATCTTTGTGTGCTGCAATCATAACAAAATCTTTATCCAACTTCCCTCAAAGTATTGCTGCTAAATCATTTTTCTGTAAATTTAATTTTGCACCTACATACACCTTGTATAAAAAAAATGCCTGAAAAAATATACAACTTATTCCTGTTGTATACATTATTTACACAGCTCAATCGATTCAAGATCCTTAACACAATTAAGCAAAAAAAAATCTATCCAAAGCCAATGTTGTTCATCATACTCTTTAAAACACATAAGCGACATGCTGAGCTTTTTTTTTATTTGCTACCTTCTTAACCACCAGAATAATATGCTAAAAAAGTATAATCTGATTGGATTCTACATTTATTTACATGCTCTTTTTGGTATTTGTCTAAATAAATTTTAGTTGAAATATGATATCTGGGCATCTTCATGAACTTGTGCCTCAATTTATTAGTCTATATCTGAGGAGTGCCAAAGCACGAAACCATGGTCAGGGGTTTGGGGGTGGGGTTCCTGACAGATATTTTAAATGCTTTCTCTGGCTAAGCATTTATCACAAAGCTTGTCAAGGAATTGGCAATCATCATTGTTTATAATTTACAAGCCTAAGAGAATAGTGTCATGTGATCTATGACTCTTATTTTGACTATTTATAGTCTTTGCCTTAAGTCTTATGTGATGTTATATTGCTAAGACTACTAATATATGGTATGGCTGAAAGATCTATCAGTCCCATATAGCTATTTGAGTTGGATAGCTGGGTTTGAAGACATGTAGGTGTCTGAAAATTTCAGATTTTACCCTCAGTAGACAACTTTTAGATAAATGCTGGCTTTGGGTTGGTATTTTTAGATCTAGTGTCTGAACTTACCCTGACACCTCTCTGAGGAGTGCCAAAGCATGAAACCATGGTCATGGGTTTGGGGGGGGGTCCTGATAGATATTTTAAATGCTTTCTCTGGCTAAGCATTTATCGCAAAGCTTGTTGAGGAATTGGCAATCCTCATTGTTTATAACTTACAAGCTTAAGAGAATAGGGTCATGTGATCTATGACTTATTTTGACTATTTATATCTTTTCTCTTGTTTTTTTTTCTGTTTTGTTTAAAGTTTTTATTTATTTAACCTTGGCTATTGAGGTTAGCCAACTTAAAATTTGTAAATCTTTCAATGCTAGTTAAATTCATTTAAAAAATGTTATTGGACTTTTACTGTCAAGAAATTTCATTGATGCCGATCATATGTGATAAGTTTTCTGCAACAACAACAAAAAAATGGAATTAGCTAGAGTGGATTGTTACTACTAAAAAATAATATCTATGATTGTTTGTCATTTGTAGAGCACTTTGTATGGCATAATGCAATGGGGGAAATAATGGTTGTAAGATCTATTCTCAGCCGAATAATGAAAATAAAATACTCGATTCAAATTAATTAATTGAGTGGATTTCTTACACGCTCAACTTGATTCCGGTGGCGCTGGAACGTCACATGACCTCTTGAGCTATTAACCATAGTACTATTTATTTACATGCCGCTTACATCATTAAAATGCTTCTATTTTTATATGATGACATATAGGAAACTTTAAGTTATGATATAAATTAACGTGTTTATTTAATTTTTTCCCAAAAAAAGAAAAAAAAACCATCAACGTTAATTTATTAAGTAATTAGTTAAGTTAATCAACAATATTTATAATAAACATTAGAATTTGATAACTGCTTGTACATAGTTTTTCGCATTCTATTTATTTAATTTATTTGCAGAATTCTAAAAATAAACTGATTATTATTATTACAAGTTACCCGAAGAATGCTAACATTTTTAGGCTTTAGCTTTCAACAAACATATTTGCTAATTAATTTCAATTAAAAAAAAAAATCTTATCTTGTTACTAGAGCGTCACGTGCTACGCAACATTTGCTTATTGTATTTTGAAAACAAGATCTGTCATTTATCATTTCATTGAATATAATTTCAATTATTCCATAAATTAAAAAGATTTACCGAATCATATTTTATTCATTTTTTTTTATTGATGTTTATATATTTATGTCAGCCATAGTTATCAAAAAATAATTGAGGGAGGGGGGATTAAATACAGTTTTTTTTTTTTTATATATATAAGATTTTAAATATTGACATATACATAAAAAAAAAGTAAAATATTAAGAAATTTATATTTTATTTTTTAATTTCTTATTTTTATACAATGTATTTTTAATGATATGAGGGGCTTTATTAATTTATGACGTAACTCCAAATGTGAGGTGTCAAGGGCTGCGAGCCATTTGATTATTTTTACAGCCTACAAGTAAATAACATACATTTTAGTATAACGCATACAATTTTAATGGAGCTAAAATTAATATTACTGTACTGTAAATTGGGGGGGGGTGGGTGCTACCTAGAAAAATAAATTATTTTTAAATAAGTATTTGAACGGAACTGCTATCATAATTGTAATGCAATAATGACTTTGATTAATGAAGATGTTTATTTTTAATTGAAAATAATTGATATTTTTATTGATAGAACGTCTATCACAACTCAGAGAGGTCGTTATAGTGATAAGACTAGATTGCTTATATGATTCTAAATAATAAAAAATTGGAGAAAAGGATAAATAAGTTTTCCCATTTGAATTGGCACTGCTACTCTCTAACAAAGATTCTATCACAACTCAGAAAAGTCAACTATGAGATAAGACAAGATTGCTTGTATAGTTCTAATTGAGAAACACAGAGATGGATGAATTTAAATGTTACCACTATCTTTTACCATTTTGATGCTTCACTGTCACTTGACTTTAAAAATATACTTCTTTGCTATGTTCCTAAATCTTGGGATTCAATTCTGGAATGGAATTAAGGATTTTTTTTTTAATTTTCTGAAATGATTATTTAAATATTCTTATCTGAAGGTTGTGCAAATTTTTGGAATAAATCAACAAAAGTAAGAGAAGGGGAAAGTGCATCATAGGAAAGACA
Source organism: Epiperipatus broadwayi (assembly GCA_028023455.1). Classification (NCBI taxonomy): domain Eukaryota; kingdom Metazoa; phylum Onychophora; class Udeonychophora; order Euonychophora; family Peripatidae; genus Epiperipatus; species Epiperipatus broadwayi. The sequence goes on along the minus strand of JAQFVV010012672.1, from coordinate 281,110 downwards.
TTGCTTTTATATTTTATTACCCAAGCAAAGCAAAATTTAATCATAAGCAAAAATATCTAAGTACTGATTAATTTCTCATCTATTTATAAACACTTTAAATGCCATAATTATATACATCATGGTATGGAGAAACTAATGATAATAATTCACATGTCAAACCCCAGGAAGTTATTTTAATGAACTTGTAATGATTACTTGTATTGATCCTAATTTATTAATTAGATAAAAATGGTCCATTTTTATCCAACTTATATTATTATGTAGTAAATTAATTAATTATTAAAAAAGCGAATCATTTTTTTGTCTATTTAGTAACTTATAAATGATATAAGAAAGTGGACATTTTTACAAGTTTGTTAAAATGATTCTTTTGATATCCTGATTTGTGAATTATGTGCATTGGAGTTGTTTTTTCATAAAATATTATATTTTCACCAATACATATTTAGTGACTATTGGTTGTTTACAGTTTTATTAAAATGATTATAATATATATACTACAAAAATACACACAAGTGACTGTACATTTTTCTAAATTATATATGTATTGATGTGGTATTGTGTTAGAAAGATTGTTGGTAACAATAATCAAGCAGATTTTTAATGTTTGGTTGTGGTAACATAATACTTCAAAATGACAAAAGAATATAAATTTTGTAAATGTCTATATATTATTTCTCTGACCAAAGGCAGGTAGAATACTGAGCAACAGAGTATTAAAACTGAAAGCTATCTTCATAATAGTTTATTCTAGCAATTCAATTTTAGTATTACAGCATAAATTTCATTGAGTTTTTACATTACTTAAAGTGTTTTATAAATATATTAATATCAGGATATGAAATTCAAGTGAAGACATTAAACCCAGAATTTCATTGCAAGTTGTATAAATCCCTCTGACCATAACTTGGGGTTTGAATCCAGCTGAGTGAATCTTGAAATTTTTCAAATGACAAACTGGTTTAGGACAAAGGGCATAAAAACCAAAGGCCTTTTCTTATTTTGATTCATTTTATTTTTTAAATTCCATTATTACATTTTATTCACAAAATATAACCAACTTTTTCTAAGTCACTTGTATGGCTTTATTTTTTTTTCTGTCTGACTTATATAAATATCAATTCCTAAACAGAAAAGCTCTTAATCCTACAACCAGAGCTTGACCAAGAAGTGGGTGAATGGTGCAAGGGTACAAGGTGTTATGTTTATCAAGATCATGGACCTGCATAATCTATGACTTTTGTAAAAATCCAAAATATTTTATTACTTGCAAAATGTAACTTTTTTTCTTTTTTTTTTCAAACTGTAATTTGTAGGCCTAACAATAAGTATCACATGCAAAGAAATACAATAGTAGATGCAATGATTGTGTCGTGGTACATATTTTTCAGCTACATATTGTACCAGTCAAAATAGTATGCTCACTTAACAAGATTCAAATCCTAAGCAAAAAAACCTCGAATCCGATCATGCTCGAGATACACAGGTCTGGAGCAATCCTGAATTCTCACCTATTTGCCTATTCTTCGAATCTCTGACCCAATGAACAACAATTCTGATGACACAGTAAAATTATTTTAAATCCGTGCCCATAAGCAAAGCGGTAGAGCATAAGATCAGACTGATGATGATGATCGAGATTGGAGTAGCCCAGGAATTACATTTATTATAGTTATTTATTAATGCTAAGCTATTAGCTAAAGAAAATAGTTCTAAATATTAACTAGAAAATAATAATTCAAAAACAAACCAGGATTTACATGAAATAGATATATTTATTAAATATTAAACAAACGCATATATATATTACAAAAGATTTAGGAAACGTATGTATATTTTACCAAATAGTTTCACGCTTGGGACAATATTGTTTATTTACAAGACTTGGGAATTTGTTGTATAAAATCCCCTCTATCACTCATTTAATAAATATAATTTTACAGATACAATTTTATAGTGTTTTATAACTTATGCGGAGTTAATAAGCTAATTAAAGAAAACTTTTGCTACGGAGCGTTGTGGATGCCGAAAATAAATATAAAAGATCGTGACAGTTTTAACAGTAAATGATTTATTTGATAACGGGCAAAATATATGATTTCAATCATGTATTTCTTAGGAGAACCATTATTTATACTTTTATTCGCATTGTTTGGCAAAGACGTCTTTTAGAAATAAGAAACAAACAATGCGCTTTATTTACGAGAGTAAGTTATGCAATCATTAATGTAAATTAGATTTACGTCTATGGGAATCGATAACGGTTTTTAAAAGAAAGCAGCTTAACTCAATGAACTAAATGTATTTTTACGAAATGAATCATTATCTTTAACACATCATTGCGACTTACTAAAGGTTAGGCGGACGGATGATCAAATTAAGGAGCAAATTAACGGTACTAGCATACAATAACGAAATAAAGCCTCATGGCGATTGTGGATATTTTATCATTTTAAAAGAATATTTGAAACGAACTTAGATTTGATATGTCCGCGCATTCTGGTGGAGCGATATCGAAGGAGAGGCTGAGTTTGAGACCTCAGATCATTATGTACTGCCATCTACAGCACATAATCCTCATAAACCTTACGTTCCACAGAGATTAGTGTCTCTGATTATGAACGATTTTTGAAAAGTAGGATGGGAGCTTTAGACGTTCCCAATGACTAAACAATCGAGAAATGGAGAAGATAAAATATCAGAATAAAGTGGATGGTATGCCAGCAACGTTATTGGACATGAAAATAATTTTATAACATTATTTTAAAACTTGGAAATTGTCTAACCTCTTGCGCAATAATCTGTTTTTCAATCCTGAGTCATTTAACAAATCATAATGAATAATAACTTTTATTTATAATATTAAACTAGCAAAATTTATATTTAAGTTCGATTCCCAGATACGTATTAATTAAAGAATTAGCCCTCCGGGCGATGGTAAGAAAAGGTGGAATTTTATATTAGGTGTCGCAATCTTTTATAATGGCAACTAAACAACAAAGTAAAATAAGCATCCACAATAAAATACTTTTAGATATACAACCAACCTAGCGAACGATTTCTATTTTAAATAAACAAATGAATATAATTTTACTAATGAATTTAATTAAAGTTGCGAGGTTGACTGATACCGACATATTAGAGAAAATAATATATATATTAAACAAAATAAATTGTATACATTTAATTGAGCCGCATAAAGTTATATAAACATAAATTAAGCGTGAAAGCAAACGTATATTTAGAATTACATAAGTATTAATAAAGGATTATAGAGAGAGAGTTTACGAGCAAAACTAGCAAAACATCATAAATGGATCTATGAATTAATTTAGCTACAAATTATAAATCACCCGTGAATGTTCGTATTAAGGCAGCTCTAAATTACATGATTTTACCTAAGATATCAGCATAGCAGCAGGTTGGTTGGCAATTCTACGTCATCTCATATGGCCGGTCAGCTGGAATTTTGACGGCTGGTAGACAGTCCTTCGAGAGGAGAAGAAAAAGGTGAAAAGAGTCCCCTACTCACTCTTCATCATGCAGAACTTGTGTTGGCTTCTTAAAAGTAATTAAACTCAACTGACTAAACACTCCTCTGAACTCAACTAAAACTGAAAGTAACTAAAAACTAACTTCCTTTGTTCTGTGGTTCCTTTTATAACATTTTAATACTGCCCAGAATGCAATTTCATATACCAACCTTATCTCTGTAATCCCTTTAAAAACAACATTTAATTAGCAAAAATATTTTCAATAGATAAGGCTTGAAATACCATTTTTAGCTATTTTAAATCATTCGACAACAACTGATAAACGATTTGTTTTTTCGATTTTAATTAAGATTTATAAATTTTAATTATAGACAACGATCTGACTAGTGATAAAGATAATTTTAGTATTTCAAGCTTTCCCCATTTTTCTTTGTTGTTACATTCCAATAGTTTAATTAAATACTTTAAATCAAAATACATATAGATATAACAAAAAAAAATTACAATTATATAAAGAAAAATGTTTAGTTGTCAGCAATAAACATTAATAACATTATTGCTTCATTCATATATATATATGCATCACGCACACTGCTGTTTTATTTTACTAAATAAAAATTAATTTTACTAATCTTTCTAATGATTCGGCATACAGTGTGTGAGTGAATAGCATATATTTATAGCAAGGTCTGAATTGCGGACCCCTAGGAGGTTAGTATAGATGGTGAAACATGAAGCATCGATGATGATTAGACATCGATTGCTTCATTCTTTCCCACTTAAAGTGACAAACAAAAAAAATCAATAAAAAAAAAATACCTTAGTTGGAGTCTACTATCATTTTGGTGAGAAAAACAACCCTTTTAAATGAGCATAAAAAAAACTGCCTGTTATTTGAATCGTGTTTCTAGTACGGAAATGACAAAATCTTTCATTCATTTCTTCCTTGTTGCAACTTATTATTACTTTAGATTTGGTGTAGGGATTCAAAACATGAGAATGTCCATTTGCAAATTTTTTTTTTTTTGACTTTGTTTATCTATGTCTGCTGCTTCTTAGTTTTTTTTTTTTTTCAATAATATTTTCCTGGATCTGGAGGTATATAAGGGTTATATGTATGTCTTTCTAGATATCTTACGAAAATATCAAAAGCAGTCACAATATTGTGCTTTGGTATATTATTATATTGTTCATTATTAAAAGTATCTTGCTTTAAAAGAATTTCTCTAACTTTCTGTGATCTAATGGCATCCATTATAACATATTCACTTTGGGAGTTGAGAAGTTTTTCTCCATCTTTTATGAAACTATTTTTTTTCAACATATGTCCATGCTTTAAAACAAAGTTTATCATTTCTGTTTAATGAGTTCAGCTCCTCATCAATTTTGTTCTGATCATATTTCATAAATAAATAATTATGGGATTTATTAAAATGGGCAGTATTGTACACAACTAAAGATCTGTCCACTTTCTTCATTTTCATATCAGGAGGCCATTCAGCATCATTCCTAAACTTTAACTTTGATGTTTTCATTAATCCTTCATCATCACTTTTCCTCAGAACATCTTTGTAATTATTATGAAAATATAACTCAGAGTTATCAATTATGATTTCAGAAGATTTATCCAAAACAGTATGTATTGTTCTATTGATCACATTTTTCATGATCGATACAGCCACTCCATTAGAGGGTGGAAACCTGGTATCATCACTTTGAGATGGGCTGACTTGCAGTAGATTTGAAACCACCATTTCCTCAGTACTTTCTTCATCCTTAGCTAAATCTGCTAGAATAAAACTTTGACTATGAGTAATCTCTGTCAAATCTAATTCTTTACTTTTCTGTTGAGTAGAGTTGGCATTTGTATTCACTAACATAATCTCATGAGGTTCCAACCTTGTTTTAATTGGTTGAGGTTCTGTGTCCTCTGCTTCACTGTCTTTTAAAAGTGAACTGTCTTATCTTTGGTTTCAGCATCAATAGCTTCCTTTTGCTTGGGAATAGATACATCTTTGAAACCATCAGCTTGTATGTCCTAGGTGGTAGTAATCTTACCAATATTTAATTTTAGTCCTTTTAACTTCATCAAGATCTCTTCTAAGCTCCTTCATCATTTCCATAAATTTTGCATCTCTTTCTGCTTGGTCTCTTTTATGTTTCATCCATTGTTCTGCTCGGTCTTGATTTTGTTTCATCATTTCTTGCATGACTTGCAAGATCTGCTTTTTTTCCTCTGGCATCATTGCTCCTATGGTTTCTTCACAATTCACTTTTCTTTCTTCTTTTGAAAGATAGTCAATTTTAAATGTCTCTGTGAAATATATTTTAATATTTTGATTTAAACTTTTTTATTTTATGTTTAACGTATTGTCCCTCATAATTGTTTGAAAATAAAGCTAGCTTCTTTCTTCTTTTATTTTGCTTTAAACGTATTGTCACTTCTAATTATTTGAAAAATAAGGCTTGTTTCTTTCTTTTTTTATTTTATACAGGATATACACCTCTCTCCCTCCTCTCTTTAACTGTCTTCATTTTGCCATTTTTTTGTTGCTGCTGACTGCTGCTGATAACAGGAAAAAATATTTGATCATAACATGTATGTGTATGATCTATTGGAATTCAACTGCCTTGCTGCTTGACTTTTGGTTGTTTTTCTGCACCTATAATAGACTCTTACAAAAAAATTGATTAGTGATTTGTTTCAGCAATATCATATCTGTTTTCTCATTACAATTATACATGGCAAAATAGTGGAAAATAATTAAACTCTCTCTCAACCCCTAACATCCTGGTTTGAACTCATTTTGATACATAGTTTATTATATTACCTGTTGGCACATTTATATAATGGCACCAGCCAACAGGATATAACAAAAAAACAATTCCAAATACATCTGGGCTACTCAACTAGTAAATATAAATAAGTATTTGTTACACATTATAAACTCTATTACATCTATAATGTACAGGAAATGAATGAAACATGAAGTGTACCTTGTTACAATTTCAAGGTTTATAACTTATGGCTGAAATACATGGGTTTTATTTATAAACATTTTCATTTTTGCATATATAACATAAGAAACACATTTTATATATTTGTAAAACCAGATACAGAAAGAAAACATCACTTATGGGTGAAATACATGGGTTTTATTTGCAAAACATTTTTATTTTTGTGTATATAACATAAGAAACACATTTTATATATTTATAAAACCAGATACAGAAAAAATTCACTTATGGTTGTAAGACATGGGTATCAAAATTCTTTTCATTTTTACAAACAAGATTTTTTTTTTTACATTTGTAGCTGTAAACATAGAATACAATATTTTTCTATAGTTGCAAAACCAGATACAACAAAAACCATTTACATTTATGGTTGCAACACATGGACATTGGTTTTTATCTAAAATTTTCACATTTTATGTATATAAAATCGGAAAACAAACTCGGGTAGGAAGGAAATATACATATCTATCATCAATGATCTCTTACAACCTTTTTTTAAAAAAAAAACATACATATAAACAGAATTCAGTACTCAGGGTATGTGGGTGTTTATATCGAAGCCCCACTTGGGCAGCCAAGCCCAGAAAAAAAATCCACTGTACCGGTCAAAATAGTATGCTCACTTAACAAGATTCAAATCCTAAGCAAAAGTACCTCGAATCCGATCATGCTCGAGATACACAGGTCTGGAGCAATCCTGAATTCTAACCTATTTGCCTATTCTTCGAATCTCTGACCCAATGAACAACAATTCTGATGACACAGTAAAATTATTTTAAATCCATGCCCATAAGCAAAGCGGTAGAGCATAAGATCAGACTGATGATGATGATCGAGATTGGAGTAGCCCAGGAATTACATTTATTATAGTTATTTATTAATGCTAAGCTCTTAGCTAAAGAAAATAGTTCTAAATATTAACTAGAAAATAATTCAAAAACAACAAACCAGGATTTACATGAAATAGATATATTTATTAAATATTAAACAAACGCATATATATATTACAAAAGATTTAGGAAACGTATGTATATTTTACCAAATAGTTTCACGCTTGGGACAATATTGTTTATTTACAAGACTTGGGAATTTGTTGTATAAAATCCCCTCTATCACTCATTTAATAAATATAATTTTACAGATACAATTTTATAGTGTTTTATAACTTATGCGGAGTTAATAAGCTAATTAAAGAAAACTTTTGCTACGGAGCATTGTGGATGCCGAAATTAAATATAAAAGATCGTGACAGTTTTAACAGTAAATGATTTATTTGATAATGGGCAAAATATATGATTTCAATCATGTATTTTTTAGGAGAACCATTATTTATACTTTTATTCGCATTGTTTGGAAAAGACGTCTTTTAGAAATAAGAAACAAACAATGCGCTTTATTTACGAGAGTAAGTTATGCAATCATTAATATAAATTAGATTTACGTCTATGGGAATCGATAACGGTTTTTAAAAGAAAGCATCTTAACTCAATGAACTAAATGTATTTTTACGAAATGAATCATTATCTTTAACACATCATTGCGACTTACTAAAGGATTAGACAGACGGATGATCAAATTAAAGAGCAACTTAACGGTACTAGCATACAATAACGAAATAAAGCCTCATGGCGATTGTGGATATTTTATCATTTTAAAAGAATATTTGAAATGAACTTAGATTTGATATGTCCGCGCATTCTGGCGGAGTGATATCGAAGGAGAGGCTGAGTTTGAGACCTCAGATCATTATGTACTGCCATCTACAGCACATAATCCTCATAAACCTTACATTCCACAGAGAGTAGTGTCTCTGAACAAATGATTTTTGAAAAGATAGGACGGGAGCTTTAGACATTCCCAATGACTAAACAATCGAGAAATGGAGAAGATAAAATATCAGAATAAAGTGGATGGTATGCCAGCAACGTTATTGGACATGAAAATAATTTTATAACATTATTTTAAAACTTGGAAATTGTCTAACCTCTTGCGCAATAATCTGTTTTTTAATCCTGAGTCATTTAACAAATCATAATGAATAATAACTTTTATTTATAATATTAAACTAGCAAAATTTATATTTAAGTTCGATTCCCAGATACGTATTAATTAAAGAATTAGCCCTCCGGGCAATGGTAAGAAAAGGTGGAATTTTATATTAGGTGTCGCAATCTTTTATAATGGCAACTAAACAACAAAGTAAAATAAGCATCCACAATAAAATACTTTTAGATATACAACCAACCTAGCAAACGATTTCTATTTTAAATAAACAAATGAATATACTTTTTTACTAATGAATTTAATTAAAGTTGCGAGGTTGACTGATACCGACATATTAGAGAAAATAATATATATATTAAACAAAATAAATTGTATATATTTAATTGAGCCGCATATAATTATATAAACATAAATTGAGCATGAAAGCAAACGTATATTTAGAATTACATAATTATTAATAAAGGATTATAGAGAGAGAGAGAGTTTACGAGCAAAACATCATAAATGGATCTATGAATTAATTTAGCTACAAATTATAAATCATCCGTGAATGTTCGTATTAAGGCAGCTCTAAATTACATGATTTTACCTAAGATATCAGCATAGCAGCAGGCAGGTTGGTTGGCAATTCTACGTCATCTCATATGGCCGGTCAGCTGGAATTTTGATGGCTGGTAGACAGTCCTTCGAGAGGAGAAGAAAAAGGTGAAAAGAGTCCCCTACTCACTCTTCATCATGCAGAACTTGTGTTGGCTTCTTAAAAGTAATTAAACTCAACTGACTAAACACTCCTCTGAACTCAACTAAAACTGAAAGTCTAAAAACTAACTTCCTTTGTTCTGTGGTTCCTTTTATAACATTTCAATACCGCCCAGAATGCAATTTCATATACCAACCTTATCTCTGTAATCCCTTTAAAAACAACATTTAATTAGCAAAAATATTTTCAATAGATAAGGCTTGAAATACCATTTTTAGTTATTTTAAATCATTTGACAACAACTGATAAATGATTTGTTTTTTCGATTTTAATTAAGATTTATAAATTTTAATTATAGACAACGATCTGACTAGTGATAAAGATAATTTCAGTATTTCAAGCCTTCCCCATTTTTCTTTGTTGTTACATTCCAATAGTTTAATTAAATACTTTAAATCAAAATACATATAGATATAACAAAAAAAAAATTACAATTATATAAAGAAAAATGTTTAGTTGTCAGCAATAAACATTAATAACATTATTGCTTCATTCATATATATATACGCATCACGCACACTGCTGTTTTATTTTACTAAATAAAAATTAATTTTACTAATCTTTCTAATGATTTGGCATACAGTGTGTGAGTGAATAGCATATATTTATAGCAAGGTCTGAATAGCGGAACCCTAGGAGGTTAGTATAGATGATGACACATGAAGCATCGATGATGATTAGACATCGATTGCTTCAATATAATGATTGATAAATTTTGCTAGCACAATATCAGTCAGGAATTCTGTTTAGAAAGTAATAATCCTTCCTCACTTGTGTCAGAACTATAATGTTAAATAGGATACTATTGGTCCAGCCACAAGATAAACATTTTGAGAAAATAAAAATGACTATCCTATTTTTGAACCTAAATGCACTTATATAGTCAATCTTAAGTTTCTTGGAATGAGAGCATAAATATATTAAATAATTCACGTTACATCCTTTTCTTATAATAATCTTATTAACACTTATGAAATAATGAAATTTACTTGTGTTATGTTCTAGTCATATTAATGTGAAATGCTAAGTTGAATAATTGAAATGAAAATATTAATAAATTAAAAAGAAGAAAAGTAAGTATTTAATGTTATATTACTGAATTGATTAAACTAATTGTAAAGCAATATATCTGTAACTACAAACAAGTTAATTTTTTTAAAAAATATTTTTAATATATTTTTTATTATAAGAACCCCTTCCACATAGGTACACACACGGAAACATTGCACATATGGCTTCATCACTTTTTCTTGGGCTGACTCTGTCTTCAAGTTTATCAGTGACTATGATATTTACAGCTTGACTGTCTCTGATAATCCACTCTATTGTTCATTTTTATCTTTCCAAATACAAATGTATTTATTATAAAATGTAATTAATTGCTCATATTATATTGTCTATTTCAAAAACATATTCTTTATTTATATCCACAAACATGAATATAGTCAATTTCAAGTGAATGACACACAAAACATCCACATACATTTTATATATAAGATCATTTATGTCTAGTCATTTGCCATACGTTTTATTATTTTTCTTTCACTATTTATCAGATTAGTGCTGCATACAATATCATTTGCAAGTGGATCCATCTACCATGTTTTTTTAATAGTATACAATCTGTTGCTAACATATATATATATACGAGTATTGTTCAGTAAAATAAACTATATCTGGCAAGATGAAATAACATTACTATAAAAATATAATTTTGTTCATTTTCTACAGATGGTAATATTGATATTTAGATCAAAACGTGCACCAGCACAAGAACTCCTTAATAATATCCTTCAGATAACAATACAGATATTTCCCTGCACTTGAACTTCATGAATATGGACATGGATGAACAACCCATCATGATACTAGTCTTTTTAATATATTTTATACACATACATGTAGTGACACACAAATTTTTGTGGTATAATAAGTGATGGCTAGTGATTATCCATTATGCTTTTTTTTTTACTTATCTGGAACGAATATATAGGAATAAGGTAATGCTAGTGTGGATGTTATTGTGAAAGATGGCAGATGTTTGATGAATGTTGATACAGAAATGAAGTTGGAAATTTGATTTAAAAAAGTAATTTTATGATAATCATTTTATAACCATTACTGAAGCATTTTGTGTTTATAGAATGTTTAATCGAATTGATATAAATTTAATTAGTATTATTAATTTTCAGCATCATTTCTGCATGTATATCTGGCAACATCTGACATCATTTCAATGCCATCTACACCAACATATCACTATGCCTTCTATACTCCCAAGAGCATCCTGTAAATTTCAGTACTTAACAAATCATATAATTAAGTATAATAAATAATTATTAGAAGTTATTATACCACAAAAATCCACACAAATTTGTGTGTATTGAGTTATTTAAAAAAAATCATTCAAGCTTGCAACCTTTTGATTGAAATCTCAGCAATTTTTGTATAATGTTTATAATATATAGAGTATATGAGCACAGAATTTCACATGACCCACCATTCTCCACTCTATCTCATAATACTGATACACCTGAACACATATATGTTGAAAAGATAAATAATCACCAATATACGTATTTCATGCTAAACCAGCAATCATCAGTTGGTCCAAATTACCATCTCCACACATATATGCTATATACCCTATATGTTACATATATAGACATAGGTATATAATAAGCCTGTGTTTCAGTTATAATGTTTATAAAGGATTAAACTATCTAAAAATAAAAACCCATGTAATAAATAAATATCATGAGTATTAACATCCGTTCCAACAACATGGTAGATAAAGGTAACACATCTAAACTTACTGCAAAACAATGTCCTCTCTAACAACTCCTCAAACAAGGAGTAGTGAAGAAGGCAGCATTTATCGTGATTGCCAATTGGAGGGTGGTGTGGTGAGAATTTGAATGGCTGTATTAACTTCTAGCTAGGAATAACATAATAACCTTACTTATTAAACAATTTCGATGTATGTGTATGCAGTGTGTATCTACATAGATGTTTATAATTATATTTATTGAATTTTACTACTCCTGTATTCGTAATCTATTGAAAGGGGAAGAGTGTAAAATTCTATACAGTAATAAGGAGATGGTATTTCCGTAATAATCGATAAATTAATGAAAGAAGAATTTCTTAGTATTTATGTTTTTAATTTTCTTCTTAATACTATTTCTAAATAGTAGACTGGAAGTTGTGGTCATTAATTTCAATGCAGATATTCTCAAGTTTAATGATGTATTCAACCAAGATTACTGTTTCATGTGATATTTAATCATTGTTGAATTAGTTTCAACGGTTGCCATGGAACACATTAGTCATGTAAGAAATATTGTAGAATATTGTCTTTTCCTGGTCAAAATATTATGAATCATAAGAATATTTTTAAAAAATAAACCAACGACAAACATTTATACTGTATATATATATTGCTTGAATTTCCATGGACAGATTCTATAATAAAAGCACACGATTTCCAAATCGTTTCCTTTATATTTGAAGTATAGTCCATTAAATCATAAATTGTGTAAATACAAATAATCATATGGACAAATGAATACATCCATAAATTTACATTACTGAATCATTATTAATTACGTATTTATTAATAAAGCAAGTATAATTACATTAAATACAAAATTAGAGGTTTTAAAATATATATTTAAAAATTCGTATTCTTCCACACATTCCTGAAACATGAAGAAAGACATCTGAAAAAGACAGATGGTCCCGGTGTCAAAAGTATGAATGCAAAAAATTTGACACTTGCAAATCAAATTGGAAAAATTAGAGATTATGCTTATTTTTTTTCAAATTATCTGTCAAGATAGTTAAGCAAAGTTTCATAATATTTATTTTTGAAATGGTTTTAGTGCTCGAATTTTTTTATGAACTTCCAAGCAATAAACTATTCCATTATTTATTCTCTACATAAAGTATGTCTGTGTTTGCATAGTTTTCGTTATTATTAGTGGATTTTTTTTAAAATATAGGAAATTGTTTAATTTGTTTATTTTAGGTTTTGGTTAAATATATATAAAACGGCATTAGTGAATTTTAAAATAGTGCTGAAATATTTGGATAAATTTATGGAAGAATAAGAATTTGCAAAATATATCTTAATCCTGATGCTTTTTATATAAAAATAGGTTTTATTATTACACTAAGGCAAAATAGACTTTCAATAATCAATTGCAGAGCAAAGATCTCTTCAACAGCCGGAACAGATAAGGAAAAGGCAATATGCAACAGCTTTGGCAATCCATTTACCTTGAGTCAGAAGCTGCCACTCTACCACTATGCCAAACATAGAGTAAATACTTAACATCTGACTTTCAGAAATAAATATTATGAAACTTTACCTAGTTATCATGAGTGATAATTTTAATATCATAATCACAATGTTCACATGATCACCATTCTTTATGCTTACACAAACTGTTTTTCACAGAGGCAAAACTCTTCATAGAGTAGTGCCACACAGTGCAAGCCAGAATAATCAATGGATGCAGGAAGATTAGTACATAAAATCCCTATCTAATGCCAGCTCATTCAATATCCCCAGACTAATCTCTAGCTTGTGGTTTTCATCAGCGAGGAGTACTAGATAGGGATTTGATGCACTAATCTTCCTGCATCCATTGATTACTCTGGCTTGTACTGAGGGGTGCTACTGTATAAAGAGTTTTGCCTCTGTGAAAAACGGTTTGTTAAAGAATGGTGATCATGTAATGTTTGATGGTTTAATACCAATCCTGTCCAATAGGATCATTGTGGCTGTGGTTATGCTGAACTGAGTTTGGATCTATACAACTATATAAGCTAAAGAGCTTAGCTTGAAAACATTACTGTGTTTTCATTTTGGACTCAAAGCTTTATAATTAGCTAATAAAATAAAATGTGGCTGTTGGAAGATTGCATTACATTCTAAGATTTAGTACAGTCCTCTCAGATCCAAAGCCACATGCTAGAAACTAGTCTGGGGATATTGAATGAGTAGGCACTAGATAGGGATTTTATGCAATAATCCTTCTGCATCCATTGATTACTCTGGCTTGCACTGAGTGGTACTATTGTATGAATAATTATAATCTCTAATTTTATATATAGATGTAATTATACTTTATTTATGTGTGTATATATTTAAGGTTGTATTCATTTGCCTATGGGGTCATTTGTACCATAATCATAATTTACAATAATTTATTATTATTCCAAATACAATAATTTATTATTAATAAACTATGCTTTAAAAATAAAGGAGACATTTTTGAAAATGTGTGCTTTTCTGTGCATAGAATATATACAGTACAAAGATTTGTTAATGAAGTTTTTTTTAAAATGTAATTCACAATATTTTGACCAGGAAATGATAATGTTATACAATATTTTTATATGACTAATGTGTTCCTTGGCAACCATTAAAACTAATTCAATAATGATAAAATATCATATAATTCTCCATCTATGATTAGTTAGATACGTATTTACAGATCCAAATTAGATGGGTTTTTTTGAGTCACCCATTTGGAAAAAAAAAATTAAGTACAAATGGAACATGAAAATAATTTCCACTTGTGAGATATTGACTCAAACCCAGTCATTAGAATGGAATTTAGAGCCACTACTTTAAGACCTTAGTCTTGATATGTAAATGAATACAAAATGATGATACAAGGAAAAAAGACAGAAATAGATGATTAAGATTACAAAGGTATTAAAAAACATACAATTCCCAATTTTACAATAAACAATAATATAAACTTTTTGTATTTTATAAACTGACAGTAATTCAGAAAAATTACTATTAATTAATATAGAATTCACAGATTAAAATAAACTATTATAAAAATGAATTTATTTCAATTCAACTGTCATGTGTAGAAATGAGATATTCCATATAGTTAGCATTTATTGTAAATGAATATAGTCAACAACAAAAGACAGGAGAAACAAAAAGTTAAAGATGAGTTTTGTAGAGACTCATTCATTCACACAATGACATAGAAAAATATAACATATTGCAGTTTGTTCCTTAATTTGTTTGCTTAGCATCTTGTGTTGCCATTTTTAAATCTCATGTCATTTTTTCTTCTGAAATACTTCATTACTTGCCTTATTGCAACATATTCTCAGCTATATTCATTCAATGAAAACAATTAAAAATATGTGTTTTTAAAATATCTGTAAGATAATATTTTATAAAACCATGTTTAAATTCACTGTAAAATATTTTTTAAGATCCCTGACACTTTTTGGCTATTTGACAAGAATCATTCGTTAAAAAAATTCCATTTACAATTGTAAATTCAACATCATCTTTCTAATATTCCAAATATCAGATTTTATTTAATTACTGTTGTATTTTTTAGAATATTTCAGAGATGTTTAAATTAAATTTCTTTTAATGGTTTTATATCATACCAATGGTTTTTCTTTTCAATATCATAAATTTGGAAGAATAGTTATCCAATACTGTATACAATTAATTTAGTTTAAAATAGTTGTAATACACAAAAGTCTCTTTATTTGTTATCAGCTCACTAGAATTCAACACCCAAAATCTATCTTTCTAATTAAAATACTTACAAAATAAATAAGCTGAAGGTAGTGTTCTTGAGAAATACTTATCCAAATCAAAAATTTCTGGAGAATGTGTTTTCCTACCACTAGGTGATAAAACATTTCAATTTTGAGAGATATTAATTTATTGATCACTTTTTTAAAGAATGCATTCAAAACAATCTGTAGATCATCTTCTGAACTAGAAAGAATAGAGATGTCCATCAGAACACTGAACTTCTAAATAGTCTAATACACAATAAAGGTCTTTCCAAGGAGCAGTGCTGGAGAAGACCGCACTCATTGTGTTTATCAGTCACTGAGTGATGAAGTTTTGCACATTTTTCTAACCTTGTTTTATTTCTAGTCAAAAATAGCTATATATCTATTTACTAACCAACATTGAATTATTATGTGTTGTTACAGGAGAGTTATCTAGAAAACAAATATTAAGCCTGTTAGAAACATTTTAAAGTTCACTTGGTCCAGATTTGAACCAATATTATAGACACATCAAGCAGATTTTAGTGAGAATATGTGCTAGGCAATCATTTTCAATGATGTTTAAAAAATATAAGAGTGACTTTTTATCCTACATGGTTTCCAATATCAGCTATAAAAATTTTAATAAGTATATATTATGAAATGAAAATTTTGAATGTTTATGAGTAAGCTGATGTCAGAAATAAAAATAAAAAAAGGTAAATAATTGTTTTATCTGCACTGGGTTTAAAATAAAAATAGCTTATGAATCCAATGGTATGTTTTAATTATTTTTATAAAGGGTATACATGGATGATTTTATAGTTATGCATATCTGTGCTATCACGTGGTGATAAAAGTTTTGCTTTATGCTATTTTCATTATATATGTATAAAGTTATTTACTTGAAGGTAAATCCATGGAATATGAAAACATAGGTTTTATTGATCACTTTTATAACAAATAGCAATTAAATTTCTCTATTAGTGAATTAAGAAAATCTCAGAACAATAAGTAAAATCTGATAAAACCCATCTATTAAAAAAGCTTTCTTTTTAAACACTATATATTTCCTATACTAAAGTATATTTATATTAATTAATATTGCAGAGTTATGTTGGTGAACAAAATTAGGAAAGAGTAGCAAAAGACTGACAAATTTTTTTCACTGATTTACAATGGTGTTGTTATTGTTTAGGTAAGAGATTTGGAGCAATAGGTCATTATTCCAAACAACTCCTAGAAAATTTGATGTTTGCTTTTTAGAAGGAATTGCTATTCAAAAATTAGACTTAAGTCTTGCAAAAGCATCAAAAGGTATTTAGATGAAAAAACAGATTAAGTCACCAATCAACTAAATCCTAAAAGCACTTTCTTGAATTTCTTCCACGCTGAATAAAAATACTAGAAGATAGGACATTATTATTTGTCAAGTTTCAAAATTACCAACTAATGTCAAAAAGAATCATTATCATACTGATAATGAGTAGACATCACCACCCTTAGATTGGATGATCTTTGGAAAAGAGGATCAATGTGTAGATGTAATGGCATAACTACAAAAAAAATAAATTCTAAGGGAAAAGTTCAAAAAGCCTCCCTCTTCAGTTTCAAAATACTAAATTTATATCTCATTAAAATTTATACTTATTTATCTTACAAAAGTAAATTAATGAAGTCATCCGTTAAACACACACACCCACTTTATCTTTTTAAAATCACAAATTACTTCTCTAACATATTAATTATGGACTTAATATAAGTTACAAAGTTATATATTTTAATTAGTTATTGGCTAACTCAAGTCGGAGTAGAATTTTTCGAGATTGCAAGTGGAGCATTTTGTAATAAAACTGTTGCACAAACTAAATACACAAATAAACAGCTATTAATAAAAATTTGATTATTATTGCTAATCACAAAAAAAAAACAACAACTGTAAAATCTGTTTAAAGTAAATATATAATTATTTAAAATTACAGAAAAGCTGGAACTACCCTGCATCAATATTCATCTTCACAAACAAAAATATAAATAAACAAACAAAAAATAACATATACTTTTAAAATTTTAATACATTTTACAATATTCAAGGAATCACTTTTCTGCCTTTGAGTGTTGTATGCATCATATTTAACAAAAAATTAAAATTTGTAAATAAGTTTTATAATGTGCCAGCAGTCATTTTTATATTTTGCATATGTAAATGAGATATTTATTTTATATAGCACGATGTTTTTGAATTGTAATAAACTAATAATCAGCTTTTTAAGCTAATGCACATGCACTTTGTGGATTTTAATAATAAATGAATACTCTCATTTTCCAATACAAGATAAAGTCTTTGTGAAAGAATAAAATGAATCACCTATTCTTTCAACCCAAACATTTACGTATGGGCAAATCTTAAGTACTGGAAATATATTGGAAAATGAGAGTATTCATTTATTGTTAAGATCCACAATGTGCATTAGCTTAAAAAGCTGATTATTAGTTTAATATTTTGCATAATAAAATGTTTTATAATTATGATGCTAAAATTTTTACAAAATTTTAGAAAATATTTACAGTTGATGTATTTAAAACATCAAAACAACTAGCGATATTTTTGTTCTTTATAATACTACATTTCTTTATTGAAACAAAAACATCCATAGCATTTATTTTAGTTAAAAAATAAAAATACAGTAAGTTTCTTTTTTTTTCAGTCAATGAATTACACTCAATAATATATACATATATATGTCCCATCAATATATAATTAATTGCTATATTATTATTTTTCTAAAAAAATGTTTACACTGTAATTTAAATTTATATATGCATACTATACATATAAAAAGCATCCGTGTTATGATAGATGAAGAATTAATAATAGATAGACAATTGAAACTTAAATAGGATCTCAAGAAAATGTAAAAAAACAATAAAGAAAAACCTCCATTTAAAGTGAATGGATGAGGGGGGAAAGTTTATTGGAGTGATGTGTAGAAGGGATGCTATGAATTTGAGAAACTGAAATGAATATCAATGGGAATTATGCTCCACTACTATAGTTTCAAAAGTTTTTTTAATTGCAAAGTTGCCATTGTAATAATTTTTATGATTACACCAAAAGGATTTCATTTAAAGTATATAAAATCTTTTAAATGAAGACTTAAACCAATATGTTCTGCTCATCAGAGAGCTACTCTAATGCTGAGACAAGTGTTCCCACCAGAGAAGCTACTTTACAACTGAGTCAACTGCTTACATGGAGTAGATATTGTATTTCCCTACTCACAAATAGTACTTAGTTTACCTTTGAGACATTTGCTTAGGTGGAGTATCCATGTTACCACTGTGTCAACTGCTCACACTGAATGGCTTCCTTACTACTGAGGCAACTGTTCACACAAAGTAGCTACTTAACCATTGAGATAATTGCTCACAAATAGCAGTTATTTTATCTCCGAGACATCTGCTTGGATGCATTAGCCATGATACTAGCTACTTGTCAGAGAACTACCTTATTACTCAAATTTTTTATGAATTTCCAAGCAATAACCCATTCAATTATTTATTGAAAAAAATCAAATTCTATCATTATAGAGATTAGTCACAATTTCATTATTTACTTCTCTTTGGTGAAATACTGTTAACTATTAACAAGGAGCAAAACTAACTCATTTGAAGTTTGTATATATTTTAGTATAAGCATTTGGGTTGAAAGAATAGGTGGATTCATTCTATTCTTTCGCAAAGACTTTATCTTGTGTTGGAAATGAAAGTATTCATTTATTATTAACATTCATAAAAAAGCGCATGTACATTAACTTGAAATGCTGATCTTTAGTTTATTACAATTTATATACATCGTGCTATATAAATAAATACCTCATTATATATATATATTAGTATATATTTGAATATATTTTGTATCCAAGTAAACTTTCTAAAATCTATAATTTTATAATCTTGTTTGAATTTATTAATAAAGTTTTTTTATTTTATCAGGTATTAATTCTAATTTCTTTGGTGGATGCACTGAATGATATGCATAAAAATTGTAAGAATGATGGCCTGCAAGTCAGTGTTAGACATTGTCAGTTTGAGTAAATGAGGCATATAATTGAAATTCTTATTGGCTTTTGATGCTGACACATCTTCAAGTGCAAATCACGTTTCAGAGACATGAGATCTTGTTCAAGATATATGAAAAAGTCATTTTAACAATAATGGAAAATTAATTATTTAGCCAATAATTTTGCAAATTGTGGTTGATCTTATTATAGCCTGGAAATTTACTATAATACATACTAATCAAGATTAATAAGATATTCATAGTAATTCACAATAGATATATTAATACCCATGTATATATGTATATTTGTAGTCAGTTATCTAATTTATTAAAGAGCTAAAAGCTATACTATAATACAATAGTATTGTCTCCATAGTTAGGTCCAAAGTGAAGTTGCACCAATTCATCCATTTCTCCATCTGTTCTCTTCATAGTCCAGCTCTTCAATTCCACATAACTCTTCCAATCTCTTACATCATCCAACAATGTCAATCTTTTCAACTTTTTCTTTTTGTTTCCACTCACTATTCCTTCCAAAACATCTTTCATTAAACAATACTTTCTGCTTAATATATGTTGAATTCAGTCTATCTTTCTGTTTCTAATTTCATCAATCAATCTTTTTTTTTCATTTACTCTTTTCAAAACTTCATTTGTTATTTTATCCAACCAATTGATTTTTGCCACCCTTCTCCATAACTACATCTCAAAGGCTTCCAATTTGTTCCTAATTTTATTACTCAA
Organism: Epiperipatus broadwayi; assembly: GCA_028023455.1. Classification (NCBI taxonomy): domain Eukaryota; kingdom Metazoa; phylum Onychophora; class Udeonychophora; order Euonychophora; family Peripatidae; genus Epiperipatus; species Epiperipatus broadwayi. The sequence continues at coordinate 260,472 of JAQFVV010012672.1, read as the reverse complement.
TAACTATGTTTCACAACCATACAATAGTACTCTTTACATATAGCATTTAATTAATCAATATGCAAGGCCCTTTAGTGAGTTCTAAATGAAATATAATATTACAGAATATATATATATACTTGTCTCTAATATGTTTGAAATAGAATATGATTAACATTATAAAATCCAATCCAGGTAACTTCTCTGTTGACATATAATTCACATAGTGCTTCTTAAAGAATAGAAATAAGCATAATATATCAAACAATACATCACATGACTGTCTATGCTTACTATCAGCACCTGCAATAATAACAGAAATCTATTTAATAACCATCCTATTTTAAGTTTGAATAGTTTTGGTGTTGTGGATTATAACACCCATACATCAGTCTTAATTTATATGGAGGAGCAGATTTTAAGTGCTTATTTGAGATGTAAAATATTTACTATTATTACATGTGACAACTGTATGTATTTCTTTTTTTCGTACTTTTAAATAAAAGAAGTAAAATTTGTTTTATATATAACGAGCTTCTAATCCATTGTAATTTATAGGTTAATAAAAGATTAAGAAAGTGATATAGCTGATAAAAGCCATTCTATACAGTAATTGATATTTCGAAATACTTAACGTTCCATACTCGGTACTCAATAATGAGATTTTAAAACAATATTCTGTGAGGATGTACTTTTTATATGATGTCAGAGCATTACAAGGACAATTAATTCTCAAAGTGATTAATCAATATCCCCGTTTGAAAATCAAGCAATAAGTCTCTATTTTTTTTATGCAGCAAATCTATTTTTTTTACTCCAGTTCTATCATCTAGTACAAGGTTGAGTAATTAATAAATAGCAGAACTAGAGGGGAAAAAATAGATGTTATAGAAATTATTGAGTAAGCTGAGATAATACAATGTTTGATATGTGATGACTACATATAGCTTCCCCATTCTAAATAAAATCATATTACGTCTTTTGTTATCATAATTTTATCACCATTATATACATCCTATAATTTTACTATTTGTTTTGTTTTTTAAACTATAATATTTTAATAATAAAAACTCTACCTTCTTAATTCCTTACATACTATACGATTAAATTAAATATTTTTGCTATTTATAAATATGCATGAGATTCTAAACTTCCTCCTTTAAAAAAAAAAAAAATTCTTTACAAGATAAATATTAAAAATTATTAATACGTCCAACAATGAAAAGCGTTTATTGTTGAGTAAACTTCCTGGATTTACTACCATAAACAGGAAAACTATTCTTAAAACAACTCGAATATATCAACATTCAAAACAATGACATGTTAAGGTTTACATTAAAGTTAGTAACTCATAAATAATATATACATTTTATGGATTAAAATTAATTAACGTTATCAATCAAATTTACTTTTAAAAAAGTCAGTATTCCATAAGATTGATAGGCATAGATTATTGAAGAAATCATAATTTAGCATCTTTTATAGATGAAGTAATGATGGAATTCATATGACTCCTCCTAAATATATTTTTAGAAAATATGTTGTTTACTGCCATTTTAACAACTGTTAATATTTTCGATGTGGATTATCAAACTAGTCCTGCTAAATGAAGCTTGAAATTTTTATAAGAAATATCATGGATTTTAGTTCTTCCTTTCACTAAAAAATATTTTGACTGATTCTTTAACAATCATTATAAAGTAAGATGGTGACATCATAAAGCCAACTGATATGTTTTCAGCTTATTAAATGTGGTACTATCAAATCTACAGATGTAATGGTTTATCTTTTTGTGCATGGTTTATTGCAGTGGTAGAGGGGGGGGATTTAAATATGTGATGCAAATGAAGGGTAACAAACTTCCTAAAAAGTATATGCAAATTTAAAGCATGTTGTTAATGAGAAAGACAAATCTCATATACATTATGAAGATTTCCCCCAAAACACATTAGAAAAGTGCAATATAGATTTTCCATTGGGAAGATGTGGCTTAGAATTAAATATGATGATAAACTATAATTAGGCAAGATGTTTGATAAAAAAGATGTTAAAAAAACAACACACAATATCCAGATAAAGGATCAGCACATAATATAAATTCACATATTAGTGTGTATAGACATTTTGAATCTCATCTTTAATTTTTTTATTCTTTATCTTCCTGATTTGTTTTGTTTTTTCTTTTAGAATTAAAATAATCATATAGGAGGTTGATGTTGAGCATTAGAACAGCAAAGCTTCAATATTAGGACTTTTAATGATTGGGCCTTATTCTACCATGGTACTAACATACTTAGAGTAATGAAAATTAAATGTAATTAATGATTTGATATAATATAAGCATGTGACATCTTCTGCCTGGGTGAATAATAAAATAAATATGAAAAGTCAAAAATAATATAGTAATTCAAGGGTCCCCAACCCTATGCCCATGGGCACCATGGTGTCCGCAAACCATTTTACATATGCCCGCCACTATCCAAACATGATAAAAAATTATTTATCTGATACAAATAAATTTAATTATTAAAATTTCTTATAAATTATTGTAATCAAATTGTAGGGCATACTATACTTTTACAGCATAAAAGAGTCTATCTCGACTGAGTGACGAACATCTTGATGATTGCTTACGAGCTGGAATATCATCATACTCCCCTAATTATAAAGCAATTGCCAATGAAGTGCAGTGCCAAAGATTGCATTGACTTGTAATATTATATATAATTTAGTAATTTGCATAAAAATATAAATGTTAATTATACGTTAAAATTTTATTTTTGAAATAAATATTTTTTTGTACATTATGTGTATTATTAACAATATCATTGAAAAAATAAATGGTGCCTGCCACCTGGCCAGTATTATAGAATGTGCTCTTAAGTGCAAAAAGGTTGGGGACCCCTGTAGTAATTCAAAGACCAACCTTAATTTCTTACACCTTAAAAATGATTGATGGAGTAATACTGCAAAGGAGATACCATCATTTGTTAGTAGTAATTACATTAGATCATTTTTGATATGTTAAAAATAATATTTTGGTCAGCAAAATATGAGCAATCTGCTATAAACTTGTTTAATCAATGGATACCAAATTCCCATTTCTAGATCAATTTCTAACTTTTGCTTTCATTAATGAAGACTATAATTCCAAGATGAAACTAATATATTTATGCATATAGAAGTCATCTTTTATCCATTTATACTATGGGTCTTCCTATGAGCGACATAATATCTAATATTGCATTAAATAAATTTGAAGAAGACAATATTCCAAAATACTCAAATCAAATCCTATCCCTGTTATACATGTGATACATTGATGATGTCCTTATTTGTGCCCAGAGATGCAAATTAATGAAATAAAGAATGATCTTATACATAAGTTGAAAGTATGCTCTACTATGTTGATATATTTAACATTTTTAGTTTTTCTTACTATATGCGTTGTACGTATGATTTATATTGAATTGAACTATTCAAGTTAATATATTAACCCCCCTCCCCCCAAAAAACCCTTAAGATTTTAAAACAGCTAACTTGCGTATATAAATATGCCAATTATTGATCAGATGCCAAATTAATTAGTACATATTTTAGAGACATTAGTTTTATGATAACTATATGTCCCTTCTATTTAGTTAGAAAAGTTAATATCATCAATATCAAATGACTTGTTTATTCATATATTTCCAAGAGAAGTTTTCTACACTCTACTCTAATGCCATCTACAGTAAACATAAGCAATCAATGGATTGTTTGCTTGTCATTCAAAATCTTAAACATTTTTTTTAAATTTCAACACATTGGCTTGAATAGTATATATCAGCCAAGAGGTATTAATCTGGAGACTGAAATTTTACATCACTACACCATCTAATGTTCATTAACACTAGATAGTTCTAGAATAGGGTGAAGAAAACTATTTTTGGAAACCTATAGAAAGTCATGTGATATTGCTGTTGGTATTATACTATAATGATGATACATTGAACAGATAGAGGGGGTACTTTGATATTTGAATAATTCAAGAATTCAGATAAATGCATTTAATGGAAAACTCTTTAAGATAGGATCAGAGTTATTTAGCTTGAGGTGATTAGAACACTTGTTTTGTAATTTTGAAAATGAAGTAGTACTGGATTCTGATGGTATCTCTAGTGCAATTCTAAATTATAATGGTAATATATCAGCTTTAAGAGTAACTAGAATTTTAAAATAAATTATACCAGTAGACTTATGAAAGATTGCTTTTCATTCTTCCAATTTATAAATTAAAGGGATAGAAATTATTGCAGGCATTATGAAATATATTATCCATGACAGAAAATTTTTTTCAAGTGTTTTACTGAATAGATTTCTTCTCAGATAGCCATGCAGTTTTAGATAATTTAGAAGAGCTTAAATATAGTTTTGTTGCCTGAAAATTGGAAGAAAAATATCATGCTTAATTTATTGCTATTATGGATTTGGCCATGTCCCTTGACTCAGTATATAAAAATAGTTGGATATCTAGGTAAGTTTATCCCATCATAGTCACATCAAGATGACATAAAAATTATGTAATATTTTAAAGTGGTGGAAAACAGGATATGCACTAGTTTCAATTTTGTTTCCTATTATTACAACAGTAGTCTTTGTAAAAGCCTCATTATTAAAAAAGTAACAAAATATGATAAGGATTTGGTAATGTATTGAGCTCATTAAAAGATAAAACAAAAGCTTTATCTTGTTGGTTCTAGGATGATGATTATACTATGTTCTCCAATTGAAATGATGATCTACATAACAACTTTAATATTTTGAATGTAACAATAAATACATGGGTTTATTAATTAATGTTCATTGTTTTATTAATGAGTAATATAAGAAAAATCATCAGCACCTTTTTGAAATAGACAGTTATAATCAATGGTGTTAAGAACTAACACTGGGCCTAGAGAAGAGACTCATGGTCAGTCTCCAAAATAAACAAATGAAATAATTATTTTTATATTTGCATATTTTATTGATAATATAATTTAATTCAATTAATAATAATAATGATGATAACAACAATAACTAAGCAATATCAGATTGGAAAAATAATTGAATACATAAAACTTATAATAATAGAATAATAATTATTAATATTTATTTGTCATAAAATATACAATAAATAATTGCATTGATTTGAGTGATTTTTGTGCTTTTTTTAATTTGTGACCGAATGCTTGAATTTGGTCAAAATCTATCTGGCTAATATTGCTTCAATAACCAAACTATCTAAATTCTTGACATGAGTTAGGATTATAACAGATTGTAAAATATTCTTAATTCTCACCAATGTCTTATAATGATTGCTCAAAACTTGACCACGGCTGCAATGTACAACGTATTCAGAGAAGGCTTCAAATGTGAAAAACTCTGTTTCAATACATAATTACTGTATTTAATAGCTCAAGATATAGTAATTGATTCTCATCAAAATTAGATGTGTATATTTGTTTTAAAATGAATGGGTTTCTCAGCAATTTCTTTGAAAATATTTATATTTGTCACCTATAATGATGATATTACAGAAATATAAATGAACTATGTATTTCATTTATAGCATTATATTACAAAGTCAAGCACAAACTATAAAGCACATAGTTAACTACTGTTAAATCCATGGCTATAGTACAAAATTAAAAGACTTAATAAAACTAATAGAGATTTATGATTGGAATCTCCACAGGTTACTTTATGATATTTTGTCACCAATTAAACCATGTAAAAAAATCCATATGATAAATAAACAAATTGCTAATAATAAAATCTAGAATTTTCTTTCACACACAAATTTTCAGATGTTCTTCAATATTAAACTCTAGTTTATAAAATAAATATATCAATCTCGACAATGTAAAAATTGCTACATTATTTATTGTTGCAACAGTTGCTATACAGAAGCAACAATTTCTAGATAATCTTTTTATTAAAACTCATAAACCCACTACTCCCAGTGCCATCTTATATTGCTGACCCACCTGATCACACACATGTTGAAAAGATAAAGAATCACCAATATACGTATTTCATGCTAAACCAGCAATCATCAGTTAGTCTAGATTACTATCCTCACATCAGTGCTCAACTTTATATTAAAATAGCCAATCTTCATACATTAATGGACAGGCTTCAAACTATTCCAACTCACATCTCTTCAGCCTTCCATTTCATTGAAAATCTGATGATGTAACGTTCAAAGCCCTTGTTAGTGCCAAGGTTGTCATCCTACCCATGTTGACATATTAGTCATTCTGCCCCCTCATGTACAGGAGAATAATCCATTTATACATACATATGTGAGGGGTGGGCAGACCTTTTATACACTATTTATCTAAATTAATACATTATACAGGCTCAAACCTGCATTTATATATGTAATATTGTAGGATTCGAACTCAGACTTTCACATGACCCACTACTCTCAGTGCCATCTTATATTGCTGACCCACCTGATCACACACATGTTGAAAAGATAATCACCAATAAATGTATTTCATGCTAAACCAGCAATCATCAGTTGGTCTAGATTACTATCCTAACACATATATACAATCAGTGCTCAGCTTTATATTAAGATAGTCAATCTTCATACTTTAATGGACAGGCTCCAAACTATTCCAACTCACAACTCTTCATTCTTTCATTTCATTGAAAATCTGATGATGGAACGTGCAAAGGCCTTGTTAGTGCCAAGGTTTTGCATGAAATACGTATATTGGTGATTCTTTATCTTTTCAACGTGTGTGATCAGGTGCGTCAGCAATATAAGATGGCACTGAGATAGTGGGTCGTGTGAAAGTCTGAGTTCGAATCCCGCAATATTACATATATAAATGCAGGTTTAAGCCTGTACAATGTATTAAACTCATAAAATAAATATTTAATTGTAACTTATACTTTTACTAGGGAAATAAATATATTTTGAATAATGAGAAATAATAATTAAATATAATAATAAACTTCTTCCAATGTATTATTTATATATATTTGCTCATACCAATAGTTTTTTTTTTTTTACAAATTAACTCATTACACACTAGTCTAAACATGCCCTTAGTGAGAAAAACTTCAGGTACCGTGCTGCAGGTGAAAATAGACAAAGCATTTTATCTCAGTAATCAAAAAATTTATTTATTATAATCCTTAAACTACTAAAAATAGTCCATTAAATAAATATTGCCAGATATTTAAAATTATACGCTTAGAATTTGATGTTCTTATAACCTGATGTCTAGTCACTAGATGGAGCCACAAAATTCTTTCAAATGGAAAAAATAATCACTAAGAAATAAAATGTACATATTTCCAAGCTTGAAAATAATTTATTTACAAAAGAAATAAAATTCATAGTACTAAATGTAAAAAATACAAACACGGAAATAATATGTTTAACAAATAAACCATTGCAGAAACAATATGTCTTGTTTTATATTTTACATAATAAATAAAAAATTTCCGTTTACAAGAAAATAAAACTAACATTTTAGTAAACTAAAAAAAAAATTACAGCAGTAAATGTAATAAATAAAAACATAAAAATATATTTAAGAACCAAATCAATACTAAATTTATATAAATAATGTTTTAACAAACACACAACATTACATAAAAAAATAATTGATGGAAATTACTTATATTTTCTTCTAACTGAAGTATGTTTTTATTTATTTTGCAATATGAAATAAGAACTGTTCATTCTGTATTGGTTTGGTTGCTAAATATATTACTTTCATATATTTATTACATGTAACACTGTGAATTGTATTTCTTTCCTAAATAAATTATTCAAGCAAAATTGGTACATTTTGGTTGTATTTATATATTGGACTATTTCCATCCACGGTTCAGTTGGTTAAAGCATTACCTTAAAAATTCAATATTTAAGAATCTAAGGATCCTGATTCAATTCCCATGTTAGTACTGTCATTGATCAGGTCAGCACCATTGTGCATATATTAAACAGTATGCTATTACTAACAGTTGAAAGTATTTGGAATATTTAAATAAAATTAAAGTTTTCTAAAGACATTCAATACTTATATTAGATGATGGAAATAATCCAATATATAAATACAACTAAAATACCATTATCACAAATCTTCAGGAAAACAAAAGGTACATTTTATTTATTTATTTATTCATTCATTTATAACAACTATATAGCTTCATGTAATGGATACAGAACTGGCCCCCAAAAAGCAGGGCCTGATGCAATGCTTTCATTCGGGAGGTAGGGGGTCTTTTACACACACACACATATATAAATCTTATTTGTAGTATAGACATATTGTTTTATAAAAAGTATAAACCAAATCTATTCATAGAATTTGTTAAAAAAAAACATTCAAGCAAATGAAATATAATTTTTTGCATTATATGTATTTTATTTTATTTACTCAAATATTAATTCAATAAAAAGGCACAGATTTGGTACTCATAATGCATAAATAATTATCTATTTATTATTATTTATACATTAAAACAAGACCCTTTGTGCAATGTGATTGAATTTAATACTTCACAGAGGTAAAACTCTCCATACCACTCAGTGCAAGCCAGAGTAATCAATGGTTTCAGGAAGATTTTTGCATAAAATCCATATCTAGTGCCTACTCATCCAATATCCCCAGACTAGTTTCTGGCTTGTGGCTTTCATCAGTGAGCTGTGGATCTGAGAGCACTGCACCTAAATCTTAGGATCTAATGCAACTCTCCAGCAAGTCACCTTTTACTTTTTTAGCTAACTATAAAGCTTTTGAGTCCAAAATGAAGACACAATGTTTTCAAGCTAAGCTCATTAATTTGTATAGTCATATAGATCTGAACTCAGTTCAACATCCACACTTTTGTTTTTGGTTCTTTAATTACCACAGTCACCATAATCCTATTGGGCAGGATTGGTATTAAACTATCAAACATCACAGGGCCATCATTCTTTATGCTTACACAAGCTGTTTTCACAGAGGCAAAACTTTCCATGCAGTAGTGGCACTCTGCCACTCAGTGCAAGCCAGAGTGATGCTACTATATAAAGTTTTGTCTCTGTGAAAACAGCTTGTGTAAGCATAAAGAATAGTGGTTAAGTTATGTTTAAGAACTTAATACTTGAGAAAATATGTATAATGCAAAAACATTTTATTTTCTTGAATGTTTAATTGCAAACCTGTTAATAACATCGTTGTAATTTAATTTTTTTTTCCAATTCTGATTCAATAGTTAAAACTGTTAATGAAGAGAATTGTTCATGACTTATATTGATTTCATAATAATATGATCTGAACATTGTAAAACATTTTGGTGTATATGTAATATGTAGCTGAAAAATCTACCCCACTGCACACTCAATGCTTTTACAATTGTATTACTTTGCATGAGATAATCATTGCAAGGCATATAAATTACATAGTTTTGGCAAAAAAAAAAATGAAAAGAAATGTATTTACATTTAGCAGGTGATAAAATGTTTTTTTTATTTTATTTTCACAAAAGATATAAATTATGCAGGTTTGGGGCCTTGACAAATGCAGTCTCTTATGTCGTTTCACTACTCTCCAAACAGTTTTGAACTGGATAGATGTTGGAATATAGAAGCAATTTGAAATTTATAATTATTTTAATATCAGTTGATTGTTTTCTGTAAGCTATACTATATTAAAAGATTATATTAATATATAATACCTAATTTGACTTTAGAAATTTTAAACTTCAAGGAATTTCAGACTTGGAAAATTTTACTCATTTTCTTCCTCTTTCAGGGTGGAGTTGATTATCATATTGAGAATATAGATTAGTTTAAATATCTTAAAAATGAAACATATAACAGCTGTACTTGATGTAACTACTTCAACTAAATTAGTTGTGTATAGGCTATGCTATTCTTCCAAATTATTACATAAAAATAAAGTATGAAGTGCATATTAATGTAATAGATTCAAACCCATGTCTGCATACGATGCTAAACACAAGATCAGAAAAGCATTATACATAGCACACGATACTGGGTCCAATAATCAAAGAGAAGTCTGCTTTGCCCTGTCACGAAAATGGCAGTTATAATTAATTTACATTATTTTGCATAATTTTTTTTCCTAACAATGCAGTTTTTAACAAAATAGTAGATATAAATATGAGAGCAAGAAGTCTCTCGAAAGCGCTCAGCTAATATAGCATTTTTCGATATATATTAGCTTCATTATCTGTACATACAGTACATATATATAATAATGATAATGGAAAAGTTATATTTATGGATGCTTTGGAAAATTGAGAAAATATGCTATAATCAAAAAAATCAGAATATTTTTTAGCTCGTGGATGTGATGATATAAATTTTAGTAATCATATTCATTAATATGGACATATGAAATGGGTGAAAAGTATCAGACTTCCTAAAGAAATATAACAATGATGAATTTAAGCATGATTTTCATAGAAGAGATGCCTCATAGAAGAGATGCCTCATTTATGTTAAAGAGATCACCTCAAAGACATATGAAACAAGTACAAATAGTGATTGTTTATATTAGAGAATATAATTGGAAATAAAACAAAATAATGAAATAGTTCACTGCAGGCTAAAGATCTCTCTAACAGTCTCTCATAGAGAAATAGTGTAAGAGAAGGCAGAATTCATCAGACATACCAACTACTGTGGTAGTTTGAATGAATTTCCATCCTCGCTTTAACTTCTAACTAAGAATAACTAGATGCCCACATACTAATCAACACTAGATGATTATCTGGATTGATTATAGGTTAGCTACTAAAAAACATCCCAAATTTATTGAAAAATTTTCCAAGTTTATTTGCCTCCGATTTAAACCCAGGTCGCACTTTACCATTACAAGGTCGTTCAATTTATGTACAGTGAAGTACATTTATGACTTCTATTTATATTAGTAATCTCAATAGCCTTAACGCTGCTGCGAGAAAAATATTCAAAGATTACTCTGGAGATTCTGCTGTCATCTATATGACCAAAAATTCCAAACAATTAGAATGTGTTCTTTCCGTTATCTTTGACATAGCTGTCCACACATTTGCCTCAAGAGGCATCTTCCCTTCTTTTTCTGAATGTCATTTCAATCTATCAATAATTCCAATTTAATATATATTATAGCATTTATACAAACCAGTCTAAGTATAGCTACTCCTTTCTATAAAATTATTTTCCCGTTATATTTATGACAAGAGAATTTCGTAATCCATTTTTTTTTTGTTTTTATTAAACATTTCCCCATTCTAATGGAAATTTCATTACTAATTTCGACACCATTACATATACTACAGTCCCCCCCCCCCCCATTTCTAAACTTAATATTCATTTTTTGTTCTTTTCTGCATAAATATTTAAGTATATTTATTAGCAGAAATCCCGGTATCATCATAGAATAATGTACAGAAATCTTTTTTTTTGACTGACCGTATGCTACTGCCGCTTTGCGGCAACTAACGAAATTAAATTCTGAAAAGCTACCCGATAAGCTTTGAATTCGATGTAGTATACGCATTTGTTTTCCCAATTACATTAGATTAGGAGGGAGGGGGTATATGCTTCTTTAAAAAAAAAACAATCTTTTCAGCATATATGTGCTTGAGTGTATCAGTGTTATTAGATAGAGTGGAGAGTGGTGGGTCATGTGAAAGTCTGTGCTCATATACCCTATATTAAATAAATTAAAAGATAAACTGGATTTCAGTGTTTTCTAAAAAAAAAAAAAAATTGTCACGGTGTAGTCTTACGATATTATAACTATTAAATGATTTGCTCGTCGATTGTTTCAGAGGAAATCGATAGTAAAAATCTGAAAATGAATCTATACGTCTGATTTGCTTAATCAATATATATGCATCGGTGTTTGCTTCTACTATTGGCGATGATGACAAATAAGTATTGAACAATGTATTTCAGCATTTGTGAGGAGAATTGCTCCACAATTGTTTGTTCAAACAAAAGATTTCAGCTTTAAATAGTCAAAATAAGAGTCATAGATCACATGACCCTATTCTCTTAAGCTTGTAAGTTATAAACAATGAGGATTGCCAATTCCTCAACAAGCTTTGTGTTAAATGTTTAGCCAGAGAAAGCATTTTAAATATCTCTGTCAAGAACCCCTCCCCAAAACCCTGACCATGGTTTCGTGCTTTGGCACTCCTCAGAGAGGTGTCAGGGTAGGTTCAGATACTAGATCTAAAAATACCAACCCAAAGCCAGCATTCAACTAAAAGTTATCTATTGAGTGGAAAATTTGAAATTTTCAGACACCTACATGTCTTCAATTCCAACTCAAATAGCTATATGGGGCTGATAGATCTTCAGCCATACCATATATTAGTAGTCTTGGCAATATAACACTGCATAAGACATAAGGCAGAGACTATAAATAGTCAAAATAAGAGTCATAGATCACATGACCCTATTCTCTTAAGCTTGTAAGTTATTGACAATGAGGATTGCCAATTCCTCAACAAGCTTTGTGTTAAATGTTTAGCCAGAGAAAGCATTTAAAATATCTCTGTCAGGAACCCCCTCCCCAAACCCCTGACCATGGTTTTATTTCAGCTTTAAATCTATCTTTTAGATTGTACAATATAATTTGGTCAAATAGTTATTATTATAATGATTGCAGATGCACTCCATTGGAGACAGTTTACAAGATGGGATACTCGACAAAATCTTGTATGAACATAACAATAACTTCATATAATGAAGTCCTGATTTAATTGCAAGAGTAGTTTTTCAACAGACTAAGCCTGTCTACTTTGTTGTTTTATTCAAGTCTCACCAAATCAGCGAAACCTTGTAGTGCCTTTCACTTTTGCCAAATTTATTGAATAAATTTGTATTACTAAAATATTATATAAAAAATTTGTGTTAATTATATAAAATACTAATGATTGTTAGGAGAAACAATTATCGTTATTATTAATATTTTTATTAATAAAATTTTATTAGTACCATTGAACATTATTTTTATTAGTCTTTTATTTATTATGTATGTGTATATATACTGTGTATGCAAAATATGATTAAAATGAATATCATTTTGACATGTGCATGTATATCATACTCATTAAAAGCCACTTGTGTAAAAAAAGCATGGCTATCCTGACTTTAGAAAAGTCAAAAAGAGAGAGTCAAAGGAAAGCAAATGTTAAAAATGATTTTTACAAGACTATATTATTAATCCAAAAAACACAAATATACTTACATATATCACATCATCACATTTTCAATCATTATCGATCCACTGCAGGATGAAGATCTCTCAAAGTTCAATTTATCCTCCAATTTTTAGCTTCTTTTCTCCACATCATCCCAGTACATTTCCTTATTTCATTATCCATCTTACCTGTTGTCTCTTTCTGGGTCGTTTACAATCTTGTGGATCCAGTTTAAGATTTTAATTATCCATCTATTACCACCTCTTTTAGCAATATGTCCAGGCCAACTCTACTTCAGTTTCTTAATTCTTTCAATGATGTCAATAAGACCTGTTCGTTTTCTTACCCATGTATTTCATTTTCAACTCTTTTTGTTACTCCTAACATTAATATCTTCATGGTCTGAAGTCTTTATATTGCTTTTCTGTTAAGGGTCCAAGTCTCAGATCCTTAAGTAAGAACTGGAAAAAGAGGTTTATTAAAAACCTTAAGACATAAGCATATTTTATTTTAATATTATTTATACCAAAAGCAATTTGATTAATTAAATTCCGTCAGCATATTACATACATATATATCTACTTACACATTCTCATGCACTTAAATAAATAAAAAAATATTTCAGTAATTAAAAAATCTATGTTAATTTAAAGTTTTAATTTTAGTTGATTTATAATATATTTTATTTTATTACTTATTATTTGCGAAGTGAATCTTATTTAATAAAGCTCTTTACAATAATAACTGCAATAATTAACTTCAAAAATTAATTTTAAATTCACCTGTGGTTCTCTTTTTATCATGTATTAAAATAATAAAGTAACGCATTTTTTACTTAAAATTGCACATTAAGATCTGTAGATCTAACGCTTAAAAGACATTACATTGTCTTATTAAATTCACATTTGAGAACCAGTAGTACATTTCAAATCTTTATTCATGATTGATTTTATATAAGCCAAGGTCAATTTTTTATGTAAGCTCAATATTACTAACAGTAGTCCCCCCCCCTCTCTTACAGTTATATCTTCCTGTATGTAAAACATGTTTTGGCCTTTGAACAAATGCATAAATAATATAATATAGACTATTATTCTAAATTAAACAAAAAATTTCAATAAAATCTAAAAATTATAACTCAAAGAAGGGGAAAAATTGTAACTTATAATTGTAATATATAATTGAATATTTGCCTATTTTTTTATTATTATTAAAGTACTGCTAATATTAAAGTTAAACCACTAAATGTCACATGAGCATTATTTCCTATGCTTACACAAGCTGTTTACACAGAAGCAAAATTCTTCATACAGTAGCGCCACTCAGTGCAACTCAGAGTAATCAATGGATGCAGAAAGATTTATGCATAAAATCCCAACTAGTGCCTATTCATCCAATATCCCAGACTAGTTTTTAGCTCGTGGCTTTCATCAGTGAGGAACTTTGGATCTGAGAGCATTGCAACTAGATATTAGCATCTAATGAACCCTTCCAGCAGTTATCTTTTACCTTTTTAGTTAACTACAAAGGCATGAGTCTAAAATAAAAACAGAATAAGGTTTTCAATCCAAGCTCATTCACATATATGGGCAGGATTGGTATTAAACCACTAACGATCATCTGCTCATTATTTTCTATGCTTACACAAGCTGTTAAAAGAGAGGCAAAACTTTCCATACAGTAGTCCGACCCAGTGAAAGCCAGAGTAATCACTGAATGCAAGAAGGTTTGTGTATAAAATCCATATTTAGTATCTATTCATCCAATATCCCCAGACTAGTTTTTAGCTTGTGGCTTTCATTAGTGAGGAGCCTTGGATCTGAGAGCACTGCACCAATGCAATCCTCCAATAGCCACTGATTACTCTGATTTGCACAGTGTGGTATTACTGTATGGAATATTAAAGTTTATATAAAAACTAAATTACTTATGATTTCTTTTCTAAATAGACATCTTTTATGAGTGGATTTTTCAGATGATTTTTAGACAGAGACATATAGACTTATCTCTGAAACATAAAAATTATTAACTTCTGTTAACAATTTTTACAGTGAATTTTTTTTGCATACGGATTTACTTAATATCTAATTTAAAATCTTGGCTTCCTTGAAACACTTTCATTTTTTTTTTAATTACCATTTGGTTTACCACAATTTAACATTTCAGAGTGATAAATCAAATGCAGATTCAGTCACATTTTCTTCTGTATAAGTTTTTTTGCAGATCCATGGAGCAATCTATGAAAAATGCTAGATATCAATTATTAATCTAGCATAATAAAGAATGAGGAACACGAATATGTTTAGTTCATTCTTATTTAATAACATTAAGCATTAATTTATACAATTGGAATTGATAGAATATTTATATACTTATATAAATTAGGAATACATAATAATAACACATCACATTATAAATGATAGCAGTTAGAATAATAATCATTATTTACAATTAGAGCCATAAAGCATTCTAAAATTAAAATGTAGACCTGGATGCCTCTTTCATACCTACATTCTCTTTTTCACTTTCAGTGGAGATTACTACTAAGCTTTTGGATGCATGTTGACCCAAAAGAAGGCACAGGCTAATTGGCAAACAGGTATTTATAGTCCACATACTGTTCTTACAAAAAACTTCTTTATAATTGGTCAGTTCATAATTATCTGCTCAACCCATTTCAAGTTGTTTCTTTACTTGTCTTCTTGAATACTTCCTGTTTTGACACACACACACACACACACACACACACAGAGCAAAAAGTAAGCACACGTAACCAACTTTCAAATAGTCAATTATTGCAAAAATTGTAAACAAAAGATTTTCTCTCTTTATATAATTTTTACAATAATCATTGAGGCGAAAACCATTTGACTACGACTGGCAAAAATTCTCAATATATTTTTTACTATTTTTAAACATAATAGCAAGTTATTTATTTATCTACTATGTGTAGATTCCCTAATGATTATTTTTAAACACATAACAAAAATTGTTTAAGACTTTGTATAAAAAATTACAACAATTTTTTGTTAATTTTTATTTTCAGATCTCAAACTACTATTAATCCTAGTCCCTTAATTAACTTTGTTTTGAAAAACATTTTAATGAAAAAATAAATAAAATATGCAAACAAATTATTTTTTTTAAAACGTTTGAATTAGAACTAAGATAATAACAGTGCCTCGATTTAATTAAAAGGAAAATTATTAATAGAATGATAAATAAAAATATCATAATTTATTAAATTGATGCTTATACAATTTAAATTTTTATATACATACTACATAAAATAGTTAATAGTCTCTGCTTCTATATTTTAAGTTTAAATCAAGTTTATTTATAACTAAGTAACTTACTTTATCAATTACTTTCTGTTGTGTTTGGCTTGATTTACAGGTTTGGTTCCAAACCAACAGAAAACGTAATGACAAACTACTCAACAATTAGCATGTAAAATTTATTAGTTACAAAATACATATAGTTTATACAATTAATGATGAAATAGTTATACTGAGTGATGGAACTCACTTCCAGCTATATGATCAGCCTGCTTTGCGAATTCAAGTAATACTCTTCCAGCTGTACTGGACAATTTGCCTTCAGTCGGCTCTAGTTCAGACTCTTCCAGCTGCACTCAGACAGCTTGCCTTGAGTCGACTGCAGTTGTAACAGTTTCCAATCCTAGGTAGACTTGCCTCACTGCGTAGATATATCAGTAGTGACTAGTGAAGACACCCATGTTTTAGGCAGAGGTTTCACTGGAGAGCATGTTCAATCATTCAGATTAACAGAAAACCCTTGATAATAATGCAGAGATATCACCTCAATTTCAGCATTCAAGAACAGAGGGAAACTGCTAGAGAATCTGCAACAAGAATCTGAACATTATATTAGCATTGAAGTGTGATTTCAAAGTCTTCATGAAGCACTTCATGATCATTTTATTTGTGGCATAAACAATCACAATTTAAGACTGAAAATATTGAAGATTTTAGATTTAGATGTTGAAACAGCTAAAGCCCAAGCAAGCTACCCCATTAAAAGAAATTACTAAGTATGATATACAAAAAATTGAGCATAACACTGGGACAGTCAAATACTCAGCCAGCTTAGAGAACTCAGCATCAAATAGTCTAAGGCTTTGCCATAGATGCAGTGAGAAAATGCACATACATACAGAATGCCAACATCACTAATCATGAAAGAAAGTGGTGATGTATGTATATGTGGAGATTATCAATGCACAATCAATAAAGCTCTCAATTCAAATAATTATCCACCTCCATCAGTCAAATAAATCCTATCCATGCTATCAGGTGGTAGGGGTTTTGTCAAGATTGATCTAAAACATGCATACTTGCAACTTCCTGTGGATGACGAGGCTGTGAGAGCATTATCAATAATAACTCATAAAGGGTTATTCAAGATGAAATGATTATCCTTTGGTATATTAGTCACCCCAGCTATATTCCAGAGAGTCATGGATCAACTGACTGCTGAAACACCAGGGGCACTACAATGTTTTGATGTTTTACTAGTGGCACAAACACCAGAATAACTCTGGAATGCCATGAAGGAACTCCTTGATAAATTCAAAGCCTCTGGCATTAAAATAAACTGAGAGATCATCTGTCTAACCTACTAAGATGGTATGCATTCTCCATGAAAAGCCCTGCTAACCTAAACAGCAGTATGCATTCTTAGGATAGCAATTTGCTATTTGTTCACATAGCTAGGCAAGTCCACATAAGGACTGGATGCTGCTAAGAATACTGCTGACTTGAGGCAAGCTGTCTGATACAGCTGGAAGAGTCATTCTCCCTACTTGTGAAGCTGCCTGGTACAGCTGGAAGAGTCAATCTCCGTACCTGTGAGGCATGCTATCAGGTGTAGTTGGAAGCAGTAGATTATGAAGACTCAGATCCAAGAGATCACATTAGAAATATTATTCTGTATTTTATATATTTGTAAATATAATAAATATTATATTAATTATAATACTGGTGCTAGTGTTATTTTCTGTAGGTTAGGTTTGTACCCCAGACCAAACCCAACACTCTTTTTAACCTATTTTAAATATACTATCACTTCTCATGAAGTATCCACTTCAGAAAAATAATATTACTTAATAAACTTAATACAAATATTCTTTTAAACTTCCATTTTTTTACACATACTTTAATTATATGAACAAAGACTTGAAAAAGAAAACTGATTTCCAAGATGCATTTTTGTAGGAACTAAGATTCTTCAATTGAATCAGTTCACAACTTCTTCTATGACTCCATTAATTTTTGTTCATCATTTATTTTTTAAAGATAATAACTGGTTAAAAATAATACAATAATCTCTAGCTTAATAAATGATTTGTGATAATCATTAGTATATTTATCTAAAGACATTGTCATAAAATGAGTAAGTTTAAATAGTTTAATACCTATAAATTAAATCGTAACTCATGCAAATAATAAAGCACGGCAATTGTGAAGCTATATAAAAAAATCTTTTAATTTTCTTTAGATTTAAAAAGTAGATGGTCTATCAGTTTATAGATACACAATATTATATTTGTAATAAAATAAAATAGTTTCAGAATTTTAATATTATGAAATTAATGTAATAATAAAGATAACAAAAGCAAAAATCCTTCATTTGCAATATACATATATACAATTAAAATAAATAAACACAAAAAATATATGCAATCAAATTTGGATAGATTTAAGCTCCAATCATAATGCTTGAAACATTTATTAATTTAATCGCCGTTCGATATATGTAAAACTAACCAATCATTCTGCAGGATTCGTGTACTTTAAAAAATTCTAATCTGCTGAATATTAACAATCATTACATAAATATAGTAATCATTCTTTTTGTATTCATAAGAGTTATATTTTTAAAATTATTAATATAAAAAGAATAATTATTATATTTACTTTATGATTAATGGCGAAGTAAATAAATTATGAGACAAAATTTCACATAATACACTTGCAACGATTAATCAGTTTTTTTACGGGATCTATCAAGTTTAATTAAATCAAGCAATAAAATCCCTGCTCTTACATATATATATGTACACACACGCACATATAAAGATGTATCATCACTCCATAGTGATAGCACAATCTTGCTTAACTATGACTCAAAAACATGATTCTCTAAACAGAAATCATTATTTCGGTCCTAGTCGTTGCTACAGTTGGCTTGAAATGAAAATAGATTGTTATCCAGATAGCAATATGTGAGGATATTCTATATACTGTATATTACAAATATATATCAATTCTTATATGCTTTAGTACTGAGTAAATAACATTATCACATTTTCTTATTTGTCTTAATTTTTAACACAAGAATTAATATTTGTATTCTAAAACTGAGGATTGTATATTGTATGTTAAACAGATTTTGATCTATGACACAGTTATTAGTGATTAATCTGATAGGTCAATACTTAGCATATTATTTTCTCTTTTAGTGGAAGAAACCGTCAAGGTGAGGAATCTAAGATCATTTTACAGTACAACATCTCAATCAAATTAAATATATTTTCCACTGTACAAATTCCAGTAAAGACTTATTAGTCTAATGAAAACAATCAAATTAAATATACTTTCCACTGTACAAATTCCAGTAAAGACTTATTAGTCTAATGAAAACAATGATTATAAATTTTTTATAACGTTATGTGATTGCTATTATATATACGTATATAGTTTTGAAAGCTCATCATTTTCAGTCAATAAAACAATTCAATTACTAAATTTTTTTAAAAAACAGTTTATGCAGAAATGTAAATAATACCAAATATTTGATCCATCTGAATTATTATTATTATTTTAAATCTACGATCTTCTAACATTAATCTGCGATGAAAGCAAAGTGCCCAAGTAGTTTAGTGCATAGGTGTAGTGAGAGGCTGAGAGCTTATAAAGGTTTCTGAATGCATGATTGATCAATTACTTCTGATATTTGAATATCACATAACTTCTAGCTGACTAATTATTCAATTACTTAAAAATATATATTTATTTAAAAAAATTGTTCATTGTTTCAAAAATTTGTTATCTTATATATATAGTTTTTTTTTAAAGGAAACTGCTTGTTAGATTAATGTTTCCTAATAAAATTCATCACATTTATTTAATATTACAAAGATTCAATGTAACCAATATGACCAAGTGGTTGCCATGAATCCAAAGCAAATTTCAATGAGATAAGAGAAGACAACCAAAGAGTAGAACTATTCTACAATATTAATTTTGAATATTATTCGACATTCTACTTAAAAGTACCCAACAGTCCGCAACCCCTCATTTGAAGGGTCTAAGTTGAAATTGTCTTATTTTGATAATATTGTAAAATGATCTAATTTATTTTTTATAAATGTATAATATTTACAAAGATTGAAGAAGAAGAGAATGATCAGTTATGAGGTACACAAACTCCATTGTAATAAGCACGAAAAGTTACACTATTGAGTTAATCTGGAAAAATAATTCTATTTTTGTTTTTAATAATATTAAATTATTTTCCTTTTTTTATGTGTTTTGTCAATTAATATTTTAGTTTTTTTTTTTATTATTTAATTAAATACATATTTAAAATAAAGAATTAGCCAGACTGCCATTTTTTTAAAAATCATTAAATAAAATATTTATTAAGCTTGTTTTTGCATCAATTAGAAATTTTTTAGGTTTTTAATCAGTGCATCCACCATCTTTTGCAATATGATGAAGTTGAGATGGGACATCCATTAATAAAAACAACATTGTAGGGATATTATGGTTACATAAAATTAACCACTACATATATATATTATATGTGTAGAGAATATTTCTCATGTATGAAATTTTGTAACACTTGTTAATTTTTAGGAATTTTTTGAGAAACACATTTTGTTTAATTGTGGAATCTCATAATTGCTCTATCTCTTATGTATGACAATTTGGTAAAATAACAATCTGTGGTGTGATACAACATATCTTCCTCATAATTGAAGTTAAAAATCTCAACAGGAATCAGAAATCTATTAGCCATCATATATTCTTTTATCATTTTCCACCCTACACTAAATCCAAAATCTCAAATCTATTTTAACTTTCCAAGATCAATCTTATCATTTTTCTATGCCAACATAAAAAACAAAAACAATTTTTTGTATAATCACTTAGTCAATATGTAAGTCTCATAACTTTATAATTAGCATTTTTTCTTCTTGCGCTTATATTAGATTCACAATTGGTTAATATTTTTTACATCTTCATTTCACAATTTACAAAACATGTATTCTCTTATTGGTAAAGATTATGTTTAAGCTTAGAAAAAGTAAACTACATTTCTTACTAATATCATAAAATGACTCACATTTAATAATATTTTTATTCCTATATGTATTCAAATTCTTTCTATTCTTTATATTTTTTTTTCATCTCTCCAACTCACATGTCCCAAACTTTACTACTGCAACAAACTTTCACAACACATTCATTACTGGTTTTATAGAGATAAAGAGTTATACATTTTTTGTCCAATTTTCCAACATATCTTATTGTCTTTTTCATCCAAATTGCTGCAACCTTATTTGAAGCCCAATTAAAACCTATTTTAATTATTGTATTACTATCCATAAATTGTAATCTATTATTTTTGCAACCCTCTTGCAAAAACTCAAATACCCTATCTTTCCATGAATTGCCTTATTTGCTATCTACACATTTGCATCTAAAGCATTCCATTTAAATCATTTTTAGGATACCCAATATTCTTTTACTAATCCTCAACATATCATTGTCATAGGTTAACTGTAGCTCTCGTCCATGCAGCTCTTACAACAATACACCTATTATCTAAAAACAGTGTTAATTTCTTTATTATTCCACCCCCTCTTTTCTTTCTTCTATTTATCAATTAGTTTCCAATCATCCAAATAATTTCTTCGTAATTATATCTCTTCACCATATTCATATTTATATCCTTCAAAAGGAACTCTTCTTTTCTCTAATGTTATCATCATTTATTTATCCCTGTTTTTTTTTTTATCCATTGTTGCAAATGTCTTTAAAAGCCTATGTACATGTTTTCCTTACTTCTTGCAAACTGCAATTGCTTTGCATTCTTTTACATGTGCGCCATCTATATAATCAAGAGTAATAAATAAACCCTAGATAAAGTATATGTAAAAGAGGAATTTGAATTCAGAATTTTTCAGTCTATTCGTCCACTCCATCTCAAGCAACCGATTCACATGATCACTCACCTACTTTTTGTAAATATTTCTTTTTTTATATATCAATAGAAATTTTTCATCACTCATATCTCTATATCAGATTGCTCATTAAAACGAGCACTTAAAAATATGCTAAAGAAGAAAAAAAAGGTGATAAGATTGTGTTAAATCCGTGGAAACAGTTGGAGGAGTTAAACTGATTCTGCCTATTATCTTTCCATAAACCATTCTTGGATCCATATTCTGAAATTATAAAATTGTTCAAAAGATTTTAAATATTAAAAATAATTGTCATATTTGTACTATTTTGCATTTGTGAAATCTGCCTTGGCATTTTTAGTGAATTTTTAAATTTGATTTTAGCTAGTGATTTAATTTTTGAAATGGTCTACTTAATGTATATATATATATGTCAACAGATGGCGTTCTACCAAAAACACCGTCAAGCGTATGTTTACATAAACGTCAGAGCATGCATTCACTATCTCTAACTTTTCCACTTTCAGATCATAATTTCAAGCTATTTGCTATCATCAGTGAAAGGCAGAAATTTTAGAAACTAGATCTAAACACAAACTCTGGGCGTTTATGAAACAGTTTCTATTCAGCTTGCAAGCATGAATCTTTTAGACACGTAATGTCTTCAAACTCAGCATAGCAAGCCAGATACCTATATGGGTCTGATCTCAGTTCAGCATCACCACATAGTAGAAGCCTCTGCAATATATATCACTGCTAGAAAGACCTCAAAGGTACATTTATGAAAAACAAAAAACAAGTTAAAAACTTGCCAACGCTTGTATTTATGTAAACAGATGGCATTCTACCAAAAACACCATCAAATGTACGTTTACATAAACGTCAGAGCAAGCATTCACTATCCCTAACTTTAATTCCACTTTCAGATCATGATTTCAAGCTATTTGCTATCATCAGCGAAAGACAGGAATTTTAGAAACTAGATCTAAACACAAACTCTGAGCATTTATGAAACAGTTTCTATTCAGCTTGCAAGCATGAATCTTTTAGACATGTAATGCCTTCAAACTCAGCATAGCAAGTCAGATAGCTATATGGGTCTGATCTCAGTTCAGCATCACCACATAGTAGAAGCCTCTGCAAAATATATCATTGCTAGAAAGACCTCAAAGGTATATTTATGAAAAACAAAAAACCAAGTTAAAAACTTGCTAACGCTTGTACTTATGTCAACAGATGGCGTTTTACCAAAAACACCATCAAGCATATGTTTACATAAACATCAGAGCATGCATTCACTATCTCTTACTCCACTTTCAGATCATGATTTCAAGCTATTTGCTATCATCAGTGAAAGACAGGAATTTTAGAAACTAGATCTAAACACAAACTCTGAGCGTTTATGAAACAGTTTCTATTCAGCTTGCAAGCGTGAATCTTTTAGACATGTAATGTCTTCAAACTCAGCATAGCAAGCCAGATAGCTATTTGGGTCTGATCTCAGTCCAGCATCACCACATAGTAGAAGCCTCTACAATATATATCATTGCTAGAAAGACATCAAAGGTACTATGCTGAGTTTGAAGACATTACGTGTCTAAAAGATTCACACTTGCAAGCTGAATAGAAACTGTTTCATAAACACTCAGAGTTTGTGTTTAGATCTAGTTTCTAAAATTCCTGTCTTTCACTAATGATAGCAAATAGCTTGAAATCATGATCTGAAAGTGGAATTAAAGTTAGAGATAGTGAATGCATGCTCTGACGTTTATGTAAACATACGCTTGACGGTGTTTTTGGTAGAACGCCATCTGTTGACATAAATACAAGCATTAGCAAGTTTTTAACTTGTTTTTTGTTTTTCATAAATGTACCTTTGAGGTCTTTCTAGCAATGATATATATTGCAGAGGCTTCTACTATGTGGTGATGCTGAACTGAGATCAGACCCATATAGCTATCTGGCTTGCTATGCTGAGTTTGAAGACATTACGTGTCTAAAAGATTCAAGCTTGCAAGCTGAATAGAAACTGTTTCATAAACGCTCAGAGTTTGTGTTTAGATCTAGTTTCTAAAATTCCTGTCTTTCACTGATGATAGCAAATAGCTTGAAATCATGATCTGAAAGTGGAATTAAAGTTAGAGATAGTGAATGCATGCTCTGATGTTTATGTAAACATATGCTTGATGGTGTTTTTGGTAGAACGCCATCTGTTGACATAAATACAAGCGTTACTAAGTTTTTAACTTGTTTTTTGTTTTTCATATATATATAAAGTTTTAGATTACAATTTTGAACACGTGGTTTACAAACATGATGCTATTCTTCAGACAAATTGTTTATAATAAATATATCTTTGTTTTAGAAACAGTACTTTATTTCAATCTTGAGTAATTAATGAACGCTGGAGGGCAGTGCTACATACATGTTTCCAGATTAGGTTTTGGGCAAAGGTCTTCATCAGTGAAAAACTTTGGACTTGAATCTACATAACCAGCAAACAATTTTTAATTTTATTAAGCTAATAGTTTCAATCCAAAAACACTCTAAGGTATTAAACCTAAACCAACTTGCTTCTACAGTTATATAATAATATATTTTAGTGACTTCAGTGTTCATAACAATGATTATATTTCACTCTTTAGCTAGTGTAATGTATATGCAAACTTACATGTATAAATGTATATAGAAATCAATGCTAAAATATTGTTGAAGTTTTAATATTGACAAAAATTTAAATTTGATTTCTGTCTAATTAATAATATATTAGCCATACAAAGTTGAATGTTTATGCTATAGAAATAAGATAGTTATGATATTCATTTTAAATAAAGAAAAAAGGTATTAACGACTGAAAGGATAAATACTAATAATCAAGTGGTCAGTTGCTAAGAAGGCTCTGTGATGTTCAAGTACCAAAAGTAACAGGCTGACTTTTGATATAAAAGTTTCAACTTTTAAGCTAAATTTATCATTAAGTTTGTAAACTATTCAGGGTAGAGAATTTATTTTTTATATTTTTCTATCCATGTCGACTTTTTATTATATATTAAAAAGATAGAAGATAGTAAAAAATTAATATTCTGAATGTCTTGAAGATGTAAAGCTGATCTAA
Organism: Epiperipatus broadwayi; assembly: GCA_028023455.1. Lineage (NCBI taxonomy): Eukaryota > Metazoa > Onychophora > Udeonychophora > Euonychophora > Peripatidae > Epiperipatus > Epiperipatus broadwayi. The sequence continues at coordinate 234,967 of JAQFVV010012672.1, read as the reverse complement.
TAAAAATTAGCAGATACTAATGTGCCTTAACCCAAACCATTTCTTAAAGAAAAAAGATGCCTAAAAGCATGAGATATTGATTCTTTATTAGTTGGTACATTGGACAACTTCAGCAGAAACCATGCTAAATTTGTGGTGTTATATTTTCAAGAAAAAAGGTGTTGACAAAATGATGATGGAGAGGAGAAATTGCCAATGATACCACATAGGGTTTGAATTTAATCATTATGGTAATTACACCAATTACCAAAAGCATTTCTGATTTTGAAGAATGTTAAACATGGACTTAGAGAAAGTTGAAGACCTCAACAATATAACGATGCAACAATGAAAAGATCTGCATGTTAGTCTAAAATGAATAGTGGAAATAGTTATGAAGTATAAGAATCAAGGCTGATACAAGTAGTCTTCAGACTAGAAATAAAGACTGGAACGTATAATCAATCAAGTGGTTAAACCATGTTAGCCTTTTTTTAAATGATTATCATCAGGCAATTATTACATTATTTTGGAAATATTGTGAGATTGAAAATAGTATATAATTGAAGCCAATGATGTAAATATATATACATATATTATAATAATTAATATGCCCTTTTCAAAAGTCAATCATTTATTTTAAGATTAACTAATCATTGCAAATAGAGCACCATATAGTGTTCTATAATAAAAGTAAAATAACAACAATAACAAAATATCAATTCTTTGAAGTATTGGTTCTCTATATGAAAGTTTTATTCTATTTTACTGATGTTTAGTTTTATTGTTATTATTTTATTTTCATTATAGAACACTAGATGATGTTCTATCTGCAGTAATTGGTTGATGTTAAAATAGATGATTAGCATTAGAAAAGGCTATGAAACCATGTGCTGAAAAAGGCATTTATATATATAATTATTAATATATTTATACCAGAGATACTTGGTCTATGTGAAGGGCATCTTTTTTTTTTAATTGGTTGCTTTAATAATTTTTTTTTGAGATTTAATGTAAATTAAAAGATTTTTATATTATAGAAATAAAAGTAAGAAATATAACCAGCCTGTTTTTTTGGCTTTGCAGATTACTTGCATTGAATAAAATTCACATAAACAAATTAAGTTTTTAAATTAACCAATCCGACTATTAATGGTGGAATTAGTGTGAACTAAGCTATATCAAATTACATGACTTCAATTCTATGCTAATCAAAACTAAATGTAAATACTATACTATATCATCTATTTTTTCCTCACTGAATATCACATTTCAAACATGAATTTATGTACGGTAGTTGTGGAGAGGCCGTACTACTGCCAGTAGATGGTGGTGCAGCTCCATCAACAGCCAGCCTGAAGCTTGCGAGTGATAAATTTTTATACGAAATTTGTCGAAATTTCCCCCAAAAATGCCCAAGGCAATACAAATTACAAAAAAACAAAAACAAAGAAAATCCTATAAAATTCAAATTAAAAAAAACAGAAATCCGTCAAAATACATAAAACCCAGACCCCCTCCCTACAACTACCTAATTTCATCAAATTCTTCACTGAAATTGAAAAGTAATGCAACGAATCCATCAAAAATACAAATTACAAAAAAAAAAGAAAAAAAGAAAATCATATAAAATTCACAATTATCTTATGTATAGTAACCACATTTTCTTCATGATTTAAATACTATACCTATTCAGTTCTAATTAAAAGCACATGTACTGATTATTTCAAAGCATTTTTTCCTTCAAAAAGTTTTATTCCAATACCATATTTTTTTAGAATCCAGAAATGTAGTCAGCTATCATTTTTGAAATATATTTATTTTAGCGATTGCTTTAATAAATTACTTCCTTTACATAAAATGGATCATAAAAAAATTATTAGGGTTTAAAGGTAAAACAAATATTTTTTTTTTGTTGAAAAATATGCCTTGCTATATTCACCAATCAAAAAACAGAAAAAATAGGGATTTTATATATAAGATAGTTGTTGTAAATGATTTTTATTATTTACTATAATTTATATGAAAGAACGGCATAATGAATTTTATTACTTTCCATGTTATTGCTTTTATAGAAGGGAATGCTATTCAGTGGTATTATAAGTTTCTGACATATTTATGTCATGGGTTTATATGTTACTTTCCATGTTATTGCTTTTATAGAAGGGAATGTTATTCAGTGGTATTATAAGTTCCTGACATATGTATGTCATGGGTTTATATGTAGGTGTATAGAAACTTTTGAAAAGTTTTTACATTTCAGTCAGACTTAGTTTTTTTCCTTCTGAGTTTCCAGAAAATTATTACATATATTGATACAGGTATATAATAAGCCTGTATTTCATTTATTACATAGTAGAGATGTCTGCCCATCCCTCATATATGTATTAAGTGGATTATATCCTATGTATGAGGGGTCAGATTGACTTTATGTCAACATGGGTGTTATGAGAATCTCGGCCTGTGGGTGACCTTTGAGCATTCCATCATCAGATTTTCAATTGGATGGACAGTTGAATAAGTGGAGTGTGGAGTGGATTGAAGCCTGTCCATTAAAGTATGAAAATTGCCTATCTTAATATATATATATCTGAGCACTTATTGCATATATTTGTAGAGATGATAATCTGGACCAACTAATGATTGCTGGTTTAGCATGAAGTACGTGTATTGGTGATTATTTATCTTTTTCGACATATATGTGTTCAAGTGTATTATTATTACGAGACAGAATGGAGAGTGGTGGCTCATGTTAAAGTCTATGCTCATATACCTTATATATTACATATACTGATACAGGTATATAATAAGCCTGTATTTCAGTTATTAACATTAGTCAGTAAAATGAGTATTTAAATTATTAACTGGAGAGTGAAGCAAAAGAAAAAGGTATTTAAATCTTTATTCCTCGGTAATTTGCAAGCCTAATAAATAATTCTTATTTTTTACTATTTCTCTATGGAAGCTTCTGGAGAGGTATTTGGTTTAAAGAGATTATTTAAACATTATTAATCTTAACTCTCAACTATTATTAACATATTTAATTTGTAGTTATAATACATATTTGTATGTTTGGAAAATAATCCTACATGTTTATATAACTTTAAATAACAAACCGATGTCAACGCAATTTCTTATTATTTACTCTTTTATGTAAAAGTTAAAAATTATTTATTTTAATTAATGCAAAAATAAACAAACATGTTAATATATTGTTCGAAATAAGATTTTTATTTTACATTAATTTATTTTTATTAAAATAATAAATTTGCATAATTACAATAATTATTAGTAGAAGTAGAATTAATATAAATTACCGCTCATTTATACCGTATTTCATAAAAATTCGCTGCATTATTACTTTTTAAAACCGGTATCTTCTTCATCACCAAATTTCTCATCACTAAATAAATTATTTTGCCATCTCATCTCATTGTCTTCGATTTGGTGGTCGTTATTATTAATGATCGTGGGATCATAATTTTTAAAATCATCATCATCGACATCATTGGTTTCATATGGATCATTCCGTTGTTCTTTAGGCTCAAAATCATTTTCAGATATCTTTTGGGAAGATGGTTTAAATTCATCCCTGTCCTTTGTTTCAATTTCTTTTATGTCTTCATTGGAATCTTCTGCAAAATTATCCCCAGCTATTTCCCCACTCTTTTTTCTTATACTTTTTCTACTTATTCCTCTTTTTTTGTCTGTTAAATATCCTTCACCATCATTTTCACTTTCTTTATTCTTTTGCTCTTCAGAATCTTTTTCATCATTTTCTTCTAATGTCTTTAATTTTTGATCATTAACATCCATATATTCATCTTCATCATCATCATAAATAGGGAATTTGTTTATGCTTGTTCTTAGACTACGCTTTTCTCTATTTCCCCTTACATTTTGTAATTTAGTACCATAAGGCGATTTTACATTTGAATATATGTTTTCAAAACTTGATAAAGTTTGGTTTCTGTACCTTGCTATAGGTTTGCTATGATAGTTAACAGGATGAAGGTGTTTAATATTATTTACATCTTTTGATAAGTATGTTTTAATTAAGTTCTCTTTATCTATTTTACTAGAGTTGTAATTACTTTTACTAATTGATTTATTATATTTAGGATAAGTAGAAAATTGAAGGAAATTGGATGTAAATACGATAAAAAGGAAAACAAATGTAGCCATGAAAATGTTAGAACCTAAAAAAAAAAACAAGAAAAAGAAATAAAAAAATATGTATTACTTGCATATATATATATGGTTTTTACATTATAACATATGACAAATAAGACTAGTATTTATTGATTTACCATAATTTTTAATTATTCACTACTAATTTTTAGTCAGATCTTATACATAGAGTTGGACTAGCTTGTTAGAGTACCAGGCTTTCCCCATTGAATTATTAAAAATAATAATACAAGAACACAAATAAAATACAGCACCATTTTTTTTTTTTATAAAAATTCTGTATATGGATAAACTTTTATACAATAAACTTGTAAAGTTATAAAACATTTGTTCTTCTTTTACTTGTGAGCCTACATTCTAACTTTTCCCTAAGCCCAATTTTGTATCTAGTCTGGTCCTTTTTGAATGTAATTGGACCAAACCACAATAAAATGAACCAAATCTTAAAAGACACACATTCTAAAAATAACCCAAGAATTTATTAGTTGTGATAGAATCATACATATATTCATAAGTAAACATGAATATCACAATTTTTTTATATTAATATAAACAAACAATATTAATCCATTCTTCTTTGCACTTCACACAATATTAACTCACTCTTTTTTGCACTCCACACAATGAAAATATTATATTTGAATGTTTTCACTTCCAAAAATAATTGACAGTTTCAACTGACCAAAGGACTTCTTCAGAGTAGTAATGCATATAATATATGTAAGCATTTTGTTATAAGAGATAGAATGTACGAAACTCTATATAAACAATTCACAAATATTTTTTAACAATTTGAAAATGTAATATATTTATTATAATGTTTGTACCACTATACTTACTATATGAGACATGTATTTATAACTGTAAAATAGTTGATAAGTTAGCAGTTTGCTTTTGGATAAATTGTTTGCTTTTGGATAAATTATTTATCTTGTAAGGATTTTTTTTGCAGTATAGCTCCAGTTAGCTGCATTTAGATCTCATCATGTATAAAAATTGTTTGAGAATTAGTATTATTACTGGTGAATAAAAATACTTTTTATTATAAATATATATGAATTACAAAGAAATCAAGTCATATGTCCATTTGGACATATTTTTATAGAAGGCAGGATACCTTGTTCTTAGAAAAGCAGAAATGCATCCATTTCAGTAGTTGGCAATTTCCAAATATTGAACATTTTGAATAAACTAATGCAGTAAAAAACACTATGAAATATCACAATGGAAAAAAGTAGCTGTTGTTAGAAAAAAATTGGGACAATAACTGGAAAGATGACTGATATAACATCAACTGTGATGTCATTGTTATAGGACTACTTTCAATATGACATCATTACGACATGACACATTCATTGGGGATGTGAATAGGCTCTATCTCCCCTATCCCCCTACATTACAGGTTTAGTACCCAAGTACCAAAAAAATTATTTACAATTGGAAAAAAAAATCTATACTTTTTATATTGTTTACATTTTTAATTCTAAGATTTTTATTTTATTTAAAATCTATGAAATTAACACATTTTATTTGACTCATCCCAATAATTTTCAAACTGATCACTTTACTAAAACTCATTTTGGTAAACAATATTTAATATCTATGACTTTGTTTTGTAAAATGTTATACAGAACTTTCATCAAAAACAGATAAATGAAAACAATATTTGAAGTCATTTTAAAGGTAGTTATTACTTAGTCGGGCTTGGCCACTTGATAGCATTGTTGACAAGCAAAAACACTTACAAGCCATTTATGTGGCCTGAGTTATGTCTAAGAATACAGTTCTGTTTATCTTAGCCATTTCAGGCCACTTATATAGCATTGCATATAAATATTAGGACCTATTTTGTGCTTTGCGACACTTTACGCAAATTTACACATTTCACAGTTGGTTATTGTATCGTCTGATGGTGTTTGGATTTCAAGTGGCCACTGGCTCTGGAAGACTTTGTTTTCTTTTGTTTAAAGCCTTGACATTATGATTGCACCATCATAAGCTGCAAGATTAACTTTTCCTAACACTTTTTTTTTAAAGTTGAAATATGCGGAAGATGTTCTATCATGGCCAATATTTGCAAAATCCATAAATCTCTTAGGAATGTTTACATTTAAATAGCATTTAAGTATAGTTAATAATTGTGAAATATTAAGATAATCAGTAGTTTCATTAAGTAATAACCAACAAATAGAGCACTTGTTATTTCATTGTGAATATAATTAGGAACATTTTTGACAGAATTTATTATTCTGTATTTATTTAATTAAAAAGTCTTGAAAATTCTTGTTTTATAAGTCTAAATGTTGTGATAATAATTCATCATAGTTATTTAATAAATACGTAGTATCTAAATAGTACTTCTAGTGCAAGAACGGCCATTTTCTTTATGATTATGGAATACTATATCATATATTTCTACGTGATTTTTACTATATAAATGTTCCAATATTGTTCTTTTTTAATTTCATTATGAATCAGAATATTTAAAACTGTTTTACATTTGTAGCACAATCAATAAGGACTATTCAAATAATATTTTGAATAAAATAATAACTTTTAAATAATTTAATGATACTTCATATGTTTTTTAGCTTCAATTATTTGTTTGGGTCAAATCTTGTAACCAATTTTTAACTTTTATCAAATTAATTTGGTCTAGTTGACAATGCAATATTTCAGAGTAGTTCAGCATGACAGTGTTCGTGGTTGGCATTTTAAAACACATTGACATCTGTTATGTAATTGTTGAAAGATTCTGAACAATTAGAAAAATAGATAACAGATGGTATCGTTGTTAATTTAATTTGCTTTGTGGTTTGGTTTGTGCTTCTTGGTACCAACAGAAGATATTGAACTGAAGAAATTTTGTTTATAATAAATGATTTTAATAAAATAACATTAGAAGCGTGTGAAGCGCTGGAGAGAGAAGCTATAAAAAGTACAAATTATAACACTATAAAATAATTAGCAGCTTAGCACATTCAATGTGAGTTGCCTCATATTCATAGCAATAATAATAAATAGTGCAGAAAATAGTATTAATGACAATATGAAAAATACATGCAAATTCTTTAAGTAGTCCAGCATTTGGAGATATCGAAGCAGGTCTGTCACATCTGTTGATGAAGTTTTTATTACCAGTAATAAAATACGCCTCTTTAATTTTTCTCTTGCTGTCATTTTTCTCTATGCACACTATTTTTGGGTTAGATGGTTCAAATGTATGACCAGTCTTCTTTGAATGTTCTAAAAATATTGAAGAATTGTCATTATTTTTCTGTGCTCTATTGTATACGTATCTATGCTGAGCAGTTCTGTTAGTTATACTGGCTTTGGTCTCATCATAGTAAATGGCTTGGCATCCAGTTTGAGGGCATGAGATGCTACAAACAGCATGGGGGGTTTGAGTGGGGTCAATTTTCTCTTTGGAGTTGTTAATGCAATTAGTGCAGGGGGGTGTATGAAAACTGATTTTAAATTTGTTAGATAAGGCTTCAATCAGTTGGTTAGATATTTTAGGGATGTGTGGGAGGGTAATATATGGAAGGTTGAGGTCTTTATTGTTGTTTGAAATTTTATTGTAGAATTGTTTAATTTTGTTAATAATGGTATTGTATTTGAAGCCTGCCTGTAGTAAATCCTTGGTGTAGAGATAGGTGTTATCTTTTCTGTCTGATTCAAATTTGCATAATTGCATTTAGAAAAATTAAAGTGATATAGGGGTAAACTTAACAAAAGATTAGATGCAAATTATCCAAATACTAAAAGCTAAAAAATAATATATATTTTAAAATATTTTTTAAAAAAAAAATGCTTTCATTTAATTTGAAGATTAATGCACTAAAAATCAAAACAATATTTTTTTTCTTGATCACAGTTTTGGTTATTATATATAACTTTAAATTAAATAATCTGCAGGCATATGTAAATTAATTAATGGACACCCAACAACTTTATTTAGTTACATAAAACAAGACTGTTGTCCAAAAAAACACTTTTTTGTGCATTTAGTCGCCAAATTAAATAAAAACATTTTCTTAAAAAATTTTTTTTTACTCATTAAAACCAACTGAATTCTATAGCCCCCCCCCCCCCCCCCAGAAAGCAAGGAAACCTTCTTCCTTTAAATTAGGTTAAACTTTAACTTTTTTTTATTTAAATTTTTTATTTCAGATTTTGGTCTTTCTCTTTTTATTTGTTTTATTTTATTTATTTTTATCAAATGATCAATAAAGAATCAATTATGTAATATTTATTGATAGATTTATTCATTTCGAAATTGCAATGAATCTAAGAGCAGATGGAAACATTAATTATATCTTAGATATATTATAACTATAATAAAAATATTTTAAATAGTACAGTACTTGAATAATAAGAGCAAATTTATTATTATATCGTACTGAATAAATTATTCAAGGCTGGGGGGGGGGGGGATGTGACATAAACTTCCACAGATATATCTGAAATACTTTTACCCCATGTTGCTCACATAACTTTTTATTTTATGGATTTAATTTAAAAGTTGTTTTCATGAAAGCAAAAGTACTATATAAGCTATTATCAATATTTTTGAACTACGGTCATGCCATAATAGTAAACAATGGCATAATTTCTTTCTGTAGGAATTTGGTTTAAAAGTTGCTTTCATTTGTGCTTGTACTTGACAAAGTTGTGACAATAAGAAAAAATGGCATCAGAACACAGCTTCTGGTAGTAATAGTTAACGTAACATTCAACAATCAGCTAGAATAAATTAAGGTTTAATTTTATCATTTTTTATGTAAAAAAAAAAAAAAAATTAGAGAAATTTGATGAAATATTATAAGTGTAAAAACATTATATAAAAGGGGTATAATTATTAATTGGAGGCAATGCTTTCCTTACCTACATGAATTTCCATGGATATAGAAATTATACATTAAATGTAGAGTTTAATTTAAATAGAAGCAAAAACATTTAATGATAAAGAGATTATATATATATATATGTCAATTTAAATACATGGAATGATACCTGTCATACATTAGGAGCACAAACAGACCTATAAACATATGTAAAGTTTTTAGATAATAAAATAAATAGAAGACACATTCTCAAGGTTGATTTCAATCATATATTTAATGATTTATTGAAATATATACGTAATTGCGCTTTATTAACGTGTGCGCGTGTGTTTTGTTATATTTTAGGTTTATGTAAGTTCGTTTACTTCAGTTATTATTGAAGGATGGAGTTTTTTCAAGAAATTTATAAATTTATAAACAGTGAGGATTGCCAATTCCTCTACAAGCTTTATGATAAATGCTTAGCCAGAGCCAGCACTTAAAATATCTCTGTCAGGAACCCCTCCCCAAACCCCTGACCATGGTTTCGTGCTTTGGCACTCCTCAGAGAGGTGTCAGGGTAGGTGCAGACACTAGATCTAAAAATACCAACACAAAGCTAAGCACTTAGCTAAAAGTTATCTATTGAGTGGAAAATCTGAAATTTTCAGACATCTACATGTCTTCAAACTCAGCTATCCAACTCAAATAGCTATATGGGGCTGATAGATCTTCAGCCATACCATATATTAGTAGTCATAGCAATATAAAATTGCATAAGACTTTTGGCAGAAACTATAAATAGTCAAAATAAGAGTCATAGATCAATTCATAGATCACATGACCCTATCTCTTAAGCTTGTAAGTTATAAACAGTGAGGATTGCCAATTCCTCTACAAGCTTTATGATAAATGCTTAGCCAGAGCCAGCACTTAAAATATCTCTGTCAGGAACCCCTCCCCAAACCCCTGACAGAGATATTTTAAGTGCTGGCTCTGGCTAAGCTTTTATCATAAAGTTTGTAGAGGAATTGGCAATCCTCACTGTTTATAACTTACAAGCTTAAGAGATAGGGTCATGTGATCTATGAATTGATCTATGACTCTTATTTTGACTATTTATAAATTTAGTTTATTAATGTTATAATTAATCTATTATAATTAATTTGTTAGAAAATAACTAAACTACTTCCTATATTTTTACTTGTTAATCTAGATAAGATCGAGTCTCGTCTCATTTAATGCAAAATTTATAAGAACTAAACACAAATGTGAAATTGAGTTTTTAATTAGCAATAACATGAAGACAAGATTGGAAATAAACAATAATATTTAAATTTTAAACAAGAAAATATTATTGGTATTTAAAAGTTACGGAATAAAGAATAATACCGAGGGAAAAAAAATTTCGGGTGTAATATGGAGAAAGAAAAATTATAGTTGAGAAGTATTTGAACAGACATTCGTCCGCCGTGATGGTTGAAAATGATGGATAATACTGATAGTTTATGATAATTTTACTTCTATAATTGCTTTCTTTAAACATCAGGTTTTATTATCGATTTAGCGCTGATTGGCAAGAATCTATAATTGCTTTCTTTAAACATCAGGTTTTATTATCGATTTAGCGCTGATTGGCAAGAAATGCGATCGTACTCCAAAATACTTTTTTTTTTTTTTATATTATAAAACTTTCTGTGGTTTAAATTTTAAAAATAAAATTCTATCGAAATCAATTTCTGAGAGAGTAGTAAAAAACTGTAATCTCTTCGAATGATGCTCAAACGTCAATTGATTTTCCTAGATGATAACTAAGAATATAAGTAAAATTTACTATTTTTTCCCCATATATCAAATGGGTTGACCGGGAAGCGAACCCGAGCCAGCTGCTTGGAAGGCAACTATGCTAACCACTAGGCCACCAACACTTGACTATTTAACTTCAAATTTTAATAACTTTATTTAATAGCAATAAGTCATAAAGATTTAAACGTAAATAAATTTCATTTAATTTTTGTTATAAGCGATTGAGTTATTTTAAAGATTAAAGATGAATTTCTGTATTTTTTCGCCTAAGTTAATACAATAACAGTCTAGGCTTCTGCAATACATATATTCTGTTTGCCTATAGTCAGTAAATTAGAATTTGAAAAGTTTTTCTGTGGTTGCTGAAGCTTAAAAAAAAAAAAGCTAGAGACCCATTTTCAGACCAATATTAGACTATTAACTAATTTTTTTTTGGAAAAAAAAAAGTTTAAATCTAATTAAATATCTCGGCTTAGATTCAAACCCATACTGTACGCATAATCAGCGGCTGCATTACTGTTGCATCATGAAGCCTATCTTAAATTAATATATTCTTATTCTCAGACTTTCGGCTAAGCCTGCCCACGCGTGACTTATAAATAATTCGTACAAGTTGAGAAAATTTCTCATCTTTTAATAAATATATTTATTTACTAACCTTTGAGACTCGATCAGACGATGGGCAAAAACTTTGCGAAATATACCTGTCAAGCATTAACGTCATCTGATTAATACATTATCCAAAGAAATTTAAATTAATTAAGCAATTTTGTTTCAGTTTTGAAATAATTTATAAATTGAAATTCTATTGTATACTTTAGGTGAATAAAAGTGTCAGAATTATAATTAGACTATAATTTAAAATTGTTTATTATCCTTTTCTTCGGTTAATAATAATAAATTTTAAGAAAATTGCCGTCTACTATATAACTTCTAATTTTTCTATACTCTAAATCGCTGATTTAAAATTAAATGATTACTGTAAAATTTGTATGTTAAAATAAATACAATGATTTTTTTTTAAAAAAATTAACACTTAGATTGGATCGCCTTACCAATGTAGATGGAGCATTTATCAAGTCATTTAGTTAGTCTGAATTAATTTTTTATTTTATTTACGTTGATCAGCTGAGAGACCATTCTGTAATCTTTAAGCACGACTCATGCTCAGGACAATTAAGTTAATTAGGAATCAGATAAATCTTGCTAATTTATTGTTGGGGTCAGAGTTTTAACACCATCTGACCGACTAACATCATTCAAAGAACATTTCCTTTACCCTTCCCTTATTTAAGAATTATTAGGTAATATACTGAACAATTTCTGTAAGCTATATGGGTGGCTCTGGCGTAGCTATCTAAAAAAATGCTAAACTTGTTTAGAAATCCCAAGTCGCCTGAAAAAAAAAAGCCCAACTCTAGATTTGAAATTTTAAATATCCGTTTTTATTTAAAATTAACTTGGTAATAAAAAATGGGTTAAAGATAAGTGCCAGATATATAGTATAACTGAATTGTTCCCAGCTTTGAATCCCAAATCTACAATAATAAAGGCATAAGCCAAAAAGTGATCTGGACATGAGTATTAAATTACGGTGCTACCTGCTGAGTCCTCAAACTTATGATAGATAGCGCTACAATCAAGGATAAATGTTTTTGTCTGCTGCAAGATGAAAAAATTAATTGATGCTCTGTTGTTGTAAGAACGGTCAGTTTTCCAAAAGGTCAAGCATTAGTGTTAAATTATAGGAATTTTATTTTAATTGACCAGAATGATATACATATTTAAAAAATTTATCTTCATAAATAAGGAATGAAGCTTCAGAAATATTACTCATGAAGTGGATAATAAATGACTAATAAAAATTATTAATGAGATAGTTTATATCAGCGAAAAACTATTCTATTAATTCATACAAATGCCATGGACAGTCTGATAATAATAATGGAATATGGTAAAGTTAACAAATTTGAAGAAGTTTAAATATCATTTGACTAATTTTAATTTAGATTTAAAAAAAATCTAAATTAAAATACTACTTCAAAAAGAGCAATGAAAACCCAAACAGAACAAAAAACAAATTGGAATAATAACCCATCACACTCAAGCCTGAGAATGGGGGTGGTAGTGCAGCCAGTACATTGTCCAGGGACGCATGGAGTTCAAAGGGGCCCATGAAGGAGAAAATTTTTAATTTTTTTTACAAAACCAAATTTTTAAAAAGAAAAACCAATATTGGATATATACTTCATATTCTAAACTTTGTGTATATAGAAAAACTGCCTTGCAGCTTTGTTTGACATAAACTTTATTAATCTGAACATTCAGTGAACAGTTATTTATGTAATTTATTGAATTTTAATTTCTTTACTTATTTATTTAAGTTTGCAAGTTTAGTTTCATTTCGTTTATGAATATATTATGTATTTCATTTCAATTTATAAATGGTTATGAAATGTCATCTCAAAAATCTGGAGCTCAGAAATGCAAGGAAAACAGAAACATGATGAGATTAATAAAAAGGGCTGACAAATGCTTTTTCAATTTGTCATTAAATGCAAAACAAACGAAACTAACCAAAATGAAACTTTAAATTCAGAACAATGTGAGACAAGTGCAGAACTGAAACAAAAGTCAGAATCTCATGAGGCCAGTTTGGTTTTTCAAGAAACATCAGATCAAGAAAATTCTCCATTTAAAGATTTAGAAAAACAATTGAATGTTAGTGATGACAGTACTTTGTCTATAGAATCTGGGCATGGCAGACATAGTGAAAAGTAGATCAAATACTGGAATTGATATTGGACTTATAACAGCGGTGCCTTCTCAATTGGATACAGAAAACTATGTTATTAAAGGTCATACTGGCTTTTCTAAAACATTTCCCAAAGATATAGATAACCAAGTTTTTCCTAAAAGTATTCTAACATTTCAAAGTTTAAATGGTGAAATACATGACTGAGATTGACTTGTCTGGAGTGAATTTAAACAAGCATTATTTTGCTTTCCTTGTTAATAATTTTGGAACAAGATTTGTTGCAGCATTAGCTCAGCATCTAAATCTATGCTTGCATCTGCAAAAGAATGGTCAGCAGTTAAAAAGTGGTGAAAATTATTTATTCACATCCCAGAACATGAGAGAAGTAATAGTCATAGGCAGTGCTGTCTGTCATCTGGAAAAGTCATTGACAATCTATTGGAGGTATCAATTGAAACAGAATCTGTCAAGTGACAACATTATGAAATGAATCATTGATATTATACTATTCCTTGATGAATGGAGACTTGCTTTGCATGGCAGCTCCCACTGTATTGGTGAAAAAAACAATGGAAATTTTCTGGGAGTCATAGAGTTGTTGTCTCACTGGGATCCAATTCTAAAAGAACATGTGTTGCAAGTTAAAGAGTCACAAAAAAGGGAGAATGACTTAGGTATATTATATCAGTGCTGATTCCCAAAATAAGTTAATTGCTGAATGTTCCACCCTTGTAAAGCAAAACATCTTGGAGAACAGGAAAACTGCAAAGCACTTTGATATTATTGTTGATTCCAAACCAGATCCATCCCATATTGAACAAATAACATTTCTTTTGCATTATGTAATATCATATGAAAGCTAGTATGAAATTGTAAAAAGATTTTTACAGTTTGTTGACACAAGCCATAAAACAGGATATGACACAGCACAGATGATAGTAGAAACATTGGAAGGACATTATATATCACTGTTGGATTGTTGTGTACAGGGCTATGACAATGCAGCCAACATGGCAGGAAAATATGAAGGTGCAAAAAATGAGCAATTGAAACAGCTTTATTTTCACCATGTGGATGCCACACACTTAATTTGTGTGGAAATGATGCTGCAGAATGCATTCCTGAAGCCATAACATACTTTGGAACTATACAAACTGTTTACAACTTGTTTAGTTCTAGTCCACAGTGATGGGAAATCTTGCAGAAGTGTATTGGCTGTTGTCTTCATGGCATGCCATACACATGATGGCCAGATCATATTGAAAGTATAAAGCACTTTGTATCCCATCTGTCAGGCATCAAATTAGCATTTATAAAACCTCTTGGAGTTGAACATAACTGCCAAAACATGAACAGAGATTAATAGAACTTTGTTGTATGTCAAATCTCTCATTTGTGTCATATGGTACAGAGTATTAGTTCCAGTTGATATCTGTAACAAGGTTATTTAGTCCAGAAATGCAATGCTGAATGTTGAAATGTCCAATATAAAAAGCTTAATTTCAGAACTGACAAATCTTTGAACAGCTGAAAAAGTATGTGGAGTGAAGCTAAGTATATTGCTTCTAATTTGTGAATAGAAGTGAAACTCTCTGGAATTCAAGGTGAAGCAAAATGCAAAAGAAAGATGTTCCATGCTGAAGGTGCTGCAGAAGAAGCAGATTTGTGAAAACAAGATGAAATATGAATCTCCTGATGATCAATATTTCAGAAAGTCTGCTTTCTATGTAATATTGGATAATGTTATTGAACTGACTGTTCATTTCAATGCTGCAGTGAACATTTCTGAGAAATTCAGCTTCCTCTGGAAGAATTGAAAGAAAAATCAAAATTACTGGCAGATCAATATCCTGATAATATCAGATCTTGTAATGGAGATAAGTCATTTGCCATCTGTTCATCAAGGAAATTTTGGAGAGAGCCAACTGACCCATTGGAGCTACTGAATTGCTTGAAAAGATAGAAGCTGGAAGGACTCTTTCCAAATATATGTGACCACCTCCATATATTATTAACATTTTCTGCCACTGTCACCTCTGCAGAGCACTTCATTCAGCAATCTAAAGCTGATAAATTATCCAGATCGACTAGGTAACAGAGGTGACTAATAGATTGGCAAGACTCAGTATTGAGTCTGATCTTGCAAAAACGATTGATTTTGATGAAGTGATTCACAATTTTGCCAGAAAAAAGGCTAGGAAAGCATCTTTGTTTAGCAGAATATAAATGCCATGACATCTCAACTATAATAACTGTTACGAATTTGTAATCAATCTAATATTAAATTCATTGCTTATGTATATTATTTCATTATTGTTTATATACTAATGTGTATTATTGTTTTTATTAGCTTTTAATATATTTTCAAGTATGTTTGAATGTAATTATGTACAGTTATGACATTATTGATTTATGTGTCCATGTGTAGGTGAGGGGGGGTCATTAGTCTTGTTCCAGCACTTAATAATCGTCTAGGCGGCCCTGTTCACACTTCATATGCACAAACAAGTTTTTCAAAACATGAGGATAGTCGCAATGGCTAAATTTATTTTTAAGCAAACATTTATGGCGTAAGAAATTACTATAATATATATACAATTTAAATGAGTGAAACTTTCTTCCTATCTCTATTTTTTTTTTCAATATTTTTTATTTTCAAACATGCTATTACTGTCAAGCGTTGTTAGCCGAGCGGTCATCGCACTCGCCTTGCAGACAAGTAGTTGGTCCCGGCCGATGCTATGACATATGAAGAAAAAAAAACACGCTATTACTTACTTCATAATATATACAGCGTATATTATGTTTGCATATTAATCATTAGCTTAAAATCAAATTAAAATTAAACTGCCAAAAATAATTACACTCTCTAAAATCTGTACTTGTCACAAAATAAAATAATTTTCTGCTTTTTTGGAAACGATTATTCTTGTGTTGGCGGCCAATTGGATTAAGAGAATTCTGTTGTCTCGAAATACAAACCACAAACAATTATTTACGTTACTTACATTTTTAATCTGAGAAAGTCTATCATTTTTTTAATTTAAAGTAGTAATTTGTTTGCTATCTTTGACTAGCTTACAAATTTTCTGAATTGCAAATAACAACAACAACAATAATAATTTAATTCAATATCTATTTATTACCGGCATTTCAACATTTACACTTTAACAGAAATACACAATAAACAAAAAAAAAAAAAACAATAAGCAAATACATACATACATAAGATTATATATACATATATTTTCATAAATATATGTTTAGTTGTTTTCTAACATTCATAATAAACCGATCACAAAAATTATCAATATTGTTAAAAGTTAGATTATACACTATTTGCAATCTATTAATAACTGACTTGCGGAATAAAGTACTTTTACATTTATTAACGTTGAAAGTATGCAGTTCTTTTAATAGACGACTAGGGATTTTCAATTCTATTTTCAATATACTGTTACTGACATCAATTTCCCCCTCAATTAACTTTTTCAACAATATCATATCTTTCAATATTCTCTTTTCTTTCAATACTGTTTTACCATTTTGATATTCTCCCATTATTAATTTATTAAATCTTTTTTCAACATTATATATTCTAGACTGAATATTAATGAAATTGAAATTCCATATACAAGAACTATATTATAAAAGTGTAACAAGAGAAAAAAATAACCTATACTTTATGGAAGTAGATAAATCTCTCCCATATCTCAAAATACAGCCCATTTTTCTGTATGTTTTATTAATAATATACTTAATATGTGCATTAAAAGTAAAATTACTACAAAATATTATTCCTAAATCAGATACAATCTCTTTATATATAATAACACAATTCTCAATTATATATTGATAAACAGATTTTTCAGTTTTATTAGTTTAGGAAACATGTTTTATTAATATTAATCTCCATATTGTTATACTTACACCAAATTATAAAACAATCTATATCCTTTGAATCTCAATATGATCACTACAAGTAATAATTCTTTTAAATAACTTACAATCATCAGCATAAGTAAGAATCATACTATTTTTTATATTATGATCAAGATCACACATAAAAACATTAAAAAGCAATGGTGCTAATACTCCACCCTGAGGAACACCTACCATAGAAGAAATGAGAATTGGTTCTATCCATATGCACATAAGATTTACAACCCCTCCAATAATTACTAAACCACTCAATTAAATGAAGACTAACTCCCAACATTTTAAGTTTATATAAAAGTCTAACATGTGAAACTTTATCAAATGCCTGAGTCATATCAAAATATACATTTAATTGTTTCTGATCAGATAAGGCATGAGCAACAACAACAACAACAATAATAATGATGATGATGATGATGATAATGATAATGATGATAATAATAATAATATATTTTAATAGATAAAAGGCATGTAAAACAATCTTTAAATAGATCATTGCAGGATAAAATCTCTCAAATAATTCATCTAGATTTGAACAATAAAAGAAGAAGCAGCACCTATCAGTCTTATTAATTTCAAGATTGTGAAAGTTTGAATTATTTTATATCCATGTTTACCCTTTCATCCATTTATCAACCAATATCAGATGGTTATCTGAGTTGGCTATGGATGAGTTATCTAAGAGAAAGATCCTAAGCCTATTGAATATATTTCAAGTTTTTTCAGTCTGGATTAAATTCCAAATCATAATCACATCAGGGGAATGCACTGCCTTTTATTTCACATATTTTATAAACTATTGCATATTTTTCTGTGATTATTTTTAATTAATTTATTTAGAGCAGTGTTCTCAACCCTTGGTCCGCGGCCCGGTACCTGGCTGTGGAACTTTTCTGCAGGTCCGCGCGTGTTAGACTGGCAGTAAAAAGTTTGTAATAATAAATAATAAGAGTTTAAACTTTTAATTAATATAGCCAATTTTTATTTATTTTTTCATCTCATTTTTACCCAATTAAAAAAAAAAGAAAACAGAACGAAAACAAAATCTAATCAATCATTCATAAATTAATTTGTTTTTCTAGTTATCACAGATGTTTATGGAGGGGGGGGGTAGAATTAAATTTTTTATTACTTTTCTAAAAAAATTTAAAAAAAAGTTTTTTATTATATAAACTCCATATATATATATATATAAAACTTTATCTTATATATTTAACATTGTTGTTTTGATCAGTTTTAACAATTATGCTTATCTTTAAAAAAATTTATCTTTTTGCTGGTCCTCGGAACCTTATCCTTATTTTTACCGGACCACAGGTATGAAAAGGTTGAAGACCACTGATTTAGAGTATAAAATCGTATAAGTAGACATAATCCTAACACAGAGAACAGTCTGTTTGTAAAATTGAGATCTAATTTTGAAGAATCTCATTTAAAAAATACCCACATTCAGATTTGATATTAATCAAAATATTACACTATATTTTTAAAAAAATCACTTGATTCAAGCCCAAGTGAGTCCACACTTTCATTTACTTGATCAAACTGATTTTTTTTTAACTTTAAAGGTTTTTTTTAATTTAAAGAAATGAATAGTAGGATTATATTATATTTGTAAAGTTTAGTAGTGTTGTATGTTAATGATGTTTAAGCATTATATTTATTTTAAAATATATTTATTCTAGCTTTGCTAAAGAGAAACTATCAACTTCGGAACTTTTTTATAGTATAGTAACCATATAAATCAATTACAATTAGAATAATTTGTATTACAAAAGCTGCATTGTTATGAAATTATTAAAGACAGCTTAATAAAATAAGTCTGAAAGCACGATTTAATATTATTATATTGAAGACAAACATAAAGTATTAATAAAAGTTTTAACAAATTTATTTGTAAATTTTATAGATCGCTTTATGTACGCATCATGCATAGTAGATATATGTATATGCTTAGCATATAGTTATATAGATTGTTTTTTATTTAAAAAAAAGTGATTTATAGATTTAATAAATTCATAAAACATTAAATGCATTATTTAAATTAAAAATAGTAAAATTATAATCCATGTAATGAAGGGGAGAAAAGAGAAAATTAATTTAAGATGCTTTTTTTTTTAAAAAAAAGAAAGAAAATGGATAGTATTTTGTGATCTTTCAGACTTGTCTTCTGAAAGATGCTTAAATAATTTTTTTTTTTTAATAAATTTAAAGATAAATCCAAATATTTTATTAAAAATTATAAAGCATTAAAATTAAAAAGGTTAGAAAAAAAATTATAAAGTTCAGTCATGAATTTTTTTTCTTCATTCATTCCTTCCTTTCTTCTTTTCTTTCTTTCTTCCTTTCTTCTTTTCTTTCTTTCTTTCTTGCTTTCCTTTTTTGTTTTTTTCTTTCTTTCTTTCTTACTTTCTTGCTTTCTTTCTTTCTTCTTCCTTCCTTTCTTCCTTCCTTCCTTTTTTCCTTCCTTTCTTTCTTCCTTTCTTCTTTCCTTCCTTCCTTTCTTTCTTCTTTTCTTCCTTCTTTCCTTCCTTTCTTTCTTTATTATCACCATAAATAAAAAAAACTAGTTTATAATTATTTGCAAAATAAGTATATCAATGTGAAAGAAAAAATATGTATAAAATTAAAGCAGGTATTTGATTTTGAGATAAAAGATATGTAAAACATTCTGGTATAAAAATTATTATTGAGTTAATTAGTTTGTTCTGTGCAATAAACATGTTTATCAAGATAACAAAAATAAATACCATTAAAGACTTGGAATCATGGAACATGGTATCTTTGTTTCCATGCAAAAAGCATAAGTATTTTTTTAGTTTAAATCAAAAAAGATGGCAGTGCAGATTGATTCCAGTTAAATAAATAAATGCCAATAGAGAAGTAAAGCAATTGTTACCAACAAGAAAACAGAAAAGATAAAGAACTATAATCCCTCAAAAATTAAGTCTGATGCAGTAACTATAGAAACTTTATCCATAATAGCAAAAGAAAAGTTCTAGTTAAAATATTTTTCTACAGAATAGCTTCAAATAGCTTTAAAATGCTGGCAGTTTTAAAACGTATTTTTAAAAGACTGCATCCAAACTAGCAATTATGGCAATATTTAGAAGACTACTTACCATAAATGGCTAAACATTCTAAGGCACATCAGTCAAAGATCTGAAACTATGTAGTTTTATTCAGATATAAATGATGATTTACATAGGGTACAACTTTTCCTGCTTACAAGAAGAAAACAATGCTATAAGAAAAGAAGACAACCCTTCCATAAGATCTACCATGTACTTGCTTATAGTGTGAACCATTTCCATTGTCTACCATCATCAATGCCCATGAAGGTTAATTTAAAAAGTCTGAATCTTTTTCACATGTCCTTGGTCATATGTTTATGATTACACACTACCATAAGATGTTAAAAGTGAAAAGAAACCAGTCTCTATCTTGTGTGAGAATGATGAATGAAAATTACACTACAGAAATATTATTAATCAAGTGAATGATCTTTAATTTAATGAATAACTAATAAAATTATTAATATATTTCCATTAAATGGTTTGTGTCAAAGTTGTGATGGTAGTAAGTTTGATAGATCAATTAAACTTTAGTAATTGGCTACCTATATATATACTGAACAATGAAAAAGATAAGACATGAGCTTCTTGGCGATCATATATATTTTTCACATCTTTGGTCACCCATTTATGATTTCACCCTTCCACAAGGTGTTAAAAGTGTATAGAAACCAGTCCCTATCTTGTAGTAGAGAGGTGTGTTGAAAATTGTATTACAGAAATTTATTCATTAAGTGGATAATTTCTAGTCTAATGAATAACTAATAAAGATTATTATTATCAAGAATATGGGAAAAAGATAAAATATGAATTTACAATATCAAGAAAAAACATAGTTAAAACCTTTTTGTTATATTGGTAAGATTTTTTTTTAATGTGTACTAGTATATTACAAGGTCTTAAAATTAATATTAGTAGAGAACTATGTACATTTTTCATTACCTTTAAATTCAATATGGTGCTTGTCTTATAGCTAAAGATGCCGTTGGATGGCGCCGTTTTCACGCTAAAACTATAAAATATGAACATTCATGGGCCGTTGATTTTAATAATTTTTCTGTGCTTTTTTGTAATGCGAAAATAAAAACAAAACAAAATCGTCTTTTTTAATTATTATTTTTTATTAACGTATACAATTTAAATGATAATAATAAATGTAAAATAAAATTACAATTTGATTCGTGGTTTTTATATCGTATACTTTTTAAATTGTGTTACGGCTTTTTTTTATCAATTTTCTAGCGGATATTTTTTTACTCGTGTTACGGCTTTTTTTGTTGTTGTTTAACTAAAAAATAATAACCGTAATAAAAGTAAAAGTTGTTATGGTTAGATTTAGGGTTAGTTTAGGGTTAGTTTTTGGGTTAGTTTTAGGGTTAGTTTAGGGTTAGGTTTAGGGTTAGTTTTAGAGTTAGGGTTAGTTTTAGGGTTAGTGTTCTGTTGTTTGTAATGCTAAAATAAAAAAATTCAAAATCGTAACCGTACTCAGACAAAAGAAAGAAACTCAAACTTTTTTAAACAACAACAAACACATACAAATGTCTTCTTTACTTATTAAACATGTTTATACTATTTGCTTTTTATGAAATTTACAAAAAAACCTGTATATTTGGACTTTTCTTACTGGATATTTTTTTCGTACCGCTCTTTTTTACTTCAAAAATATACAGACGGTAGAATCTTCTTTGTCTCGTGGAATGTTACTAACAGTACATTACTTGACATGTTACATAATTGCAACTCAATAAAAACATAGATATTTAACATTTTCCCAAATAAAAGTTCAATACAGTACGTTGTAAAAAGTCTTATAATTATTGCTTTAAAAAATCTGAACATTTCAATAGTTTAAAAAAAAAAAAAAACCAATGAAAACAACATTTCAATACAATTTAAATACAAACTCTCTCATCAAGCTGTAATTATTTTATAAATTGTGCAAATTCGGAAAATGTATTTGCTGCTATGCAACATACATGCTGTACTGCGACGCGACATAGCTGCCTGCATTCTGTAGCACAACAAAAAAGTTGTATTATAGAAAATGCAGGTTCAAATGTGTCGGCCGCGGAAACAGCATTTTTATGTGTTTTGGTGTGAAAACCACACCATAGAATTGCATCTTTAGCTAAAAGATGAGTACTTTCAATATTTATGACTATTTGTTAATTTTAATATTTTGTCTTGATAGTTGAGAACGTACAAACAATTTCTTTATATTTTTTATTTTATAAATAGTGTAAATCAATTACTATGCTATTTTATTATCAAATATAGTTATTTTGCTATTTGAATTTATACTACACACATACCATTAATATATTACTAAATATGCTGGGTAATAAAAATACATAGAAATGATGATAATCAGAGATAATAATGCATCCAGAAGTGTTCTTTCTATAAAGAAAGAGACGCTAAAGAAAGAGACACTTAAGATTAATTTAAACTGAATCTAAAACAGAAATAAAAAAATGCTTTTGGAATAATTATGTGGGATTCAGCTTTCAGTGTGTTAGTGTCATTTTGATTATCAATACCAAAGTGTTTTGTTATATTTAACGTGAACTGTTACACTTTGATATCACAAGAATTGTGAGAAGTATAGATAAAATGAAATTACAATTATAATAGTATGCATATATATATATATATAATCACTAGATGGAGCTTTACCAATAGCTCATAAACAATCCTTTGTTTACATAAACGCTTAGAGAGATAGAATTCAATATCTAGTTTCTGGTCTTCCTACCCTTTACTGATGTGAGTCAACTAGCTCAAAACCATGGTCTAAAGTTTGGAGACAATGAAAGAGATATTGAATTCTATCTCTCTCAGCATTTATGTAAACAAAAGCTTGTTTAGGAACTATTGGTAAAGCACCATCTAGTGATTATAAAATGCAAGCTAAGAGCAAGTTACAAAATTTATAACTTGTTTTGTTTATCATATATATTGTACCCTCACTTTTAGGAAAATATATAATAATACCAAATTTGGTCTAGCTCAAATAAATAATTATGTTCACTTAAAAGTGTATCCAATCAATAATAATATATTCTTTAATACTATAAATCATTAAATGAGCTTTAACTAATAAATAATAATATAGTTCTGTTTCCTAAATTAAATAAATAAATATCTAATAAAAATCATGAGACTATGAAGTGAGTCTACAAATGGCAAGACAAATACATTGAGCCAATATCCCATAAGATACTACCTCAATGGCATAAGAATACTATTCCCTCCTATTATCTCAATAAAATAATCCTCATATCTTTATCTAAATAATCTAGCTCAAATAATCTCAGGTTCTTTTAAAATAATTCCAGGCAATTATAATTGTTGTAATCAAGCATGATAAGGGATTTAATATCATTCCTAACTACATCTGACTAATACTAATAATAATAAAATAATAATAATAGTCTTCAATGTATACTTTAATCTCATCTCTTTTTTTATTGTAATATTAACCATGTATAATAAATAATAATAATATAATGTAATCTTTTATCATCCATAGGGCATCTTAAATAAATATGTGGTATGATCTTATAATCTGAGAATATGTGGCAACCAAAATTATACTATAATTCTGTCTAAATATTTTATGGTTATTCTATGACCATAATAATACTATAATAAATGAAGTTTCTTAAAGAAAACCATATCAATAAAATATTACAATTCTTAAATAATAGTTTTATTTATGTTGTGCAAATATTATATTTTAATTCAAATTATCTGTAATTATGTAATTGTGATGTGGAAAAATTGAGTCAACACCTAAGTTTATAAAACAAACTTAACAAATTTTATTAACAAACTTAACACTAAAATATATACATTATTTACAACATTCATGAACTTTG
The DNA here is from genome assembly GCA_028023455.1 of Epiperipatus broadwayi. NCBI lineage: Eukaryota > Metazoa > Onychophora > Udeonychophora > Euonychophora > Peripatidae > Epiperipatus > Epiperipatus broadwayi. Next base: position 210,513 of record JAQFVV010012672.1, on the reverse strand, counting down.
TTTACTCCCATTTATGTACTTTCCCCCCCCAAAAAAAAATAGATTAAGTAAAATAAAATATGGAATACAGAATGTTGTTTTATATATAAAAAAAATCTATTATTACAAATATTATCATAGTATCTCTATTACATTTCCATTAAGTTTCATTAAGTCAGTAAGTTTTTTTAAAAAAAAATATAAGATAAGTTAATTAATTCAATATGAATTTATTATTATTTAGTTCTTTTCAAAAATAATTTTATTATTTCATATAGTCATTCCCAACTTATTAATAATGTGAATAACTTTCATTAATATCATAGCAATTCACCTAGACTTCTTACTAATCGTTAATTTTAATGTCAAATAGAATGTACATACTGATGTATTGTTATTATAGAATAACTTGTACAAACTTATGATTACTTATATTCTTCAAAAACACGATTTAGTTTTATCCCTTTACTTGTAAAAATATGTATCATAATTAAGTCTTTTAAAACTTAATAATTAAATAACATCTTTATAAACCCACTTTAATTATCATTTATTCATTTGTAATAAATAACAATCAATTTCAAATATGAAAAGTTTTATGATTCTTTACTGACAAACTAGATTCTTGTACTCTTTGCATTTATTTCTATCTTTACTTAAAAATAATATAACCTATCTTATCTTCTTCAATAACAATTCCGCACTTCAAACTTATTCATCATTTCATATTTTAAATATCATCCTTCACGATGCAATCCGAGAAATTTTGATAGTAAATAAACAGGTAGGTATATGGAATAAACTAGAGTTTTAATTCAATAGTACCTCTATCAAATAATCATCATGGTAACAGTGTATAATAAATGAGGTATGACTTCTTTGTCTAATAACCTCTACTACTAAATATAATGTCCAGGCTATTTATTCAGCTCTATGGAACATTCGACTTCAACACACATAAACACTGCCATGAACATATACAAGCTATAGGGCTAAGTCATCTATACTTGCATAACCATTATTATTAACTACCCTTATTCCAATATAAATAAATCCTACATAAAATATTATCTCGGTTTCATTTAACTTACTACCAAGCTATTATCATTAGAGATCTATCACCTTACACGCTAAATTCTTCCCACATTTCTATAACAATAAATAAATTCACGTATAAATAACAATCTAACTGATCAATAAGAAAAGATTATATCATTTTTTAATCACTCTTAAACCCAGAAATATAAACAATCTGTATCGATATACCACTTTACTACCTTACTCACTTAAAATAAACACTAAATTCAGTTATAATAGAATCATATACTTATATTTCCCTTACATTAAAATATACTTATAATATAAATAAAAGTATGCATATTTTTTTAAAAAAATGAATAAATAAACTATAAACTGTGTGTATGCATCGTGTTTTTCATATACATTTTCATACATCCACACCAAAAAATAATAAAATACATTATAAAATCATCAATATTCTTACAATTGTTACCATAAATAATATGTCTCCACTGGCGATTACTTAATTGATGTTTCTGGATCACGAACTAAATAAAACATTACAAATTATCATTTATTCCACATTATCATACTTTCAAAATAATATTAAGTTTTTTTTTAAAAAAATTATTAAAGATTTTTAATAAGAATCTAATCACTAAGTTAGTAAATAGGTTAATGTTTTTATGTTCCTTCCCTATTTCTATACTGTGAATAAGCATTAATATTATTTTTTTTAGTAAAAGAAATAATTTAAAATTATATTTACAAAGTTCCATTAAAAACTTTTTGAGATGAAATGTTCTTTTTTCCCTCGATAAAAAAAGTTCATTACAGAAAGTGTCTTTTCTCCTGGTACAACACTTGTTAACAAAACTTTTACTGACATGCATGCTCCGATGGTTCCACTTTTAACAAAATGTATGACAATTCCAAAACAAAAAATACAGTAAGTTAACTTTATAATAATATCTGGATTAATTTAAGTAACCATTGCTTTGCTTCTAAAAGTTTTTTAAAAACAATTCATAAATTCCATTCTTCACTAAATAAAATATTGAAAGTACTTCTAAATATTATGCAATAAAATAATTTTAAAGTTTTTGCTACTTTTATCCAGATTTCCCTTCGGTTTGTATTCCTTGATACAACAACAAAAAACTTAGCATTCATCAGTCTTTATTACGTGGTTTAAAATATTTTCCATAAATAATTTTCAGAAAACCTTTTGTATACGATAATTAACTTCCTTTTACAGATTTCTTCTTAATACGATATGAAGCATTCTGCTAACGATCTTAATTTTTTTTATATCTTTAAAATTATTATAATAGTTTTAAAATCTATTATATAATATTTTACTTCAAAAACAAATTGAAGATAATATACAGCAAAATATTTCTACATCAATTACTACCACCCTGGATACTTTGCCTATATTTTCTCAAAATAAAATGATTAAATCATTATCTACTGATGATATTTCTGATAAAATTCCAAAGAAATCTGATAATCTTACCAATTTAGGATATGAGAAATTAGATATAGGTAAGATTAAGAGGAAAACATTAGATTCTTCAAATTTACAGAAGGATCTAGATAATTCTTCATCTGATGATGCTTTAACATTGGCTTCGAATAATATTACAATTGTGCCATCGTTTACCTTAAGAAGAAGAAAAGAGAATAAACGGTCTCGTTTATCTGAAAAGGATTTAAAATTGGTTTCGGATTCAACTCATTTTAACACAGATGTTATTAGTCCAGCTAAAAGTTTTGTTAATGATTCTGAAACATCTGTAGCATTGCCTACTCAATCAGAGCATTCAACTATTATCACTAAGTGGTCAGATAATCAATTGTCAGATTCACTAAACTGGGCTGAAGAAGTGGAATTGGTCAAGGATATTATATAATCAATGATTTTCAATATTGCAGGCATAAATGTCAAGGGTCTCAATTCTCTTGGCAAAGTTTTTTCAATTAAAAGATGGATTAATACAAATAATTTTCATCTGGTGTGTCTGTCTGAGACAAAACTTCATATTAACTCTGATTATAGAATTGAGCAAGTTATGGAAAAATATGGTATTTTTCAATATTCATTCTCTACTTCTCCATCCGCAGGTGTAGCTTTTTTAATAAACAAAAAATTTGCTTTCAATCATTGTAAAACTCTTTACTTAAATAAAGAACTTTTAATTCTAGATCTTAAAATTGAAAATATGCAAATAATCATAATTTATATGTATATTCCTAATGACAAAAATATTGTTTTGTCCAACATTAATAAAATTAATGCATTGCTTACTAATGTTTCTTCTTCAGCAATTTGTTTTGGAGATTTTAATATGGATTATAATAAATTCAATTATAAATATCTTCCTTTACTTAATAGATTGTTTTTGTGTGGTGAAGGATTTTTTCCTCAAAATTCCTTTTCATTCTACAATCGTCAGTATAAATCTCTCATTGATTTATTTTACTATACTCCTGACTTACATCATGATCTAGAAGCTAAATTACAATTTGTTCCATTTTCAGACCATCTTGCTCTATTAATTTCATTAAATATTACTGCTTCAGGATTTTTATTACCTCACTCACTCAGGACAATTCGCTTACTTAATAAAGCAGACACACCGGAATGGATCTTCTCAGAAGCGTATATTCTATTTCGAAAAATAAATATTCTTTCCTTATCTCCTTTTCATGCATGGTCTGCCTTTGTGGGTATCCTTAGTTCTCTGATTAATACGATTACTAAGAGAACTAAGGGACCTAATCGTCTTCTTAGAGAGCTAGATGATATTGCCATTAAAATCAGTCATCCTTCTTGGACGCATGGTGATATTAATGATATTATTAATCTCAAAACTTAATATCGTGATAAGCAGAGAGTGCTCGCACAATATATTGCAATAAAGAAAGCTAAAATTTTTATCAATGGTCAACATAACTGGACTCGAAGCTATATCAGATGGGCCATTGGTGGATCAAAGTGGCCAACTCCTACCATGATTTCAGTAAATAACGTTAATTATGGTGGTCCTTTTATGCTTGATAAAATTGACGATTTTTTTAAGAATAAACTTCAAGCTCATCATTTTGATATTGGCAACTTTTGGAATACATCTGCTTCATTAGAGCAACATAACATCACAGAAAATACTATTATTCAACGTTTGACTACATACCCTGAAAGTATTCATCCTGGTTTACATGGGATTCCTAAATTTGTTCTCATGCATCTTAGTTATTTTACTGTTCCTATACTTCACAAACTTATAGATGTTCTAGCAGGAGATTTTCAATTTATTCCAGATTTATATCCAATTGCTCTGGTTCCCTTCATTAAAAAAAAAGATTACTCCATCAACACTTGATAATATTCGTCCAATTTCAATGACACCTCTGCTTATAAAATCTATTGAATCAATCGTTAAAGATAAAATTCAAGATCAGTTGTACTCTCACATTTCAGTACATCAATATGCAAAAAAAGGATCTTCAACAAGTGAAGCTATACGTCGTGTTATTCTCCTGGTAGAACATGTTAGAACACATAGAAAATCTCTACCTGTTGTGGTGCAAATTGACTTTGCATCAGCATTTGACTCGGTTGTTCCTTCCACACTTTTCAATTTACTATTAGAATATTCTGTCCCACTAGTTTATATTAAAATCATTGCAAATTTATTTTTAAACCGATGCATGTTTACTTCTTTAGATGGTAGACTTGGTCATGGTTTTAGACCTCATTTGTCTATTCCGCAAGGCTCTCCTCTTAGTAGCTCTCTGCTTTATCACATATATTAATCCGCTTTTAATTGAAATTGAAAGGAAATTACCAGGTATTTTTGTGCCTGCCCTCAATGAAGAAATACACCATATCTCATATGTTGATGATGTTACTGTATTTCTTCCATCTGCAAAACATCTTTCAGCTCTACAACAAATTTTAGATAATTATTCAATTAAATTCAATCTGCATTTGAATCTCTCCAAATCATCATCATGGAAAATTAAAACTGGATCTATATTTCCATCTCAATTTACATCAAAACCTCAAAAGTTACTAGGTTTTCCAATTGCTTTGTCAAAAAGTGCTATGAGGAGAGAGATTCAAAATTCAGTTTTAGAGAAATTGAAAGATCTAACAAAATCATTATCTGCCATTTCTTTATCTCTTCCTGGAAAAATTTCACTTCTTAACATGTTAATTTTCCCAAAGATTTTATATTTTTTACCTTTTATTCAACCTACTAAGTCTTTTCAAAATAGCATTAATTCTATTTGTTCTAAAATTTTATGGAGAGGAAAATGTGTTGCCTTTAGTTTAAAAAAACTACAAACTCCAAAAGAACAGAATGGACTCAGTCTTCATTCTACTTCTGTGTTTTACGTACAGAGAGCCCTTGCTGTCCTAAGATCAATTCATATTAGTTTATTGGAAATAAACAAAAGTCTTCCTTTTGAACCAACTGACACTCCACCTCCGTTTCTTGGAGAGTGGATTTTAAAAATGAAGAATTATATTTCACGTTTATTTGATTTCTCTGCACAAACGTTAGAAAATAAAAAGTCTTATTGGGAAATTTATAATTTGATCAACAACAATCAAACTATTCCTAAAACCTTTTTGAATATTAATAATAAATTACTAATTAAAAAATGTAAACGATGGAATCTTGAATCAAAGTATAGAGACTTCATTTTAAAGTTTAATCTTTTCTCCCTACCTACAAGTTATTTTTTAGTATGGAAAAGAGGACTCAGGAAAATTGGTCCTCATTGTCGCCTTTGTTTTAAAGATGATGAGACTTTGCAACATATTTTTTTTGAGTGCTCCTTCTTACAGGAACTGAGACTATTTATAATTGGGTGCATTCCGGATAATAATAAAATTGTACTGTCTATTAATAAAGCTATCAAAAATGGAACATTCTCTCTCATTAGGATGGCAATATTTCTTTTATTTGCTGTGTGGCTTACAAGATGTAAGATTATTTTTCATAACAATGGAAGTCAAATTAAAAATATTTTCATCTCTATTATTAATAATATAAAAAACAGAGATAGACTTTTTACTCAAGAACAATTACATCATGAAACATGGTCATTGGGTAATTTCCCTGATAATATTTCGTCAACTTCCTCAAACAACAATGCTGCAATATTCTATGTAGACTTTTAGATTCTTCATGTTGTAAATTTGTTTGTTTGTATTAATAAATTTTCTTGCAACATTAAAAAAAAAAAAAAAAATCTATTATTTAATATTTCTTCATAAAGAAATATTTCAGCGTCTTAAAATAATTCTCTGCCAAGTTAAAAGTTTCTTTTTTAAAATTTGCTATCTTATTTTAAATCAGCTTTTTAAATAAAATATTTCATATTTTTTAATTTCCATTTTTGGCAAATTTTCTTAAATTTTTCCCATGATGTCCAACTTACTAATCTCCATAGCAAATAAAGATTATTTATTACGATAGGCAACATTTTATGCCCAATGGAAACATCATAATTTTGATGTTTTCTACATAATTTAAAATTTAACAATGGTTGATTCATGTTTAATGCGACATTAAAATTTGGCTTGATAAATTGGTTAGTAAGGAATTACTTAGCTTTTAGCCTCGCATCTCTGATTACACGATCTTTTAATAATAAATTACTGTATGTTCTTTTAGAATTTTAAAATAAATAAAATTGACTATTACAAGTACTCCTAATTTTTAAAAACTGTAAATTACCAGAGATTAAGTTGTTTAATATAACTTACTCCATCAATAGAAGTTGCAGTCATAGTAATAACAGTAGTAGTACCCTGAAAAATAATTGTGCACCTGGTTTATACCTAAGCAAACTACACATTTGATTGGTTAAATTAAACAATGGTCTGCTTATTTCCCTGGCCAAAAACGCAGCCTTAAAATTAAAAATAAATAATAATTTACTAAATATTTATTATTTATTATATTATTTAATTCTTAGTTAATTTTCATATTTTATTTACACATACCTAACACTTTAAATAACTTTAAAATCATATTATAATATTTATTATTACTTTTGGCCTTCTTTTAAAATGTAGTTATTTTTAAAACAAAATAAAAATCTACTTTTACTTATTACATTCATTTTTAAAAACCCAACTTAATATTTATAACAGCTAATATTATTTTTATTTTGGGATAGACAAATATACTATTTTTAAATCTTATATTAGAATTTTAAAACAGTTTTGCAACTTTACTAGAAAAATTCCGCAAGCACACGTGTGAATATCTCTACACGTCATGTGATTTATAAAAATAAATGAAACGCTCATAATTTAACTGAAAATAAAATAAATGATTTAATTTACAAAATATTACATAAAAACAATATTATAGCAAAATTTAGAATAATTATTTTAATATTATAAAATCGAATATGCACTTGTCTCCCATATTATCACTTTTAATTAAATGATTTTTTAAGTAGAATTATTAAATATAATTATTATTATTAAATAGTCTATTTATTCAACTTTAAGTTATTACTTTTAAAATTTACTTTAAACATTTATTTACAAGACCTATTAATGCAGTATTTATTATGGCCAGTTTTCCCAACCATACAATATTATAATTTATCTTAAGTTAACTGTTTTCTTTAAAATATTAACATAATATTATACAGTAAATATTTTTATTTGCTCTAACTAGATTTTTTAAAAGATCCTCAACACATTATATACATCATGCCCTTACTTAGCTTTGAAATTTAAAATTTTCTAGTAAATTGATCTAAATAATTCATCCTTACCTAAACAAAAAGGTACAATATATATATATATATGCAAAGAAAGGTCTTGTGGAATGTGATGTGATGTATTTGGCTTCTCCTTAAACGAAGTCAAGATTATCTCAGCAATTATGCCCAGATAAACCTGTTAGCCATTTTATTCTCCATTCCCCACTCTTAAGTCTTCCCATATTCTGCCCCATCCCATTTCCACAACATAATCTTTGTCAACTCTATGGCCTTTATATATAAATCCCCCTTATCTCTTCGCAAACCCAACATAAAAACTAGTAACTCACTTTCTGTATAGTCACATTGTTCATGTCTATTCCCCCATAACTTCATTATCTGTACCCTTTCTGCTTTCAAGCATTTACATTCAATCAACAGGTGCCTAATATTTTCTATACCTTCCTTACACAATTTGCACACCAATTTATCCATGGTTTTCTATTTACATGTATATTCTCTTGTTGACAGGGATCCCATTCGAGCCTTAAATAATAAACTACTTTCCTTACTATTATCATAAATTAACTCACATCCAATATTCCGTTTACTTCTATATATATTTAAACTCTTCTTACCCTCCATACTAGTTCTCCATCTCTCCAACTCCCTATTTTTTATTAATACTTCTATTCTTTTATCCCATTCCTTACCACTATAACACTCAACAATCCTCCTAACACAATAATCCCACCTTTTATACAAGTATACTGATATAAATTCTTTATCCAAATCTTTCGCATACCGCATTACCTTTCTCACCCATCTTGTTACCTGCCCTTCACTCATAACCCAATTGAACACTATTTTTGCTATTCTTTTACTATCCATAAACTGCAACCTACCAAACATTTTCATTTTACTTTTTGCATCTTTCATATAAAAACTTGACCATCCCATTTCTCCTTGAATTGCCTCCTTTGCTGTCCACATCTCTGCATCTAATGCATGTCTTCCTACTTCCCTTTGTACTTTCTCTGCATCATTACCATATGTTAACCCTGCTACTGCAACTCCCTTCCATACTATTCTAGCTACATCATATTTATTATATGAAAATACTGTTAGTTTCTTTACCAAACCCAATGGCAGTATTGTATTTATCTGCTCTACCTATGATCTTAAGTTCAAATTAGAAAAAACTTAAAAAAATCAGTTTTAATCAGCATTTGAATCTTTTTTTATGTAGTTGGTTCTTAGACAATTTATTTAAGCATATCAATATTCACCAGCAAATGGGTGTCTATCTATACTAACTAGACCATAGATTATCAGCAATCCAACAGTTATCAAAGTATAGTGAAAGACCATGCTTTCTTTTTTATTATTCCTCTATAGAAACGTGTTGAAAAGCCTGCTTAAAAGTTATTTTTACTTTTATGTTTGCCATATAGATTGTGAGCTTGAAAAAATTATTGATAATATAAGAATAATATAAATTTTATATTAATTCCATTACACCAACCAGTCAAATTGGTACATGGTACTTATATATTAGTTCAGGAGATAAAATTTTAATCTTCATTACTTATAACTATTTATGATTGCTAAATATTTGACAGTACATTTTAGTTATTTAATGGAGTAAATTTAGCTTTCAAAGATTTAAAGAATCATTTTTAACAAAGTTGTAAATAACCATTCCCCTTTCTGTATTAATGTCAATTTATTGACTGGCAAAAGATGACAATATTTAAAGCATAAGCTAGTCAGTAGTAGCTAGAAGTTAATAAAGAATATATAGTAGATACAAAAATATTCTAGAGATTTTCAACAACCTATGTTTGAAAGTTAAATTTACTTACTTAATTAAATACTATCAAATATTTAGCAATCATAGATAAACATAATGATTTTAATGAAGACCAAAATTTCACTGTTGGACTAATACATAAATACCTTCAAAGCATATTTGCATATTATGATTTAGTTTTTCACCACTAGTATAAACTCAGGAATAAAATTGATTGGATATCATTTGATCACAGTACTTCAATTATGCAACTAGTGTAGTAGTGTTTTACATTAGTGTAGATCAACTTTGAGCAACTCTAAAGAGAAAAAAAGCAAAATCATATGTATAATATTCTTTGAACAGAATCTCTATCAACTGTGATAAAAATGGCAGTATAATTTAATCTTGCTGCATCTTTCCAAATAGACAGTTATTTTATGATACAGGTATATAATAAAGCCTGTGTGTTTCAGTTATTATATAGTAGAGATGTCTGCCCATCCCTTGTATATGTATTAAGTGGATTGTCCTGTGCATGTGGGGTCAGATTGACCTTAGGTCAACATGGGTGTGACAAGAATCTTGGCCTCAGGGTGGCCTTTGAGCATTCCATCATCAGATTTTCAATTGGATGGATGGTTGAAGAGTTGGGGTATGGAGTAGATTGAAGCCTGTCCATTAAAGTATGAGGATTGGCTACCTTAATGTATATCTGAGCACTTATAGCATCTAAGTGTACAGATGGTAATCTGGACCAACTGATGATTCCTGGTTTAGCATGAAATATGTATATTGGTGATTACTTATCTTTTTCAACATATATGGGTTCAAGTGTATCAGTGTTATGAGAGAGTGTGGAGAATGGTGGGTCGTGTGAAAGTCTGTGCTCATATACCCTATATATTATATATATAGACACAGGTATATAATAAGTCTGTGTGTTTCAGTTATTATAACTAAAAATATTAGATATCTGTTTTCCAGCCAGTATTCAATAACCAATTACTTACAAAGAATTCAGAGTTTTCTGGGAAATTCCCCAGATATCTTTAAAAAGTGTTTTTAAATTTCATTCCTTTCAAACATCCATATCTCAAACAGACCATCTTCTCCAAGCCTCTTTGTTTTTTATTCTATTCTTCAAGATCATTAACTAATTTTTTCATTTTTCTCTTTTCTTAAGACCTTTTCATCATAAAAAATATATTTCATAAATTTTTCTTTCTGTAACTACATTTTTAAACTAGTTTTTTTTCTTTTAATATTTTTTTAATGTATTCCTTTTCAATAATTTTACATTATCGATCATATCTTTCTAATTAATCTTCTCCATTCTTTTTCACACATATAGCTTTAAAGCTTCTCACCTTTTCGTAATTGCTACAATTTCTGTGATTTAATTTTAGTATCTCTTAGAAGAGTGCCCAATCATACTAAAACCTGTTTAGTCAACACAATCCTCAACCAATTTTTTTTATGACCTCAGTATTTCTATTATTAGTTTGCTAATTTATCAAATAATTAAAAACCCTCAATTGCTTTGTAACTTCCTGATCAATTCCTTCTAGCATGAATTTTTTATATTTTTAATTTATTTCATTTTATTTTTATCCCATAATATATATTTTATTAAGCACATCATTAGCAAATTAAACCACTAAATATCACATGATTATTAGCAAATCTGTACAGGAAACTTAAAACCTTAATTCTAATTTCATCTTTATGTATAATTATATTTATGTTTGCATTATTATAGAAAACAATGCAAAACACTGGGGAAAATACTATTATTGACAATTTATTATTATTATTTTTTAATAAAGTAATGAGATTAAATTTAAGCATATCTAATTATTAATACAATTAATCTTTTCACATTAATAATTTATATCTGTGCATGAGTTGATGCCAGTGGAAAAATAAAATAATTTCTACCCAATTATAATTGTTATTGGTACTAATTTCGTTCATTTGAAATTCCAATAGCATTGCTATGTAAGCTGCATTACTGAAAATTATATATATAAAATTATTTTCATTATTTGCATATTATTTACTATTTCTCTTGAATGACTGAATTAATTGCCATACATGATTTGGTACAATCATAGAGTGGCAAACTCTGAAGCTGAAGGTCCATAGATCATGTGTAGCTTTGTCCGTTTTGGCATTTAAACTTTTTAAGAGTTCACCAGCAATAAAGCCATTCAATTACTGCCATCACTATAACCACCACTATCCCCTTAATTAAATGTCTATTTATTTTATATTAGATAATAGATTATGCCTGTTTTTTCTTTTTATTGCACGCTTGTATTTATCAGAATCCATTAAGATTGCATAATGATTCCTGCTGTAGTTATTTGCCTTGAAAATAGATGGCATTCAAGTACCAATCCTGTACAAGACCAGCTTTTTTAGAAGAGTAAAAAAATAAAATAGGAGGGTTTCAGTGGTGTGCTTAAAAAGATATCAGCATCAGCCCATCTGGAATCACCATTGATGCAGATCTCAATATTAGTAGGGAACTCTTAAATGCAACTCTTTAGGCCAAAGAAGGGAAAGGTTTCACATGAATAGAGGTTGAACATAAGCCAGTTGATTTTAAAACAAGACATGAAAGTACTTTGGTCAAAAGAAAATCAAATCATTATTTCTAATTGCAGAACTTTGATGTTTATTGCCACTTCTGTTACAGGAATGGTAGCAGTGGCCTAGAAATGATGTAAATGAATTCAGATACATCAATGGGTGATGGATAAAAGTTGTCTTTTGTGGTTAATGGTTAAATTCCTTAAATTCATTCACCATGAAATAGGAATGTTGAGATTTATCAAGCATTACCATTCTATGACATTTGATCCACTAACCCTTGAATATCTTTATGATATAAACTGACCACACATGGTTGTTGAAAAGGTAGTATGCCTTACAGCAGTTTTTTGGTTGCTAGATAATTCCACATCAGATTGTATCTATATCCACAGCAAGTCTTTGGCCAAAAGAAAAATATGAGTCAGTGAAATTGGCAAATCAGATCCATAACTGTAGAATTGTTTTTGAAATTCAGAATAGGTAATGCATGATTAAAATGAGATTAAAGGATAGAAAGTATTAATTTTGAACAATGGCTGGTAGAAATGAGAATGGTATATATCAAACCTCCCTCTATTTCATTAGTTTGACTTCACCAGACATTTATTATTTTGAAAATCCTGCATTCTTGACCAATTTGCCTATAGCTATCTTAAAATTGGAATGAAACCAGGAAATCCAACTTTTTAATTAAAGCAAAGCATTGTGACCAGGAGTATTTGTCATGGATCAGATGTATCATGGTTTTCTGCTCAGTGTTCTGAATGTTAAGATGAAATTAGAAGAAATGCAGATAAACAATGAGAATAATGCATTAATAAAGTGCATCAAGAGTAGATTGCAAAAGGAAAGTTTAAGATTTATGCAATTTTACTTGCTATTGCCTGAGCAGAAATATTCTAGAATTGAATATTTCTGCAAGTGGAAATTAATGATATAGTGCCACTAAGAATTATGTTTAAACATCCATAATATTAAGTCTGATTCCATTTATTAAGGAAAGAAATTAGATTGTACCTGATAATCCACATGGTAATATTAATTCTTATTCAAAGAGAGGATATATGATCTAAAAGTAGAAAAGTATGCATTTTATCTTTATAATTAAATACACAGGAAGGAACATTCATTTTCTCCTTTTCAAAAGTTTTATTTGTTTCATGCATTTATGAAGAAGTCTCCTTAAACCTGTTGAAACTATGAATTACATGATGGTTTATTTAGCTATGAGCTTAGTTTGGCCATATGATTAGGGTCATTTTTTTAGTGTTTAAAGAGCAGTATCAATATATAATCTAGTGCTTCATCTAGTGTTATTCTAATTGTGTATGGATGAATCCAAAATCAATAAATCCAATATCTCTTTTAGTGGTTATGACATGATGTAGCTGAAAATGAAAGAAAGCATCACTGTATTTGAGCCTTAAATGATGATAGATTTATTTGAGCCTTAAATGATGATTGATTTAGTATATATATAATAATTAATAAAACAAGTCGTAAATTTCGTAACTTGCTTTTAAGTTTGCATTTAAATGTTCACTAGAGGGAGCTTACCAATAGCTCTAATCAAGCTTTATTTTATAAGTGCTAAAAGAGAAAGAATTCAAAATCTCTATCAGAAAGTCCCTATCTCCAGATCAATTGGTTTCAAGCTTGTGGCTCACCTCAGTTGAGTGCTGGGACTCTAGAAACTAGATCTAAAATACTAACTCAAAAGTCAGCACTTATAAAACACGTTTCTATCAATTTGAAAGCATAAATTTATCAGACATGTAAATGTCTTCAAATCCAGCCTTATAAAACAGATAGCTATATGGGTCTGAATTCTTCAAATCCAGCCTTATAAAACAGATAGCTATATGGGTCTGAATTCAGCTCAGTTTCACCATATATAATAGCCTCTGCAATATATAGCATCACAAAAGCCTTCAAAGGTACACTTATAATAATTAATAAAACAAGTCATAAATTTTGTAACTTGCTTTTAAGCTTGCATTTAAATGTTCACTAGAAGGAGTTTACCAATAGCTCTAATCAAGCTTTATTTTATAAGTGCTAAAAGAGAAAGAATTCAAAATCTCTATCAGAAAGTCCCTATCTCCAGATCAATTGGTTTCAAGCTTGTGGCTCACCTCAGTTGAGTGCTGGGACTCTAGAAACTAGATCTAAAATGCTAACTCAAAAGTCAGCACTTATAAAACACGTTACTATCTATTTGAAAGCCTGAACTTTTCAATCATGTAAATGTCTTCAAATCCAGCCTTATAAAACAGATAGCTATATGGGTCTGAATTCTTCAAATCCAGCCTTATAAAACAGATAGCTATATGGGTCTGAATTCAGCTCAGTTTCACCATATATAATAGCCTCTGCAATATATAGCATCACAAAAGCCTTCAAAGGTACACTTATAATAATTAATAAAACAAGTCATAAATTTTGTAACTTGCTTTTAAGCTTGCATTTAAATGTTCACTAGAAGGAGTTTACCAATAGCTCTAATCAAGCTTTATTTTATAAGTGCCAAAAGAGAAAGAATTCAAAATCTCTATTGGAAAGTCCCTATCTCCAGACCAATTGGTTAAACATCACATGCCCTTTCAAGCCACAAAACATTTGACTACTGTATTTATTTGTTTTCTACTTTCTTTAATTCAATTTCATAACATTGAAATATAAATAACATTCTTATACATTTATTATAATAAAGGTTAGCGAAGAATGTAAGCATAATATATCAATCATATATGATCAAAAGTCATATTTTATTCTGAAATAATTGTTCAATAAATATTAAGAAAACTTGACATTTAAAAGAAGTCTTTTAATTATAAAGGAAATGTACTGCAATCATTAGATCAAGCATAAATAATGAATATTTTGAAAAATAAATATTATATTATTGTCTTTTCTTCGTAACCAATGATGTTTCTAGCATAAAAATTGAATCAGTGTCCTTTAGATTCATGAATACTGAATTTAAAGTAATGCTCTGCTAGATATATATATAGAATGTGAAAGATTATATGCCAACAAGGAAAAGAGCTTGTGTGTGTGTGTGTGTGTACTAAAACAGCAGTTTTGAATATAAAATAAAAGAAAGGTAAAATAAAATAAACATTTGAAGATGTAAGAGAGAGTATTGGACCTTTATTTTAGAAAATAGGATATTTAAATTGTGTTAGGATAAATATTGATATTAAAATATATATATATAAATAGATGCAGCTTTCAAGTCAAGAACTATTTCTTTATCAATCCATATTTTATTTTTATTCTCACTATTAACCAAAATATTATTTGTATCTTAATAATCAATGTATTTTAAATTTTACATGCTCATTTTATATTA